>BMAC01000007.1:2220586-2290059 GCA_014905375.1 Phtheirospermum japonicum | reverse complement strand
TATAATTATAATACACGTAATATTATTTCAACACATATAATTTAAAATACACATATAATATATTTCAAATTATATTATATTATATTATATTTGAAAGTGTATTATGTTATAATATAATATTACTTGTATCATATTATAATTAGTATTATTTGAAAGTGTATTATAATTATTATATGTATTTGAAATTAAAATATATACATTACAGGTAATATTATATTTCAACAAAAAATAAGAAATGAGAAAAAAAAGTTACGAAAATTGTTATTGTAAAAATATCGAATTATTATATATTATATATTTATTAAATATATTAGTTAAATTATTAATTATATTTATAAGTTATTATATTATAATTATATATTGTTATTATTATTAGTAGTAGTATTTAAAAGTGTACTATAATTATGTTATATGTATTAAAAATTATATTATTTATATTTAAAAATATTATTAATATATTATTATTATTATTATTATTATTATTATTATTATTATTATTATTATTATTATTATTATTATTAGTAGTAGTAGTAGTAGTAGTAGTAGTAGTAGTAGTAGTAGTAGTTACCTAGGGTATCATTCATTAGGTAAATCCGATCGATATTTAATTTTTATTTTTATTTTTTGGCCCAAAAAACTGTCTTGAGGAGACAATTTTAAAATAAGATCGTACTTAAGAAGGCAATTTGATAGAAAAATACTTTAGGAAGCAAAGTCATAAAAAATGAGATAGTTAAGGAGGCAAAGAAAAAAACTGAAAAGAGGTATTATCGAAAAGACGCTCGTGCCCTCGCGTGTAAGTCACGCGAACGGCGTCTGATAACTTTTTGGCCTGAATTGTACTTTAGGAGGCAAACTCAAAAAAACGCAAACTTCAGAAGGTAACTTAAAAAAAAAAAGTTTAGAAGGTAAAGTTTAAATTTCGTGATACTTAAGGAAGCAAAAAAAAAAATTTATCCCTAAAATGAATTGGCTAGATATTGCTAATATAAACCTAATCATTGTCATGAGTTTATAATAAATATAAAAGAAAAAGGGTTGAAAATATATGACAAACATCGTGATCGTCCATCGAAGAACTCCAAAATGTTTGATGCTTCTTTGTACGCTATGTTCGGTCTGTCTTCGTGTTCTGCTCTTATTCATGATCTCATCCTTGAATTTTGCTCTATATGGATAGCCACACATGCACCGTGTTCTTATAAAGGCACTACAGCTGGATACGTCTCGCATATTGGGCCCAAAATAATGTAATTTTTTAATCTGGGTTGACACTTGGTTATTCATTGTGATCGAGGATACCCAGTGTCAGTGTTATGTTTTAAAATTGTGGCCCAATCGCGTTAGAACTTCACCCGTAGTCCAACACTCGCCCTTCTAAGCAGAAAAATACTTGAAAATCATACTAAACACAAGTCCTAATATTAAGGTTCATAGAGTAAATGTGCCAATAAGATAGAATACAACGACGCAAATAAATCAAATGCATATACATATATGATTTAAATTTAAAAACATGCGCATTTTTATACTTATCAAAATTTCAAGCTGATGGAGTCCATTACAAAGACAAAAGACTATATTTTCGTGAAAACTCTCCAACTAATTAATTTACTTACCTGTACTTCATATTCTTTCTAAGAACTCTCATATGATAGTTAGCAGAAAAATGCCATAACAAAGCTAAGAACGAAATATTTGATATGTTTTGGTTCATATTGAACAAATAAAACCAGATAATGCTCTTTCCTTGGAATTTGATTAGTAAGTTTGTATATTCATGTATAAGGAGAAAACAAAAAACTATTTGCGAACCTATTTTACAAAACTGTGGTCTTCTAAAACAAAGTAAACACGTCATGTTCTGCTCAAGCGAGAGATGTTGTATCAACAAAAATATCCTCGCTGCAAAAATATTTAGGCCATCCATTGGATGATTAAAACCAATAAATTAGTCATTCACATTAATTTAAAGGAATTTTGATATTTATATCTCATAATTATATATTTTTATATAAGCCACAAAATTAATAGGTGTATTTAAAACTTGATTGAATTGAACAAATCGGATAATAGAAGTATTTAGGCCATTTCATTTTATTCTATGATTCTCTTCTTCCTCCCAAGAAACGCTATAATTATAAACTTATTTTGGTGGAGTGTGCCAAAGCGGGCTTCCTCCCAAGAAACGCTATAATTATAAGGGAAAAAGATTGTAACCATCCTGTAATATACGTGTTTTTTGAGTTTGCATTCTAATGTTTTTTTTTTTTGTAATTTAATACATTTGGTACTTCACAAAAATTTTGAAAATGCATCTTCCGACCAACCAACTCGCCCAAACTCGCCGGAACTCACCTATACTCGCGAGTGAGGTAGCATATTTTCAAACTCGTATACTTTAGGATGCATTTTATCAAACCCGTATACTTTAGGATGCATATATCAAAACTCACTTGAACTTTTTAATTTTTAAAATTTATTAAATTTTTGAGTTTGAATTTAATTTTAATGAATATTATATCAAATTAATATAGTTTTATGACGATAAAAAGCACATTAGACAACATACACTCAAATATATGAGAAGTTATATATATACACGCACATATGATTATAGATTTTATTTTTTTATATAGAAAAAGTTAAATACAAGATGATTTAGTAATGTAATAGATAAAAAAAGTTGAATAATACAAGATGATATTATTTTATTCTCAATAAAGAAAAATCGACAAGCAAATGAAATTATATTATTATAGGAAAAGAAAATTAACACTATCTATTAAATTTGAATAGTGTTTATATGATAAAATTTATAACTTATTTAAGTTTGAACATGTATATAAGCAATCTAAGATTAATAGATAATATCTTTTGTCTATATTAATATAATTTTATTTACTTGTCAATTTATATTATTGTGTACGATAAAATAATATTCGAATCTTATTTTATTTTTAATAAAAAAATATAAATTGACAAGTAAATGAAATTATAATAATCCGATTATTGTTTATATGACAATATAACTTATATAAGTTTTAACATGTATTGTTCAACTTTTTTTTATCTCTTGCATTGCTAAATCATCTTGTATTAGTGTTCTTGTATATTAAAAAATAAAATCTTTAATCATGTGTAGTTATCTTGTACTTTCCAAACGTACTTCCTATCATAAAAACTATTAATTTGATATAATATACCTTGAAAATAGAATTAAAAACAAAAAAAAAAATTATTAAATTTTGAAAATCAAAAAGTTCTGGTAAGTTTTGATAAATGCATCCTGCAGTATACTAATTTGATAAAATGTATCCTTAAGTATATGGGTTTGAAATGATGCAACCTCACTCGCGAGTTCGGGTGAGTCGGGGCGAGTTGGCTGGCCGGAAGATGCACTTTCAAAATTTTGTATAATAAAGGATGCATTAAATTACAAAAAAAAAATAAAAAAAATGTTAGAATGCAAACTCAAAAAACGCGTTTAGTGGATGCATATAATTTCTAAAATTATAAACTTATTTTGGTGGAGTGTGCCAGGCCCGTGCGATAGTGCAACAAATGGCAACATGCGAAGGCCCAAGTAGCAAGCTACCTAGACGAGACTTCCCCATAAAGAAATTAATTTAATATTGTGTGGGCTCATGGCTCACAAATCAGATATTAAACTAACAAGAACAGATACTACACTTGATCTTAATCAAATATTGGGCTTATATGTGAAATAATTATATATTGTGAACTGACAAATAAGGAAGCCCATTTAAAAGTGATCAAATAAAATTTAAGATATTGGGCTTTAATGTATCTAATAGGATGTGGACCTTTAATGGGTAGATACTAAATGAGTTATCTATATATATATAATAAAAGTGTTGGCAATATGAGGCAATTGTTTTGTCTCCCGCCAAACCTTTTTTTTCTTTCCCCAAAAAGAAATTTGTTGACTTTTCAACTGTTTTTTTTTTTTAAATTTAAATATCTCAGCCACCATTGTTGATTTTTCAACACAATTTAAATTCACGTCTTTTTTCTGTGTATGGCCATACGAATTTCGAATTTGCACCAATAAATTAAGAAACAAAATTTTCATTTGCGCCACTTTTGTTTACTTTTCAACTGTTTTTTTTATATTTAAATATCCCGGCCACCATTGTTGACTTTTCAACACAATTTAAATTCACGTCTTATTTCTGTGTATGGCCATACGAATTTCGGATTTGCACCAATAAATTATGAAACAGAATTTTCATTTTTCTATTTGTTATCGTATTTTTCTAATGACTTTAATTTATATCCGTAAGAATATTCGATTTTTACCATATATTAATATTTCCAGTTTGTTACAAATATTGTTTGATGCATTTAACTAAGATTCGGAGAATTAAAAAAATTAAATAAAATTTTTAACTGAATGAAATAAAATAAAAAGCAAGGAAAAAAATTAAATAAATTATTTACAGGCCCCAAATAAATAAGAAGAAAATAGAAAAACAAAGAAAGAAAGAAAATTAAATAAATTAATTACAGGCCCCAAATAAGGAAGGATAAAAAAAAATAAAGTAAGGAAATAAATTAAAATACATGCCCAAAAAAATTGAATTTGGTGTTAATCAGGAATCATTTATGTGCCTGATATTTGTAAAATTGGTAGTTATTTCAACCCGATTCTCTTGCAGAATTAGAATCCTATAAAAGTTAAATACAATAAATCAGAATTACAATTACACAAGGCCGATTATTTTTAAATTAATCCAGTCAATAACTAATGTTTTGTTTTAAAAAAAATCAGGCAACAAAATAAATTTGATATTGACAGATTTGATATAAAAAGTAGTATTTTAGGCATAAAATTCCTAAAAAATAAGTCAGAAATTTTATAATGCAGATTTAATATGTCGAAAATTTTATAATACAGATTTAATAAGTAGTATTTTAGGCGTAAATTTGATATTGACAGATTTAATATGTTGGAAATTTAGCAAGTCCTATTTAATTTCTAAAAGAAAAAAAATGAATCCCTGCCAATTTAAAGTTGATTAGGTAACCAAATAAGTCGGTAGTTTTAAAATGCAGAGTATAGTTTATTTGAGGGCAATCAAGAAACACGGTTTTATGATTTAAAAATTACATAAAAAATCTACTAAAATCTTTAAAACAAATTGATTGTCTATATTTTAAGGATACGAAACCTGATTTTAATTACCGGACGATTGAAACCCCATATATAAAATTCCTAGGGTTTCACGCAAGTCACCCTATAAATATAGGTTTCTACTAATTGCAAAATACGTCAATTTCATTCTCTTTCGAATGTGTCTTTGTTTTCTCTCTATTTTCAAAACTTGGGCAGCTAGGGTTTTTGGGACGATGCCTCCTCTATTCGGACCGACGAAAGAAATTGACCGTACAAACAACAAAGCTCTCAAGCTTAGAGTCGTCCGACTTTTTGCGAGATCCAATTTCAATGACAAAGAACAAAAAACGTCTTTGGAAATTATTTTCCATGACTCCGAGGTAATTACTTGAATCTTATTTTGGTTTTGTAAACAGATGTATTATACTAAAATAAAATCTCTAAAAACTCAAATATAGGGAGGACGCATTACTGGGGTGATCAAGAAGATTAATATCAAGTTATTTGAAAATCGAATAGTTGAGGGTCGAGTTTATGCGATTCGAAACTATTACGTGGAAAACAACACCGGCAAATTCCGCACAACCTTGGCCAAGTTTAAAATTATTTTCCACGCGAAAACAATATTGGTCTATGTGAAAGAGGATTCCTTTCCAAATTACGTTTTTGATTTTCGTCCTTTCTCCACACTTATGGACATCAATAAAGTTGATGAAACAATTCTCTTTGGTAAGTTTTTTTAATTTTTTTCAATAGTAATAAACACATTCAAAACGAACTTCTTTTATCTAATTTTGTTGAATTTGATGCTGTAGATGTGATAGGAAAGGTGGCCGAGATCCGTAACCCTTCTGATAAGGAGTCGGCGGGAGGACGTCGAGCAAGGTTGATTGAGATGATTCTCGAAGACTTGAGGTAATTTTCAGTTATAAGATTTTCTAATTAATTATTTAATGTGGTTAATTATTTAGAATGTTTTGTATTTATTTAGGTGTCTAATTATTCTATACTGTTTTTTCATATTATAGCGGTCGTCGTTTGAGTTGTACCCTTTGGGGTGAGTATGTTGATCAAATTCTAGCTTTCGAGAGTGGGCTCTCCACGGAAACTCCAGTTATGATCTTGCAAATGTGTCGTGCAAAGATTTATAGAGGTAATAATTTTTTTTTTCTGATTGCTGTTTTGTTTGTTCGAATTTTAACTTTAATATTTTCTTTAATTTCTGCATACTATTCTGTTTTTAAATTTTTATTTTTCAAAGGCTGATTCTAAAATCTGTTATTCTAATTGCAGTTATGTTTATTCGAATTGTAATTTAAATATTTTTTTCAATTTCAGCATTTTATTCTGTTTTTAAATTTATTCTTAATTTTAATTTCTACTTTTAAAATCTGTTTGCCTAATTTTGATTTCTGTTTTTAAATTTATTTTTAATTTTTAATTTTCACATTCTATTTATTTTAGTTATTTTAAATGAATATGAATATGAATATTTCAAATTTTAAAATTCTATTGTAATTTTATGTATATAGATTCTGTCACGCTATCAAATTCATTCGAGGTTACAAAGTTGGCGACTTCTAATTCGGTGCCCGAAATTGCAGACTTTAGAAGCTAGTATGTTTTTTTTAACTTTTACTCGATTAGTGTTTTATAAAAATATGTTGTTTCGTTTATTTGATAACTTTTTAACTGTGTATTTTCGGCAAATATAGAACTCCAAAGGGGTCAGCGTATCCAACAAAGAGTTTTAGCCGAGGGAGTTTAACGATATCACGTAGTGAAGTTGACGAGATTGCTTCCGGCAATGTCATCTTCCATCCGGTTGATTATTTGTATACGGTTGAGGAGGTACAATTTTTGGATATTTCAGTTGTTAGATTTTTATTAGTTAATATATATTTGATTTTTATTTTTTATTTTTGATGTTTAGATTTTTAATAGAGTAATTATATTTTCAATTCAGCCGTGTACTTTTTGGATTTGTGCGATCGTTGGTTCTTTTATTGATGATTGGTGGTACAACGTATGCACGAAGTGCCATCGGAAGCTTGAGGAAGATGGGAATGAGTTTAAGTGTGGGGTTTGTATGAAGCAGGTTTCATCGGGCGTCTTTAGGTGAGGAATTATTTTACTAAAGTGAATTATTTGTAAAATTAATTGATAATTTAGAGAACTTTTTAATATCGAGTTTGTCTTCGTATGAAGGTACAAAGTAAGTATGGAAGTTTTTGACTCCACAGCTAACGCATCCCTGCTATGCTGGGATCAGGAGGCTGAGAAATTGATCGGGAGGTCTTGCCACGACCTTCGGGTTGAATTCTTGGAGGTGGGATATAAATATTTATAACTTTTTGCCTTTGGTTATTTCAACAAAGTTAATGTGTTATTCTTTTGTAATAATTTAGAATCCCACTGACGATGATCTTCTGGAAGATTTGCTCAAGCTCATTGACCAAACAGTCCTATTCAAGGTTAAAGTCAGTTTGTGTCAGATTCATAATGAATCAAGCACGATTTCTGTTGTGCGATTGATTACTGACCCGTCTTTGGTAGCCAAATACAACCAGTGGACCGTCGAAGAGGATGTGAGTTAGAGAATTTTTGAAATTTATGTGTTTCAATTGTTTTATAGTCTTTCAATTTATTTAATTTTCTTGACGTGTTTGTATTTTATTGAAAACAATTCATGTTTCAAATTTTTTTATTTTATTGAAGGAGTCGGACTTTCTGACTTTGATACAAAGGGAGGAGGTCGGTAATGGGCTGGTAAGGAAGTCGAACACTTATATTTCGGTTCCAAATACAAAATAAAGTTTTTGGAATTATATGCGTTGATTGATTTTAACTGAAACAATTGAACAGGACGCTTGTTCCGAGGACGAGATTACTACTCCCATCAAAAAATTCGAAGTCGTGGAAATGGATGGAGATAGTTCGACCGTGAGGAAGCCGATGTTCGATGGCGATGGGGTTGATTCCACTTCCTCAAAAACTTCTAGGTTATATCCAAGGATGGGAAATCAGTGCGTAAAGAAGTCCTTTCCTTCGAAGAATGTTGTGACGCAGAGGTTGATGAGGAGGATGAACCAAGAATCGGTGGAGTTGTTCATGACGATGAGGATTAGAACGTTTATATTTATTATATTATTTTTTTAAGTTTGGTTTATTATGCAGTTGGATTAATTTTGAAAGTTGATTTTTATACTTTGGGTTTATTTTGAAGATGGATGAGAAGACAATATATGATTTGACATTATTTATTATTTATGTGGCTTAAAAATCTGATATTTTTTGGATTTTTAATTATTTAATAAAGTCATTCTATTATTATTAACTTTTGTGTTTAGAGAAAATTACAAATATTATATAACTTCACGTGAATGTGTATGTTGCTTCATCTTTTATAAGAGTAGTTTAAAAGATGGATACCTAATGTATATGAGATTTTTTGGGTAGTTTAAAAGATGGATGCCTAGCGTGCAAGTGTTTTTGTGTGTTCGATTTTGGGGTAGTGTGTTTATTATAAGACAAGAATTATTTATCTAGAGAATAGATCAAATAGAACAAGCTTATAAATTAAAAACGTAACTAACATACACAAACACATTCGCATAAATTAAAGAAAGTACAAATGAGTTATATAAGAAATAAACCAAAGAAAGTAACATAGCACTATTTATTGGAAAATATATAATTAACGCATACTGTGATAATCGACGACATTAGTGACAAATTTGTAATAATAAAGTTAAAGCACATGTAATCTGTCTGGATAAAAATAAACAGAATCAAGAATGTGTGTTTTAGTAAAATTTTAGTAGCTACCGTGTTTTCATTGTACAAGTATTTTAAAAATATTACTCAATTATTATGCACCCTAATAATTGTAAAAGCTTTTGATATTAGATATTTAAAAGTAGAAATGAATATTTTATATTTTGCGGTGCAATTGTTAGAAATTTTTCCTGTTTAATAGAATCATGATCATCGAAATTTCTATTTAAAAGATAAATTTTATGGTTAAAGATAAGTTATATGATTATCTCTTAACTATAAAATATAAAGATTTTATTCGATCTTACTAACTTTATAAAATATAATAATAGATATAAAAAAATGTTTTTTTAAATTAAATTCCGATCAAACATCAAATCATTCATTATTTGAGAAGTTTGTGATATAGTATATTTAAAATAAGAAAAGTATTATATGAATCCAAGGCGCATTCGTAAAAGGTGTTTTCTATTTTTGAGAATCCTAATAACCAAAGATTCTATTTAGAAAATAAGTACTATGGTTATCTTATAACTATTAACTATAAAAATATAGATCCGTATCTTACTTATTTAAGAAAAGATTTTGTTCTAAATATCTCTCCGCGTGCCTATAAGATTATCTATAACTAACACTAATATCATACATTTATGACTATGTCGCCGACAACTCAATTGGGTTTACATTATTATTAAAAGAACAAACACGCATACATTCATTTGAAAATAAACACATAAATACATCTGAAAACAAACACACAACGGATAATAATACATTTGGATTAGCGCATCGGTAGTAAACATTATAGGGAGGAAGGTCGATACCATACGAAAAAGGGCACAAACAGACAGAAAAATGACAGGTAATTTTTTTTTTATACTTTAAGTTTAATATCATTATGAATCAGTCATACCTATTTTCTTATCAACCCTTTAAATCTGCAGTTAGTAAATTACAGAAATTAGTAACATATTTAAATTGTTATTAATATGTTATTAGGTTTTTTTTGAAAAACTTAAAGAAATCATGTGAATAAAGTTTTTTTACCTGTTTAGCAGCAGTCCTATGTGTTGTGTCTCCTGGGATTGTGTCTTTGCCAGTTTTCCTGAATCTGTGAGGCAGCAATACACAGTTAGTATTAAATTATATTTTATTAAGTATATAATCTATTTGTATAATATTAAGATGGACAATGTGGTACTTATCTTTTTTCTTGCTGTGTTTCTTATCCAGTCTATGTTCTCTTATGTTCCCTTACCTGGATAAAACATCAAACATATATAAATTAATATTTCACTGTAAATATAAAACAGTAGATTATATAGTTAAATGCTCAAATGTTAGTTTTCTAAAAGATATGTCTTTTTTCGTGGCGTTGTTACACCTACTTAGACCCTGAAATCCATTCATAGGCATTATCATACTATGATAGGTCATGTCAGGTTTCCAGCCGATAAACTTTGACATATCTTTATAAAGAAATTCTTATTTGTGAAAGTATGAATTGAATTATATGCAGAAAGTCTCTTTGTGTACTTATCTTTGTTACTGAATCTGTTGAATGCTATTACTTGCCTCCTCCCTTTCCTGAGTAGCTTTTTCCAATATGAAAGTGAATTATGTTAAACTTTTTTAACTTAAGTAAATAAAAAAGCAATGAGACAACTTTGAACATAACACACTCAAGAGAAAAATGTTAACTCTGTATACATACTAAAACAGAATAGCAAATTTTACTATTTGCTAAACATAAATTATTTTATATAAATACATTGCTTTATAAAAACAACCCATATATCAACAGATAACAGATTAGGGTTACATGAAGTTACATAAAAAACACTGCCATGTAGATCAAACAGCATGCATAACACTGTATTAGAAAACACTCCATATAAATCAACAAGCAATCATATTTGTTTAAAGATTTAAAACTTCTCAAAAATGTACTGCTCAGCCAATCATTGAAGAAAAAACACCAAACATTAGCAATCATACTCAAACAGAATAAAAAAGTTTACTATGTGCTGAACATAGATTGTTTGGTATAATACATTGTTTTATAAAAACAACTCATATATCAACATATTACAGATTAGGGTTTCAGTGGTTGCATAAAAATTCCTTCATGCATAAACAACCCATAGATCAAACAGCATGCAAAATACTATAAGATAACACACTACATATGACTTAAGAAGCAATCATCTATGTTTAAAAGTGAAAGACTTCTCATAATTGTTTTGCTCAATTAATCATTAAAGAAAAAACACCAACAATAGTTTCATACAAAGTTGAACATGCAACTACAGTAAATAAGAAGATATTTAATTGCAGTAAATAAGGATTTATCACACATATTCTTATTAAAAACAGAACACATTTCATTATGCTTCGTAGTTTATTCTGTTCAGTGCTTAAGCTAATCAAACAGCAAGCAGACAAAGACTCATATCTGCACAATTTTAAAATAAAACAAACCCTATAGATAATTGTACATGCAGCAACCTGACAATTTGTTTATTTTTTGATTCAATTTTAAAAAAATGATAATTTGATGAAAATGATAATTGCAGTAGCAATTTGTAAATAAACAAAGATGTAATGTATGAAAATATTTTCCATGCGTTTGTTTTTTATTTATTTAATTTGTATATCAGTCAAGATTTTCATACATAAGTGCATGTAAATGAAATCAAGTTTTAAATTGATGCTTTTACCTGTGTAAGATGGAAATCTGTCTGGATCCTTCTTTATATTTTTTGGGCGCATCCTTTAAGATTAGAATGTTCGACTGGATGGAGCTGCCGGCAACCCTTCTTTCGTAAATATAACCTCTGCCGAAATCAAAATAAAAAAACATAGAAAAACATTAGATTACATTAAATAATTACACTAGATCTAATGTTTTATCACACTGGATCGAAAAATATTTTATTACACTAGATCGAAACATATATGTAGTAGATCTAACACCAGAGACTGACTTTGAACCATATCAAAATATTTTTGTAATAGGCCTAACCCGATATACTTATTTTGGATCAGATCTGTAGAAATTTTGAATATATCTAATAATATTGACTGATTTTGACCCATATCGAAAATTGTTTTGAAAAATTAATTAATGACTGATTTTACCGAGATCGAAAACTATTTTTGAAAATTAATTAAACAAATGAGTGATTTTGTTCAAGATCGGTGAAAAGTGATTAGTGAATTGTACTTGAAAAAATGAAAATGGTTCAAGAACCTGTACCTTATGTAGTGGCCTTGGAAAGTTTTGAGTTTCTGTATTTGAGCGGCGGAGTGAAGCGGGCCGCCGGGATGAGCAGCGTAGTGGAGCAGAGAGTATTTCTGAACATGAGCGGTGGAGCATTTCTGGTGAGAAAAGAAGATAGATTAGATGGTGAAGTAGTGGCGTAGATGGATTACAGTGTTGAGTGTTTGCGGTGTGGCGAGGGATCGGAGTGGTGGTTTTTGGTTTTGGTTTGATCAGAGCGGCAGAGAGGATTTCAGAGAATATCAGCGGAGCGGAGAGTAGGGTTAGGGTTTGGTGAAGGACGCAAATGAGGCTGGGCCGAAAAATTAGGGTTAGTACCCTTTTATACCTAGGTTTAATCGCACGGGGCAGATGATGACCGTTCGATTTGTGTCATTCGATCCTGACCGTCCGATTTTATGTGTTGGGTTATGGGCTGGATCCGGTTTTACTAATGGGCCAATTTGTATTCTTTTATGGGCTAATCATACTGGGCTTTAGAGTTAACAATTTGGACTCAAATCAAATTAATGTTTGGGATAGGATTTAATTATTTAAATGGGTTGAATTATTAATTCAAGTCCATAATTTTTTTAAAATTAAATTAAAAATCATTTTAAATTTATAGGAATTTTAAAGTTATATAATGATGTTATTAAATAAAATTTAATTGTCTTCTAGCAGAAGGGGCAAATGTGGCCATGATCTCCACAGTGATGGCAAACATACTGCCTTCTTCTCTTCTTATGACGCTTGACAGACTCTTGGTTGTGGCCGACTTGAAGTGATTGTTGCTCCGGTTTGTAACCAATTCCGTGCCTTGAAGATTCTGGGTACGACATTTCCAGAATTTCATCCAGCTTCGCCTTTCCCTTGTTGAGGTTTGAAATAGTATCTTGAACCTTTTTAACTCACCCCTTACTCGTTCAAATTCTGAATCTTTCCCTGTAAGAGAGGTCTCCAACCGGGTAATGATCTTCACTTGATTATCTATCTCACGAGTAAGCTTTTCAACTTTGATCGTAAGGGTTTTCACTTTCAAAACCTGATTTCCCCATTTGAAAAATAGTTCATCATACTCCACGCACAACTTTTTATATTCGTCGCGAGAATCTTCAATCTCAGAATTAAGGCACAGGGTGTTGGAATTGAAGTTGTGAACTCGAAAGTCGTCAACCCAGGCAACATGAGCAAAAAGTGCAGGTACTGACTCAGGTGAGTCAGAGTCGCTTCCATCTTCATCAAACTCCTTCGAAATAAGACTCTTCTTCCTTAACATATTTGCACATTCATTTTTGTAGTGACCCCAACCCTTGCACTCATGGCATTGAATTTCACTAATTGGCTTGGGAGAATTTCCAGTCTTTGATTCTGAAGATGAGGGCTGGAAGTTGGACAACTTTCTTCCAGAAGACTTTGGAGGTGGTGTCTCCATCAAGGAATTTGATGCTTTCCCTCCAATATTGTTCTTTCTCCTCAAGTAGCGTTCGAATTTCTGAGTAATGCGTGATACTTCTTCCTCTCCAAGTATGGTTCTTTCAAATTTGTCAAAGAGCTCTCTCCAGTCAGTATCTTCATCTTTAGAGTTAACATCGGAGGTGAGAGCGACATTCTTCTCCTTCGAGTGAGAGTCTATATGCTCCATCTCATATGTTTTGAGAGATCCGACCAACTCATCATAGACCAGTTTGTCAGTATCTTTGGATTCTTCAATGACAACCACTTTCACATTGAACTTCTTCGAAACAGATCTGAGAAGTTTTCCTACAAGGCGTGCATTGGACATGGGTTCGCCAAGGTTTCTAATTTCATTTGCTATGTCAGAGAGTCTCATGGCATACTCCACAACCGACTCTTTGTCATCTATTCTCATGGTCTCGAACGTTGTGGTGAGCATTCTCAGGCGGGATTTCTTCACACTTACAGTCCCTTCGCATACCCTTTGAAGGGCATCCCATGCTTCTTTCGTAGACTCACAATTATTGATCACTTTGTAGTAGTTTGTATCGACATAGCTGCGCAGGGTATTAATGGTCTTAGAGTTCTAGTTTGAAATGGCAACTTTATTGTCCGTCCAGTCTTCTTCTCTCTTGAATACGGATTCACCGTCACCATCAGCAGCAACACGAGGTTTCTCCCATCCAACAAGAATGGATCTCCAAGCTCGTTCATCAATGTTTCTTACATGCCACCGCATCCTCTGTTTCCAGAGAGAGTAGTTCTCTCCATTTAGGATTGGGGTTCTTGGATTACCTTGAGCGTCCATTAAGTCAAATCTACAAAATAAGGATCGAAATACTTAAAGTTAAGTATCCTGCTCTGGTGCCAATTGTAGTTTTGTAGAAATTCAGTTTATAGCTTTGATGTTAGGTTTTGTGATAGATGTCACCAGACCTAACATCAACTGAATCTCAGATAGCAGCGGAAATAAAGATAATAAAAAAAACATTAAATTAATTTCAGTTCGTAAGCAATCGTGCTTACGAACTTGGGTGTACAAACCCGAAAACTATATTACTTTTCAAACGTTCAGATCCAATTACAAAATGATAGAAAGTAATATACGAAAAACAAATTGTATCAAACTCTTGATACACAAAATACTCGTCGCTTCTTCTTGAGATGAATTCCTCAGTTGGTTACGCAACCTAGAAGTCCCCTTAGTTCAGCAACGTAGCTCCGAGTATCCCTTTGTATTCTGCTTTAAAGATGTGTCCGTCGTGTCCCTTTTCTTTCTTGCGTCTTCTCCCTTTTATAAAACAAGACTCCTAGTCTTGTTAAACAAGTTAGATAAGTATTTAAAAAATTAAATAAATCCTAGACTCCAACTAAGAAAGAAATCTAGAGTTCTAAATACTTTGTGTTCTAAGAAAGGCAAACTACAAATAAGAAATAATATTGGTGAAAATAATATTCCCAACAAATTTTTCTTAGCTGGCAGAAATTATAATCCTTTTGTTTTATTCTTACTCCGCGATAGAATTTTAATATTTTATATTATTCTGTGAGTGATGTGCATTGTCTATTTCTTTTATTCATAATCAATATCATTAAGAAAACTGCATGAAGGATGATGAAATCCGATTCTTGTTTAAAGCATCAGAAATAAGAGTGTGGGGAAAATTTGGGTTTCGTAATAATGGCGGGGAGAGATGTGAAAAAGGGCACTGTCAAGTGGTTCAATAACCAAAAGGGATTTGGGTTCATTACTCCGGATTATGGGAGTGATGATCTGTTCATTCATCAATCCGCCATCAAAATCGACGGCTTTTGCAGCCTCGAGAGAGCCAATTGAGTTCGTTGTAGAATGTGGTGACGACGGCCGTGCCAAGGCGGCGAACATTACCGGTCTAGATGGCGGATCCGTGCAGGGAGGCCGCGGCGGTGGAGGTGGTGGATCTTATGGAGGCGGCGGAGGCGGCCGATCTTATAGAGGAGGCGGAGGCGGGTACAACGGCGCAAGCAGAGGAAGCGGTGGCGGCGGAGGCCGATAAGGTGGTGGTGGCGGTGGATATGGTGGTGGATATGGAGGCGGCGGTGGCTGCTACAAGTGTGGTGAGAACGGTCATTTGGCTAGGGAGTGTCCCCAAGGCGGCGGAGGCGGAGGCGGAGGCGGAGGAAGGTTCGGAGGCGGCGGTGGCGGTGGAGCTTGTTATAACTGTGGGGAGGATGGGCATTTTGCTCGTGATTGCCCTAGCTCCAACCGTTGATTTCCTGATTTAATGGCAGATGTGTCAGTGGTTACTTTTTTTTTTCGTTTATGCGAGTTATGTTGGTTTTGCTATTTTGTGTCCATTCTGAAATGGTGAAACGGGTTTATGTTTGATTTTTATTCTGTTCGGTTATTGGTCGAGTAACCTTAAGAATATTTCTTTCAAGTTTTCGTTTGTCTGTCTTCTATTTTTGTCGATAAGTACATACATGTATATGGATATACATGTTTGCTGCCGTGTTATCTGATGAATGAACTATTAGAAGGTTTTTCTTAAAAAAAAATAAAAAAAATCCGATTCTTGTTCAACACAGCTCAAAGAAATATCGTACCATTTTCATTTATTTCTTCGTGGTTTAAACATACTTAGAATAGTGGAAGCAACAATTGACAAAACAAGAGGCCTTAGTATTGTGTTCTAAAAAAACAAACAAAAAAAAACCATCATAGCATTCAAATTGGACATCACTTAAAATAACTAAACATCGTAGTCCACTCGACAAAATACTTAACAAAACAATTAAACTTGATTTGGTGGTGTGCGCCAGGCCCGGTGCAATAGTGCAACGCATGGGCGACGCTCAAAGGCCCAGGCAGCAAGCTGCCTTAATGGGCCTTCCCCCTCAAAAAATAAATTTAATATCGTGTGGGCTCATGGCCCACATATCAGATATTAAACTGATAAGAACAGATACTACACTTGATCTTAGCCAAAAGGCCGAGAAAGGTATGAGATTTTACGTGAATGGGCCTGCCGTTTTGTGTGCATGCCTCAAGCCTTCATATTTTCTCCCAGGCGATGTGGGGTGCCAAGTAGAAAAACAAAAAATAAAACTAACTGCGATTTATTTGTCACTCTGCAAAGCTAAATAAAACATTCTCGGGACACAGCAACACTTAACTAAATCCGTCTTGTGATTTACATGAACTTATTACACGTTCAGGATGATTAAATTCAAGAGGTAATAAAACTAACTTATTACAAATAGAATATGGATTAGTAATTCTCTGTATATTCATTTTCTGTAAACATATCCCTTTCTATCTCTAAAAAAAAACAAAAAAACTAAATAGCTAATTTGCAAAACTGTGTTCCTATAAATGTACTGTATCTATCGGTTTAGTTCAAGCGAGAGGTTAATTACATCGATGAGTCAAAACCATATTGCTGGAAATTATTGTGAAATAAGTGAAAAGGCTGAGAAAGCTAAAGTTGTCGGACTTATTGCTGCTGGTTTAAAGCAAGAAATATGGTTATCGTATATATAGTTGAACATAAAAATGTTGTACTACTTAGATTGATTGGCAGATGAAGTAAGTGGAAATTCGTTGAAATCAAGAAACACATGGATAATCACATGGGTTTGTCTATCAATCATTAGTTATAGTGATTTCCCCACAAAATATCAATTGGATAACAAAATGTGATCTCTCCAAATACTTTCTTTTAAAATAAAAAATAAAAAATCACAAATCTAATGACATAATTTCCTTTGATATCTTCCTAATGCAGATCAAACATACTGTTTGCAATGCCAATCAACCAAACGTTTGTTAATTGTCTGCTAATCAATCTGCATGGTCTTCTGGTTAGAGGCGGATACAGAAAGGTTTTTTGGTGGGGCACTGAGTCACCGATATAAACAACGCAATAATATATAATATAGAGAAAAAAATAAAAAAATTGGTAAAATTATAATAAAGAAATCACATTACACAATAAGTACACAATCTAAAATAATAATTAAATAAAAAGTTATACAAAACTATTCTCGTTGAGTTTTTATATTTTGTAATAGACTTACAAACATATCAATAATAACATTTAAAAATGATTCATTCTCTAGATACGTAACCAAATAATTGTTCAAAAAATAACCCATCAACACTTGAAAATTTACATGGATAGAACTCAATAAAGTGAATTAATTTTGTCATGTAAATGAAATTAAACAAATCATTTGCGGGAATAAAAGCAAGACATGCAAATTTGTAATGTTTACTTACCTCACAAAACCGACTTTTAAGTTCTCTCAAATGCAAACAATATCTTTTAAAAGACTTGAACTCGAAAATAAAGACAAATTTTAAATTGTAGCGTGCCACCACAAAATTCTCATCTTCATGGGACAATTAAACCACAACATTTGAAGATAAAATATAATAATCTCCCATAAATCAAGTTAAATCACAACCATTTGAACAATTCAAAATCCAAAATTATTTCATTTTACACCGATTAACAAACCCTCCCTACAGAACTCTTAGAAAAATCGGGACGCTTAATATAAGAGAGAGTTTAAATTTTCTACCTCAGTCAAGTGCATAATTGGAATTTCATACATAACTTTAAATTATCAAATTCTAAGAAATTTAGATTATTTTTTCAAAATTTAAAAGGTTATTTTCCTTCGTTTTTTTATTTTATTTTCAGCAGTCTTATTTGTTTTCTTTACTAGTCATAATTTTTTTTTAATTAATTGGATTTGGGCCAATACCACAACATGATTTGGATAATTGAGAAATATCTTTCTCTTCTTTGGGCTAACTGCCCATTCAATTTGGATAAGGCCACATTTCACGAAGTGTGTGTTTGGTGGGGCACTTTATTAAGATTGTTGTATTTTTTATTCTTTAAATTTTTAATATATGGTTAATTAAAAAAATTAAAACTTTTGGTGGGACCTGCCACTAGAACAAAAAATCAACCTTTGAATATATTCAAAAATAAATACAGTAATTAGAATTATAATGAGACGTCTCAACCTCACATAGCCTTACAATTTTGTCTTCAAATTGTACTGGATAATCAGACGACAAATCCATGTGATTTCTCTCATGTAATTAATGCTTTTGCCTTCTTTTATATTGTCCCTTATTTGAATTCTATCTTCACCAAAAAAAAAAAACTCGAGTGGTGGCCAAATTCATCGATATATTCAACAATATTCAGCTATAACATTCTACACTCTTCAAATAAGTGAAAAATAAAACTTATATATATAAAAAAGAAGGTCTCTACAATTACATGCAGTGATGTGAGACGTTCAGACTTAGTATACATTGTAGAACACGCTTTTTGGTTTGTACGAATTTTTATTTTTCGTTTAGCTATTCGGAAAATAAACCATGAACTGAGAATATTCTTTACTTCTACATCTATCAAACTCTAGGTACAAAAAGAATCAGTTTTTCCATAGTACAAGGTTACAGTTTTTTTTCACTTTTATTTGACGGATCAGATATAATGTGTCTCATCAGGTACATCCCCACATGAGTTGGTAAATTGGCTTAGCTATGACAACCACAGTGGTGTGGCCATCAGAAGACACTGTACATTACTTTAGTGTTATGTGTAATTTGACTAAACTATAGTAATAATAAAAAAGATTTGAATTGCTGGGTCAGCATAAATATAGTTTTATCAACCAAAAGATAATGCTATTGCATCTGAAAGTTAATCTATGTTCATATACTCAAATTTTCTCCTTGGATACATTTCTTCTTGATGTAGGGCAGTTTGGGTCAAAGTGACGCAGCGTGTATTAATTTGGTCAGAACTATTTTTCTAGAAGTCCGATTCATGCATGGCTGGTGGCATTGGAAAGACAACTCAATTATCTTTCCAACAAGATATTATGCAGTCTCACATTCCAAGTCTTCAAGGAATTATGGACGTTTCAATTCAGCACAAGAAATAAAGAGTCACCTTTGATATTGTTGATTTCAAGAGTCTTCTCCATTTATTTTATGCATTAACTTTCTTCTGTTTTAGGGCCTATAAATAGTTTATCTTATGTAGAGATGAGGAGGGGAATATTTTGATCATTTCTATTGTATTGAGTTTGAAAATAGAATTCTCATACATTTGTTCATTCAACTTGGAAGTCGAATTAAGCAACGTTTTTTTTTTTTGCGTCGTCTCTATTTGTGATTTTTTTGATCCTCATCATTTGGTATCGAGAGCCAGAATACGCTCTTGGCATTTTTCTTTTCTTTCTATCTCTCTCATGGCATCAAGTTCGGGAAGAGGAAGCGGTGGGTGTGGTCGAGGCAACTTGGAAAATACAGGAGATGAACGGGAAGCACTTCAGAAACAGGTTGAGGAGCTGACGATACGACTTGGGCATCAAGAGTCCAGAAGCGAGCGCGGTTCAGGCCATGGCTATTCTAGTGACGACTCGAAGTATGAGAATCCTTTCGCCAGCAAAGAAATTAATAATTTCTTTACAAAGCTCAATCGATCCACAAATTTTGTGAAGATGGACATACCGGAGTCTCATGGCTGTCTTCGACCGGATGAATTTCCTGATTGGCTTAGTGATGTCGAAAAATTCTTTGAATATCAAGACACCTCGGAAAGTCAGAAAGTTAAACTCGTTGTCACTCGGCTTCGAGGATATGCATCACTTTGGTGGGATAAGATGCAGGACATGAGATTGCGACAAGGAAAACCCAAGGTTTTTTCTTGGGAAAAGATGAAGACGAGATTGCGCCAAAATTTTCTTCATGCTAATTTTGCTCAAAATATTTTTATACAATTCAATACAATACTTTGCAACAAGGCAACAAAATTGTGATGGACTATACAGAGGATTTTACAAGTTAATGGCTAGATATAATTGCCAAGAATCGAAAGACCAGCTCGTTGCAAGATATGTTAATGCGCTTAAACCATCAATTAGAGATGAAGTGTAAATAATGCAGCAACTTTGGAGGCTTAATGATTCTTATTAATTAGCCTTGAAGGTTGAATCAAAACTGTCATGCCGTGGTGCAAAAAAGTTTGTAGATGTTCAAAATCAGTATCCATCAAAGGTAGGGACATAAAACAAATAGGTCCAAAAGAAAGCATGGGCTAACGATGGAACAAATGCCACCAAGGGAAAGTAAAAACCTTGTTTTAAGTGTGGACAAACTGGGCATTTTATGAATCAATGTCCGAATCGTAAGAATGATGTTCAAGCTGGAGCTATTGTTGAAGAAGAAGAAGCACCCCAACTGGAAGATGAAGAGCCAGATTATAATGACTATAGGCCTGAACGAGAAGAACTTGATCCTGAAGATGGAGAGTGCTTGGTGATCGAGCGAGTCCTTGCAGCACCAAATCAAAAACATGATCAACGTTGGTTAAGGCACAACATTTCTCGAACAAGGTGTAAGTCCCACAAAGAAGTATGTACTTTAGTCATTGATAGAGGCATCTTTGAGAACTTTGTTTCGCAAGTAATGGTGGAAAAACTCTGTATAATTTGAAGGTCTATAATTTTGAAAATAAGTATCAGTTTATGATGTTGTTTTCAATGTTAACCAACACTGAAACCAACATCAACCAGAGTTTAACTAAAAATGTGCAGCGGAAGTTTAAACTCAAGAACACAGCAAATTAAATTCAGTTTACAAGTAAAAGTACTTGTGAACTTGGGTGTACAAACCCGAAAACTATATTACTTTCTTGTTCACGATCAATACAAAAATATGAAGTAATATATGAAAACTAAAGTATCAAAAAACATGATACTAAATACTTGTCGCCTTGATGAAAAGATCTTCTCCATTGGTTACGCAACTTCGAAGAACTTCTTGATCTCGGACAGTGACTCCAAGTAGCTTTTCTTGCGTGCTATCTTCCTTGCTTTGCGTCGTCTGGTCCTTCTCAAATCCGTGCTTGAAAGTTGTGTACAAGTCTAGGTATCCCCTTGTCTTAAATAAACAATACTAGAATTCTAAACTTGGTAAACAAGTAAAACAAATACTAAACACAATTTAGGAAACTAAATAAAGTCCTATACATAAACTAGGAAACAAAATCTAGAGTTTCTAAATTATTTTGTGCCCAAGAAAGGCAAACAATTAAAATAGGAATTATTGCCAAAAATAAATTACAAACAATCTCCCCTTTTGCCTTTTTGGACAAAATACTACGACGCAATATTAACTCCCCCTAGGATGGAAAACTCCCCTAAATAAAACAACCAATTTTATTAAATCATCTACCCAACATTACAAACCAACATTGTTCATTTATCAAAACAAAACATAAGGAACTTATTGACTCCGCACCCTCTTCGAACGACGAGGGGATGTCGAAGTTCCTTCACCCCTATCCTTCCTTTTCTTCAATAGCTTCTTCATTTTATGCAATGCCTTATTGCGAGAACGGATCCTCTTCCTCCTCTTCTCTCGAGCAAGGCTTGCCAAAGCCTCGGCAGCAATAGCATCATCATTTTTAGCCTCATTTATATCAGCATCACCAATATCTCCCCCTTTTTGGCCTGAAGGCAAAAGGGCCTGCATGATAGAACCACGAAGCGCCTGCAGTTGGGCCATCTGCACGTCAATCCAAGCAACATGCGCACGAAGAACCTGCGCAAACATGTGAACCATGTTGGGACTGCCGGACCCAACACCACTAGCAACATCGGCTTAAAAAGGTGTCTGCCAAGGGAGATCAATAACCCGTGCACCAAAAATATGTTGGCCCCTCAAAGCAAACCAGTCAGCCTCATCGGTAAGCACGTCATCAGGATGAAGCATCAAACCCTGATTCTCAAGAAAACTAAAGATCAACTAGGGAAAGCACAACGAGGCAGCAGAATTTGTGGTGGTGAACTTTGTGATAATGTCGAACACATGCTTCCCAAAACTGAACTTGATTCCTCTCCCAATCTTGTATAAAAACTGGGCCTCAGGTCGCGTAACACATGTAGTGTTCTTGGAGGGAACCCAGTTACAAATGGCTACCTTGTGCAAAACAGAATATAGAGAAGAAAGTCGGGTGCTCGGCAACTGTTCAAACCACGCATTCACCAGACCCCCAGACAAGAACACGATAACCTCATTCATATCATCCACAGTAGAATCACCCCGATACAGTTCAGTCCCAAATAGCTCATCAATCAAATTAGGGGTAAAACTAAACACATTGCCACGCACAAATACTTTGCCATAATTCACAGAATTTAAATCAACAATGGAGGGCAAGAAATTGGCATAGAACTCCACGATGACATCACGAACAAAAGGCATGGCAGTGGAGACTGTGGAATACATACCTCTATGCTGAAAGTAGGCAATCAAGTTTCTCTTCTAAAATAAATCAACTGGGACTCGGCGCTCAGTAATCATATGCCGTGTCTAGTACTCAGAAAATAACTCCTCGACCTCGGCAGTCAAGAACCTATCGGAAAATGGCACCATGTCTTCAAGCTCAATGTTCCGAGAGGTGGTGCCCGTGGAGGAGTGAGAGTGAGTGGAGGTGTCAGATGGAGACGATGCGGGAGCAGGAGAAGCAAAATCAACAGCGTCAGAGCTGGAGGACGAAGAAGACTAGGCATGTGGCGATGTTGGTATGGGGGAACCAACATGAGGACCAACATCGTCCTTCTTCGCTGCCTTGTTTTTCTTCTTGTCTTTCTTGTATGCAGAAAGGATATCACTAAGGGGCACATCGAATGAGGAATCAGGGGAATACTCAAATAGGTCAGGATCAAACTCGGGCTGTGTCTCACGGACAGGAGACGGAGGAGAATCATTAGCAACCGGTCTGGATGAACTCGTTACTTCCCCAAAGAAAAAGCCCAAAATAGTATAAGGAGGGGACGAGTATTCGATTTCAGTAGAACCTAGTGAAACCTTGATAGACGCCAGAGTAACTTTCTCATCGGTCATCTTTATCGTCTGCTTCCGACGAGGTGTCTTCTTCTTCGTCAGACTCGGAGCTGAAGCATAAGGAGGCATGGACCCTTCAACCGGAGCGACAGGAATATAGTCATCATCATCAGGATCCGTCAATACTGTGACATCCTCTGCAAGATTCATGTGCTCAATTGGCACATTACGGTGTGGCCCTGCTTATCTCTTCAGGACTACAGGTGGCACCACGCCGGGAGGGATATTGCACAACCTCCGGGATCTCTTTAGGGTAGGGTTCCCAACTGGTCCAAACGTTTCAGCAACAAATGAAAAATTCGGTGGATTATCAACATCTATCTCATGTTTGGGATACCCTGGAAATACCTGTGCTTCAGGGGTGGCATCAAGCGGCACAGGAACCGACACAAAATCTTGAGATTCGTGCGGCGGCGAGGGAGGCGATGATGTTGGTATGGAAGAAGAACCACCACCGACTTCGGTGCGAATGACCATGCCACCGATTTTCGCATAAGTTGCAGGAACCTATTCGCCGGAGCGGCGGACGCCGGCTGGTAACTCAGGAACAGATGATGAAGAGGATGGGTTCGACATCCTGAGAATTGCACAAAAACACAAAAGCAGCAGAGAAACCGAAATAGATGGAGATGTTTGTGAGAGCATGAGAGTTTAATTTCAGAGGGTTAATGGGAAGTGGGCAAATGGTAAGAAAATCAAGTATTTATGCTTTCTAAAAAGTGATCGTTGCCAAGGAGGGAGGAAAGTAGAAAAATAAAAGGAAATAATCCTAATTTACCTTCCAGCGGATTGGAGGACTAAAACCGATTTCCTTTCCTTTCTAAAAAAACACCACTCCCTCTTAATGTAGGATACATGATCCCAACCACTTCAACCATTATCCCATTAATTTTAAAAAATAAAATTGCACGACTCTACTACAAAATCAACTGAAAATATATAGCTGAATCACTTGAACCATCAGCAGAGTAGAGTTAATCTTGTGCAATATGAATTTTCACTCTCCAAATTAAACTCGTTATTACCTGTCCAGCCGTCCGAGTACAACTCTACTGAAACACTTGGTTAGCTAGATTCAAAAACACAATTAACAGTACACACAGCAAGAAGGAATCTTCTCAAAGTACGAATGTCCTACGGGATGCCTAAAATTCATGACCTAAAAAGGTTAAAAAAATCACATTACGGTTTTAGTAACTTGATCAGTGTTTCTTTTTATTATGATAACATTATAACCAACATTGCCTCAGACGAAGTCAATGAAAATTTACCCCTTAACCCAATTTAATGACTATGTCAAAATCACACAAGATGGTGAAATTTAAAGATTGGATCAATTTGAATCCAGATTTTCTTCATCTTTTTAGTGATTTGAAGAGAAATAGCTTATCTTCAGCAATTGCTGTTAACACCTCTCATTTCTTGACCTGGGAGAAAACCAGTTTCTGCGGGCAAGCTCCACAATCACCTAAATGAAAAGGTTAGTCTTTTTGTCATCACTTTTATTGCAACACAAGACCTTATCGCACTTTCAACCAGACTCAATGCATTTGGGTTATGTATGAAAAGGAAAATAAAAATGCATGGAAAAGTATACAGATGTTGTGATTGATGTTAGTATGGGGTGTCACAACATAAAAAACCAACATTGGCTTAGACAATGCACATACCGAGATCTCTTCTCAAACGAGAGAAGGTCTCTAAATCTAATGCCTTTGTGAAGATGGTAGCGAGCTGATTGTCTGTCCCTATATGCTCAAGGCTAACTATCTTCCTCTCAACCAAGTCTCGAATAAATTGGTAACTTATGTCAATGTGTTTGATTCGAGAATGCTGGACTGGACTTTTCGAGATATCAATGGTAATGGAGTTTTCACAAAGCACAGTAAATATACTACTGTGCAGACCATAGTCTTCTATCATTTAGTTCATCCACAACAATTTTGTACACGCACTTCCAGCTGCAATATACTCGGCTTCAGCTGTAGAAGGAGAAATACAATTATGTTTTTTTGCTATAACAAGAGATTATATTGTTACCCAAGAAAAAATAGCCCCCTGTAGTACTCTTCCTATCCACTACATCCCCAGCCCAGTCCGAATCAGTATATCCCATAAGTTCAGTACCAGTGTCTTTGGTATACCACACACCTAATTTTGTTGTACCAGCAATGTACCTTATGATTCTTTTAACGACTTTTAGGTGTGACTCTTTTGGATTAGATTGATATCTAGCACACAAACACACACTATACATAATATCAGGTCTACTTGCTGTCAAATACAGCAGACTACCTATCATGCTTCTGTACATGGTGTTATCAACACCTCTACTAACATCGTCTCTCGACAGTTTCACAGTTTTACCTAAAGGAGTTTTCTTATGCGTTTCACTTTCTAACCCAAATTTTTTAACTAAGTTCTTAGCATATTTGGTCTGAGAAAGGGAAATTCCATCATCAAACTTTTTGATTTGTAGACCAAGAAAGTACGAGAGATTACCTTCCATGCTCATCTCAAAT
The DNA here is from genome assembly GCA_014905375.1 of Phtheirospermum japonicum. NCBI lineage: Eukaryota > Viridiplantae > Streptophyta > Magnoliopsida > Lamiales > Orobanchaceae > Phtheirospermum > Phtheirospermum japonicum. The sequence goes on along the minus strand of BMAC01000007.1, from coordinate 2,263,975 downwards.
GTTTCGGACATTCGAGTGATAAACTCCTTTACCATCTGCTCATTAGTGGATCCAAAAATGATATCATGTACATAAATCTGGACAATTAAGATGTGCTTATTAGATCTTAGAAGAAACAAGGTTTTGTCAACTTCTCCTCGTCTAAAGTTCAAAAAGAGCAAGTGTTGAGTCAACCTTTCATACCAAACTCTAGGAGCTTGTTTTAAACCATATAAAGCTTTTTTTAATTTTAAAACAAAGTTTGGTTTTTGGGGATCTACAAATCCTTTAGGTTGCTCAACGTACACCTCTTCGCTTAAGACTCCATTTAAAAAAGCCCTCTTTATATCCATTTGATGTAATGATATCTTCATATGACAAGCAACAACAAGTAAAAGTTTTACCGACTCAATGCGAGCAATAGGGGCAAATGTATCATCAAAGTTGATTCCTTCAATTTGTGTATACCCTTGCGCAACCAGTCGAGATTTGTTTCTCACAATGTTGCCTGCCTCATCGATTTTGTTCTTGAAGATCCACTTTGTTCTAGTCACGTGAGAGTTCTCTGGACGAGGAACTAAATCCCAAACATCGTTTTTGGCAAATTGGTCCAGCTCCTCTTGCATTGACTATATCCATAATTCATCCTTGAGTGCATACTCCACACGCTTGAGCTCTATTTTGGAAAGATACAAAGACTCGCGAATTTTAGAACAGTTAGTAGACAAATAGACGTACCTAACCATTTCTTTGAAATTTATCTTTCGCCTTCTTGTACTCTTTTCATCTAAGTCTCCGATGTTTTGGCCCGTGGGATGATTTTTTTGAATTCTGGAAGGAATATCCCTCTGATGAAGATCAATGGGATCAGCTGGATCTTCTTCTTCTGATTCAGAATCTTATTCTTCGGCGGCGTGAGTTGATTTTGGTTCGGATGTTGTGTTTCGAGAACCAACATTGGTACCAACATCACTCAATTCCCTGGTTTCAGCACCTGCATCTCTGTTTTCAATATCTGCACTATTATCTACAGGAAGCGTGACATTATTTTAAGGATTTGGATCATAGACCAGATCATTATCCTCGGTAGGTTTAACTCCACTCGTCATATCATTGAACTCGACATTGACTGACTCAAACATGCTTCGTGTTCTAAGATTAAACAACCTATATGCATGACTATTTTTGGAATAACCCAAAAAGATGCATTTGTCACTTTTTGAGTCTAGTTTAGCTAGATGATTTCTATCATTAAGCACATAGCAAATACATCCAAAAACATGAAAATAGCTCAAGTTCGGTTTTTTACCCAACAGCAACTCATAGGGTGTGGCACATGACCCTGGTCTGAAATAACCCTATTTATTATATGATATGCAGTATTCATGGCTTCAGCCCAAAAACATTTTGCAATGTCATTAGAAATGAGCATAGTTCCAGTCATCTCAGCAAGAGACCTATTTTTACGTTCAGTTATGCCATTCTGTTGAAGAGTAATAGGTGAAGAAAACTCATGACTTATGGCTTCCGAAGTGCAGTATTTTGAAAAGGATGCATTTTCAAACTCTTTTCCATGATCAGTTCTAATCCTACCAATGTTCACATCAAATCTCACACACATCCTCTTTGCAAGTTTTTTAAATGCCTCAAGACTTTAAGATTTTTCTCTTAGAAACTCTACCCAAGTGAAACGAGAAAAATCATCTACAATGACTAACACGTACCTTTTACCACCAAAACTCTCGACTTCAAGTGGTCCCATAAGGTCCATATGAAGGAGTTTGAAGCAAGATGATGTAGTGAGACTCTTCACTATTGGATGTGGCACCCTGACCTGCTTTCCTTTCTGGCACACCTCGCACACAGGGATGATCTTGGTGTTGAGATTAGGAAGCCCATTTACAGCTTCCTCTTTGGACAACCTGTCCATCATCTTGTAGTTGACATGCCCAAGTTTTTTATGCCACACCTCAGCATCACTTCATTGAGATAATTTTCAAAAGGCATCACTATTGATTTGATAGCAGTTATCTGAAGTCCTTTGACCAGTGAGGATACACGGTCCATTCTCCTCGTAGACTTCACATTTATCATGGTTGAATTTGACACTAAAACCGTCGTCGCAAAGTTGACTTATGCTTATCAAGTTGGCAGTAAGTCCTTCTACCAGCAACACATTTTCCAGAGTTACAACCTCGGGAACATGGAGAGTTCCTTGGCCAATGACTTGGCCATTTGCACCTCCACAATATTTTACTTTTCCACTTCGAAACCTGACAATGTTGGAAAGTAATTCTTCAATACAGTCATATGCTTCGAGCATCCACTATCAAAGTACCAGGCTCCAGGAACGTGGGATTTCAGGGAGGTATGGATCATATTACACTTTATGTTATTTTTCTTGACCCACACTTGTTTGAACCTGGTGTTGGTATTGATGTTGGTAACATGGGAACCAACATGGGATTCAGCAGCTACCTTTGTTCTCTGAAAATGTCTTCTCTCACCAATAATCTTCCAGCAGAAGGGTCGTATGTGACCTGGTTCACCACAATGATGGCACACGAACTGTCTCCTTCTCTTCTTATGGCGTTTGGTCGATTTTTGTTCTTGGCTTGATGCTTGTGTTGGTTGATTCGGTTTATAGCCAATTCCATGCTTTGACGTTTCTGGGAAACTCATCTCTAAGATTTCGTCGATCTTAGCCTTCCACTTGTTCAGATTTGTGATGGTTCCTTGAACCCTCTTCAGCTCGAATTTCACCTTTTCTAACTCAGCATCCTTCTTGGTGAGCGACGATTCTAATCGGACAATTATGTCAAGTTGATCATTCTTTTCCTTGGTTAATTTGTCCACCTCTTTCATGAGATCCTTGACCTTGAGTACCTGTTTTCCCTAACTGACAAATAGCTGCTTATGTTTAATGCTCAACTACTCGTACTCTTCAAGATAATCAGCAGCCTTTGCATTTAGGCAAATGATGTTGGTTTCGATAATACCAACATGGACGTCGTAGTCCCACACAACATTAGTAAACAGAGATGGAACTGGTTCAGGTGTGTCGGAATCATTTACATCCTCAGTGAAGAGTGTGAAAACCATGCTCTTTCTCCTGAGAGTGTTAGCACACTCATTCTTGTAGTGTCCCCAACCTTTACATTCATGACATTGAACTTCACTGAGCGGTTTAGGGGATTTGGATGCATTGGGTATCGACGGTGAGGACCGTGATCTGGGAAGAGTGCATCCAGTGAACTTTGGTGTAGACACCTGCGGCTTGGTCTTTGTGCTTGATCCTCTAATGTTGTTCTTTTTCTTTAGGAAATTAATAAAACTTTGGGTCACATAGTACAATTCATCTTCCTCAAGAGTAGTGGATTCCATCTTTTTCAGAATCTCTTTCAAATCAAACCCCTCATCATCTTCATCATTGTCTGAGTTAGCATCGGAGGAGAGAGCAATATTCTTCTCTTTTGAGTTGGAACCAAGGTGTTCCATCTCATATTGCTTGAGAGAGTCAACTAAGGCATTGAACTCGATATCATTAATGTCTTTGGATTCTTCTATGGCAATCACTTTCACGCTGTATTTCTTTGTGATGGATCTCAATAGTTTTCTCACAAGACGTGAGTTTGTTACTACTTCACCAAGCTCTGTGCACTGGTTTGAAACATTCGAGAGTCTCATGACATAGCCCATGATAGACTCCTTTTCATCCATCCTCATCGCCTCGAAGGTGGATGTCAGCATTCTCAGTCTTGATCTCTTCACGCTCTGGGTCCCTTCACACACCCTTTGGAGTGCATCCCATGCATCCTTTGCTGAATCACAAGTCTTGATAACTCTGTAGTAGCTTGCGTCTACATACCCACAGAAGGTGTTGATGCATTTGGAATTCCAGTTTGCGGCAGCTACTTCCTCAAGAGTCCAATAAACCTCTTTCTTGTCGACGGTATCACTTTCAACATCAGTGACACATGGCTTTTCCCATCCAATCAGAACGGTTCTCCATGCACATTCGTCAATGCTCTTTAAATGCCACCGTATCCTCTGTTTCCAGAGAGAGTAGTTCTCCCAGTTGAGGATCATAGGCCTTGGGTTGCCTTGAGCATCTATAGCACCTAAACAAATAAAGATCAGTACTTAAAGTTTAGGTAACCCGCTCTAAATACCAATTGTATAATTTGAAGGTCTTTGGTTTTGAAAATAAGTATCAGTTTATGATGTTGTTTTCAATGTTAACCAATACTGAAACCAACATCAACCAGAGTTTAACTAAAAAAGTGCAGCGGGAATTTAAACTCAAGAACACAGCAAATTAAATTCAGTTCACAAGTAAAAGTACTTGTGAACTTGGGTGTACAAAACCAAAAACTATATTACTTTCTTGTTCACGATCAATACAAAAATATGAATTAATATATGAAAACTAAAGTATCAAAAAATATGATATTAAATACTTGTCGCCTTGATGAAAAGATCTTCTCCGTTGGTTACGCAACTTTGAATAACTTCTTGATCTCGGACAGTGGCTCCAAGTAGCTTTTCTTGCGTGTGATCTTCCTTGCTTTGCGTCGTCTGATCCTTCTGAAATCCACGCGTGAAAGTTGTGTACAAGTCTAGGTATTCTCTTGTCTTAAATAGACAATCCTATAATCCTAAACTTGGTAAACAAGTAAAACGAATCCTAAACACAATTTAGGAAACTAAATAAAGTCCTATACATAAACTAGCAAACAGATTCTAGAGTTCCTAAATTATTTTGTGCCCAAGAAAGGCAAACAACTAAAATAGGAATTATTACCAAGAATAAATTCCCAACAAACTCAATCTCGCAATGGTACCACATCCTCGTCCATATTCTGTTTCATGGATAAAGGAAGATAACGAGGTACGAATTAATAAGAGATTTATTATTTTTTTCTCAATGGGAAATACTTATCATGATGAATTTTTGGTGTGATGTTACTTTTATGGATATTGGTCACATTCTTTTGGGTCGACCTTGGCAATATGATAGATGTGTTATACATGATGGGAGAAAAAAATACTTAAACATTTATGATTGGTAAAACATAAATTGTTCTCTTACCTTGTAAAGATATAAGTATTGAGAAACGCTCCAAGAAAGAAAATGCAGGCACTTTACTCACATTATCATAGTTTGAGAAGGAAGTCCAGCAAGATGGTTTGATCTACGTTCTAGTGGTTAAATAGAAGGCGAAAGAAGTTGAAATACCAAGTGGTGTCCAAACACTTTTGGAAGAATTCAAGGACGTCACTCCCGAAGAAATACCCGATGGTCTACCTCCATTGCGCGATATACAGCATCAAATTGATTTGATACCAGGAGCAGTTCTACAAAATAAATCTCATTATCGGATGAGCCCGAGTGAGCATAATGAACTCAATCACTAGTGATTTGTACTTTTTTGTTACCTTTTTGTGTCGCGTTTGCATGTGTTTTGCTTGCATTTACGGGTATTAGGAGTCATTTTGGTCTATTTTGTTAGTTTTAGGTTTTTGCAGCCTTTGTGCTATTTTTAGTAGTTTTTCGTATATTTTTACTTTTTTCGTACTTTTGGTCGTAGGATGACCAAGCGGAGCCCGCGCACGTTTGGAAGCGTTCCAATCGACTCGAATTTGATGGACAAGCAATGATACATATTGAGAATGAGGAGCGACAGACGGTAGATGTTTCAAGCGAAAATGAGAAATCGAGCCGGTGCAGCCGTTCCAGACGATCGATTGGCTTTCAGTCGATAGACTGACGTTCAGTTGATTGACTGAACCTTGCCAAATCGACTGTGAAACAGTGAGTTTGGCATTTGAAGACAAATCAGTCGATCGACATCTTTCAGTCGATCATCTAGATTGCAGTCGATCGACTGAAACGCAGGAATTTCGTGATTTTGGTCCATTTTGACGATTTTACCCCTGCAATTTTGTGCATATAAGCCAACTCTCTCTAACCTTATCAAAAACTCTTCCATGGTGGTTTTGGACTAGTTCCATCTCCTCCAAGCCTCTACATTTCCTTGCCATTAAAACCCTTGGTGTAGTTTAGCTAGCTTAGTAGTTAGTTTAGTTAGGTTTAGTAGTTTTTAGCAAGTGTTGGAGAGGGTGACAACTCCTTCATTTGTGTTCTTTGTTTTGTTGAAGATTTGGACTTGCTTTGAAGATTGTAATCTACATTTGAAGTTCTTGTTTAGTGTTTAATGCTATTGGTAGTTTTCTTTCCCTTCATTGTTATGCTTTGTTCTTGAATGATTGTTCTTGTTGTTGAGTTGGTTATTAAGATTTGGTTTGTGTTGTTTTGTTTTCATTGGTCTTAAATTTCACATTTCTAGATTTTTGTTTGTTCTTGTTCTTGCAAAACTCCATGAATGCTTCCATTTTCAAGATTTCTACCTCTTTTAGTTAAACAAACACTTTGTTGTCAAAAGCCAAATGGGACTTTCCTCTTTGGTAATTTGTCTTGTTCTATTTAAAAGCCTTTGACTTTCCTCAATTTTAAATGCTTTGATTTTCCCTCCTTGTCTTCTCTTTCAATTGCAAGCTTTTCTTGATCAACTAGTTTTAATTTATTTAAGGCTTTTAATTAGGTTTAATCAATGTCAATTAATTACTTTCAAGCAAGCTTTAGTTTACATTTGATGCAACTAGTTTAAAAATTACGGGTTTAGGGTCTAAGTTCTTTTAGAGCCATTAATCGGAGCTTGTTGAGACTCGGGATTGACAAACCCGAGAATTGAGATTGACGACCCCAATACTTGATCGACATCTGGGATTGACAACCCTGAATCGTGGATTAAGTGCTCGGCAAAAACTGATCGATCGTGGAGACGAACCGAACACCCTAAACCCTCATTTTCATTATTTTTATTTAAATCTCTTTTAATTCTTGTCTTACTTGATTAACTTTCAAAAACTCAAACCAAATCAATGACTTAATTCTTTCGTTGATTAGATTAGTTTAATTGAGATTAACAAGAGAATAAGTAAAAAAAACAAAAAAAAACACCGACTGACGATAATATCTATCCTCGAGAGACGACTCGGGAAAGCTTACCGCTCTACAATCGACTCCGTACTATTGCGGAGATAATTTCTTAGAGTGCTAAGAAATTCTCGATCAAATTTTGGCGCTGTTGTCGGGGATAGATTAAGGCTAATGGTGTTTTAATTATCTCTCTTGTTATCTTACTTGGTAGTTAGTTTAAATTTTTGTTATACTTTTGATGCTCGTAATCCTTTGTTTAGTGTAGTGCAAGGTAGGTGAACGAAGACTGACTCATTCAAGAGCCCGATGTCGCCCGCCCAAACACACAACGAACAAAAAGGATGCCCTTGCCACGAGCATCATCACCTCACGGCCCGCTAGATTGATCCGGCCGAGGATGGCAAACTACCGAGCTAGTTTGCCATACGATGACCCTAATATCCAAACTTCCAATTATACAGATCTGCACACCACTCCTCCAAGATATCGGGTCTCCTCGAATTATGATGACCCATATGCTTCGATCGGTCGAGAATAGGACCCAACTTTCGATTATCCCGACCCAAGCCCTTCTTGTTCTCCACCGATTTCACATCCCCATAACTCGAGCTTGGATCCGTATGCACCGACTCGAGATCCTTATGATCTGGGTTTTGACGATCCATATGCTCCACTTGCTCTTCACTTCTTACCCGAGCTTTGACTCGCATGCTCCACCAACCCATGATTCATATTCTTGGAGCTACGACCTTTACGATCTACCCACCTCAAGTTCGTATACTTCGAACAGTGACCCTTACACTTCATTTTCTCAAGATTTATCTATAAACCAACCCTTGAACTTAGAGTCTCTCTTAGCCGAGATCGTGGAAGCGGTTCGAAAAACGGATGAATGCCTCGCTCGCATGGAGACTAAAATAGAGCAAATTGCCAACGATGTGGACAAGCTCAAACAACCTCATTTTGACGAGATTCCCCTCTTTGATGTGGTGGACCCCACCTTCGTTGATGGCAATTCAAGCTTGGATAATCTTGTGAAAGAGGGGTACAAGGAGGTGGAATTAATGGGTAAGGAAAAAGGGTCGGAAGTCGGCATTACCCCTCTCGTGTTCTATGAAGATGTTGTAGTGGAAAGTTAGGGGGAGTCACTTTTGGGGTCTCCAATGACACTTGGAATGTCGAGCTTACTTGCTTTTGGAGAGGATGATGAAGTTGTGCCAGTTTTGGAGGATGTGAAGATACTCGATCCCCTTCTACCATCACCCGATGCCGTATGTATATTTGATCAAGAAGTGGTGGAAGAGGTAGTGGGGGAGAGAGTGGAGATTATGGTCGGGGAGACGAAGGAGCACGTCGACCCATTTTGTTATGATCAAATTTGGGTGGTCGACTACTCACTCTTCCGACCTCCAAAGCAAGCTCGCGCTCTTGATAATTCGATCTTCCGGCTTTCCCGACGTGCCCGCCTTGGTGATTTTTGTCACCCGTTGTGTCTTTTAGAGAACACCAAGGCGTGGCATGATCGTCACCTCTTCTTGGATCCCAGATAGCGTAAGTTGTATAAATCGTCGAGTTATAGACGTTAAAGTAGCGCTTATTGGGAGGCAACCCAATTAAAAAAAGAGAGAGAAAAAGAGAAATTCATAAAATCCTAAGAAAAAAAAAATTCAAAAACCCAAAAAGATTTTTACTTTTTATTCATAACTTGTTTTTGCAACCCCCGTTTGTTCATTTCTTGTATATCGCTTGCCTCGACTCTCGGAGAGGACTTATGCACGACCGCGTCACCACAAGCTCGGAGATAGGGGCGTTTCCTTTTCCCTTACACTTTTTACCGCATTTTTCTAACTTAATATTCAATGAGGACATTGCTAGGTTTTAAGTGTGGGGTGGTTAGGGTTCGTCTTTGTATATTTAAGTTGTTGCATACTTGCTTGTGATAATTTGAGTAACGTTTGTTTTATATTTGCTTGGACCCTTGGCGAAGTGACGCAATATTGATGATTTGGTTAGGGAGTTTAGATTGCCAATTGGATGTAGTGGACTTAGGTGGCTTAACTCGTTGGGAACTTTGTTCGGCTTTAGCTTTGTGCTATCCTTGAGCTCAATTAGAACTAGTGCCTCAACTAGCCTCGTCGTCAAACACTCTCTATAGGATATTTGTGTTGTATTTTGGAGTCGTCAATTGCTCCATGTGCTCGATAAAAAACATTGTAAGTTGCTAGTAGCAACGAATGATCGAAGTTGTTGATTTCTCTTTGTATATCTCTTGCACTTAAGTGCCTCATCTCCTTAAAAAAAACAGAGAGAGAGAAAAGATGATGAATAAACAAGGATAAGTTATAAATCCTTGTAATTATTAATTAATAAACTCCTCTTGTTCCCTTTTTTTTACTTTGTTTGTTAAAGAGAGTTGTGGACGATCGGGGCTAGTAGAGAGCCGATTAACAGTTCGACCGTGGATAGACCTTAGCCGGGGCAAGGACGGGGGGGGGGGGGGGGGGGGACCGACTTGGAGGGTTGCCTAGTACTTTTAGGTTTAGAGAGTCGATCAAAACTTTCTTTGTCAACGCATCATTGTCGTCCTTTTAGCCAAGCTAACAAGCATTGTAGCATACGATGTCTCGAATTAGATTTTGTGCATTAGTTTATGATCATCCGGGGTAGTTTCTTAATTCTAGATTAGTATTTCTTGAGGACAAGCAATCATTCTAAGTGTGATGTGGTTGATTTATACTTTTTTGTACGCTTTTTGGTTACTTTTTTGTGTCGTGTTTGCATGTGTTTTGCTTGTATTTATGGGTATTAGGAGTCGTTTTGGCCTATTTTGTTAGTTTTAGGTTTTTGTAGCCTTTGTGCCATTTTTAGTAGTTTTTCGTGTATTTTTACTCTTTCTCGTACTTTTGGTCGTAGGATGACCAAGCGGGGCCCATGCACGTTTGGAAGCATTCCACTTTACTCGAATTTGACGAACAAGCAAGGATACATAGTACGAACGAGGAGCGAAAGAAGGCGGACGTTTAGAGCGGAAATGAGAAACCGAGCCGGTGCAGCTGTTCCAGTCGATCGATTGGCTTTCAGTCGATCGACTGAACCTTGCCAAATCGACTGTGAAACAGTGAGTTTGGCATTTAAATACAAAGCAGTCGATCGACTAAAACGCAGGAATTTCGTGATTTTGGTCCATTTTGACGATTTTACCCCTGTAATTTTGTGTATATAAGCCAACTCTCTCCAACCTTATCAACAACTCTTCCTTGGTGGTTTTGGACTAGTTCCATCTCCTCCAATCCTCTACATTTCCTTGACATTAAAACCCTAGCTTAAATCCTTAGTTAGTGTAGTTTAGCTAGCTTAGTAGTTAGTTTAGTTAGGTTTAATAGTTTTTAGCAAGTGTTGGAGAGGGTGACAACTCCTTCATTTGTTTTCTTTGTTGTGTTGAAAATTTGGATTTGCTTTGAAGGTTGTAATCTACATTTAAAGTTCTTGTTTGGTGATTAATGCTATTGGTAGTTTTATTTCCCTTCATTGTTATGCTTTGTTCTTGAATGATTGTTCTTATTGTTGATTTGGTTATTAAGCTTTGGTTTGTGTTGTTTTCTTTTCATTGTTCTTGAATTTCTCATTTCTAGATTTTAGTTTGTTCTTGTTCTTGCAAAACTCCATGAATGCTTTCATTTCAGCTTTTTACCTCTTTTAGTTAAAAAAACACTTTGTTGTCAAAAGCCAAATGGGACTTTCCTCTTTGGTAATTTGTCTTGTTCTATTTAAAAGCCTTTGACTTTTCTCAATTTTAAATGCTTTGATTTTCCCTCCATGTCTTCTCTTTCAATTGCAAGGTTTTCTTGATCAACTAGTTTTAATTTACTTAAGGCTTTTAATTAGGTTTAATTAATATCATTAATTAATTACTTTCAAGCAAGCTTTAATTTACATTTGATGCAACTACTTTAGAAATTACGGGTTCAGGGTCTAAGTTCGTTTAGAGCCATTAATCAGAGCTTGTTGAGACTCGGGATTGACGACCCCAATACTTGATCGACATTCGGGATTGACAACCCCGAATCGTGGATTAAGTGCTCGGAAAAAACCGATTGATCGTGGAGACGAACCAAACACCCTAAACCCTCATTTTCATTATTTTTATTTAAATCTCTTTTAATTCTTGTATTACTTGATTAACTTTCAAAAACTCAAACCAAACCAATGACTTAATGCTTTCTTAGATTAGATTAGTTTAATTGAGATTAACAAGAGAGTAAGTAAAAAAAAAAAAAATGACCGCCGATAATATTTATCCTCGAGAGACACGATACACTAGTCCTACTACATAAAACATGAATCATAATTTCATTAGTATAGACAAAAGCACCCATAGATTTCATAACTCGATTTGGTGGGGTGCGCCAAGCCCGTGCAATAGTGCAATGCATGGGCGACGCGCGAAGGCCTAGACAGCAAGCTACCTAAGCGGGCCTTCACCCTAAAAAATTAATTTAATATCATGTGGGCACATGGCCTACATATCAGATATGAAACTAACAAGAACAGATACTACACTTGATCTTAGCCAAAAGGCCGAGAAAGGAATGAGCTTCAAGGATCTAAGGTTGTGGCCTTTTTTACACATGTCTCTGGCTCTCCTATTTTCTCCCTTGCGATGTGGGATAAAGTAGAGATTGAAAACTAGCTCAGATTTGTCTCCCACTTTTGATAAATGATGACATGTATAGCTACGTCTTCAATGTTTGGATATCATAAATTGTCGCCTTTTCTGACAAAAATAGGAACCTTAAAGCCTATGCCATTTTTGAACATGGATCCAACTGACAGGATCTCATCAAGTTTTTTCGTTCTTAAGATAAGTTTCTTAGAAGTTAGAAGTGCAGTCGAGAGTTCTGACCTTGCTCTATATAACACTTCTTCACGTTTAGTTAGAAGGGCTTCTAAACGTAAAATAACTATTTCTTGTTCTTTATCCGTGCGCGCAAATCTTTCATTATGCTTTGTAATAATCTTTACTTTTTGAACCAGTTTGGACCAATTATTATAAAGTTCTTCATAAGTAGCACCAATGTCTTCAGTGTCTTTAATAATGGAAGAGTTAAGACACCAGTTATCAGTAACATTTTATTGTCATTCCAAACAATACAAGCATTCATGGCAGCAACTTCATTAGTTCCTTTTGGCTCATCGTCTTCTTCTTCATCACTAATGGCAATTAGATTTCTCTTTCATTTGATGTTAGCACACTCATGTTTATAAAGGCCAAACCTGCAACATTCGTAACACTGTATATTATCCAGATCTTTAAGGATGTTATAATTTCGGTCTTGTGATCTTGCACTTGGGGGAGTCACATCCCTCCTTTGAAACCTGTTTGCTTGAGTGGATTGACCAATATTTCTTGGAGTGGAAGGTTCTAGGAGGTTTTGTTGTATTGGTTGAATGTCATCTTCGAATTATTGTTTTTCTTTTAGAAAATCACTAAATTTTCTTGTGATGAGTTCAATTCCATCATCATCCACTCAGCATTCTCATCTTCATGCATAAGGGCTGCAAGATCACACTCTTCATCTTCAATAGTAGGAGTAGAGATTAAAGCAATACTTCTACCTTTCAGTTGTTTGATCTTAAGTTTTGTCTCACATGTTTTTAGAGATCCAACAAGCTCATCAAATCTCATGGTATAAGTGTCTTTGGCTTCTTCGATGGCTGTTATCTTCATGTTGAAATTTTTTGGCTACGAAACGTAAGAAATTACTCACAAGCCTTTCGTTAGAGATGGATGCACCTAACGATTGGCATTCATTTGCAATATCAAGGAGTTTGTCACCAAATCCAGCAATGGTCTTATTTCCTCTATTCTCAGAACTTCAAATCCAGTTGCAAGTATTCTCAGTTTTATCCATTGAACTCCTTTGGAACCTTCACTAAAAAGTTGTAATGCATCAATTTTTTTGCAGACCGGAGGTTTGAGATGATTTTGAATATAGAGATAACTACAAAGCAGTAAAGGACATTTAAAGCTTTGGTGTTTGCATTGGAAATAGCAAGTTCATCCTCCTTCCAGTCGATCTCATTTTTTAGATTGATGTCACCGTTTGAATCTTCTAGCCGAGGAGCCTCTCAGCCAACCAAGATCGCACGTTACAATCTTTCATTCATGGTTTTGATGTATGCACACATTCTCACTTTCCAAATGGCATAGTTGGTTCCATCCCGCACTGGTGGCCAAATTGTGGCATTCATTAAAGTTTCCATAGTTTTCCTTCAAAAGAAAATAGAGGATGAACACTTAGTAAAGTCAAGTTATGGCTCTGATACCAATTAAAAGTTTTTAGTCTCAAATACTAGCATAAAGATAAATTGAATCAAAATGTTATTCATGATTCGGGAACACCAGTACTAACATTTAGGTATTCAAGAATATACAATAAAGACACTTGTAAATAATGAGTTAAAAACTCAGGATAGAAAAGATATTACTAGAAATAATGATGAATTCGTTTTACATTGAACAGTAAACAAAAGCAACTAGTAATATATGAAAAAATCTGATTGAGCAAATCATTCTAATCAGTATTTTATTCGTCCTTCAAAGTTGATCAAACACAATCTTGAAGAACACACTTCCAAGGAACGTTAAATTCTTCCTTCTTGATATCTTTCTGTTTTTCTCACTATTTCTCAATTGATACCTTTTTTCAACGTGGCTTTTGATATATATAAACAAATGTATATCATTCCTTGGAAGAGTTCTAGTTTTTCAAAACAAAGTTCTGATAGACAACTTGAGATATTAAGAAAATAGATAAATATAAAAATAGACTTGCTAACCTAAAAGACTCTAAGCACATTAATTTATAAAACTAGTCCACGTAATAACCTAACAAACTCAGCTTCCAGAAAGGCGAATAAAAATGAAATAATAAAAGTCAATAGGAAATTAAATTCTTATCACAAGTTTCTCAAATAACTTCAGTTGTCTCAGCTTTATCACAATATTTTACAAGAAAATATTTAGCTCACCCGGAAAGATTTATTTTTTTAATAATGGCCATTCAACCAATGCATTTTGTTATTCCATAACATATCAAAACCAACCTTCGTCGTTTCAAGAATTGCTATTTCAAGCTAAAGAAGAATATGGTTTTGAGCATTTAATGGGTGGCCTAACCATTCCTTCCAGTCTTTTTCATTGATATAACATCTCGGTTGATCCAAACCTGATGCACATACTTTGTATTCGAAGACCACAGCTTTGACATTCTTTTTTTTTCTTCTTCATACAATATGTACCAAGGAGAATAAGACCACATGAATATACTTGAAATTTTAATGGAGCAATTTTTAGATCAAAAGCATTATATAGTCTCAGCAATTCAGATAACTATGTTTTTAGTTTAGTTTCCTTTGGCAAATAACTTCCATAACTCTATTCTGCCAAGAATATAAAGCAGGCTCGCGCGCATACAAGTGGGCAATTTTATTATTATTTTGTATAAATAAATTGTGGCGCAAGGTATCTGATTAAAATAGAAGAAAAACAGGGAAAGAGTTTGATCACATGCCGATCAAACAAACAAAATGATAAAGTGAAAGTAAAAAACAATAAAAATACTAAAGAAAACAAGCTAACGTTTCACAAGGAAACCACGCTTGAACGATCCCCTTGATGAGTTGCGAATTGGAGTACTCATATAGCAAGGAGCCGAGGAGGTTCCTGTTTCGTGAACAATGAAAGGGGTATAAGACATCCGTTGTGCTTGCTTGATTTTTTTCCAATAAATCCTCAGATGGTCGGTCAACAGCAGGTTTAAGACACAATGAGCAGTTTTTCAGGAAAATGTTTTGTTTCTTCAGTTTCTAATAGAGGCCACCATATTGATTATGGTTTGTCATAACCAAGTCAATTATCACATCCAATACATAGATCTATCATAAGTACATTAGAATTACAAATTATATTAAAGAAAAGAAAATTATATGTCGTTATGCTAGATGGATGTTGTTATGCGTTCCTGTCATGTGAAACCATCCAAGAAAAGTTTATTAGTAAGATCAGAAGTTTGCATCATATGACAATATCATTTCACTTTCAGAAGATAACTATCTGCATTAAAAAAGAAATATCATTTCACTTTCAGAAGATAACTATCTGCATTAAAAAAAAATATCATTTCACTTTCAGAAGATAATTATCTGCATTAAAAAAGAAATGCAAATTCGTTCCCGGAAATAAAACAACAAATTTATTAGTCTCATCTGCCAATGGTAAGCATCAGGCCAAAAATAGGTGCCAAATATTAGCAAGTGGAATATGATACGGATTGAGCCGCAGTTTAGTTGTTACTTTCAATGGTGGAGCTATTTAACTATCCACTAGCTAATACATGGCACTAGGTTTTGGCCTATTATTGCTAGCATTTCTAATTTCCAGGTCCATTATTATAATTCATAAACTTGATTTGGTGGGGTGCGCCAGGCCCGTGCAATAGTGCAACGCATGGGCGACGCTCGAAGGCCCAGGCAGCAAGCTGTCTTAATGTGCCTTCCACCTCTAAAAATAAATTTAATATCGTGTGGGCGCATGGCCCACATATCATATATTAAACTGATAAGAACTGATACTACACTTGATCTTAGCCAAAAGGCCGAGAAAGGTATGAGCATTTAGGCCAAAGGTCATGCCTCTTTGTATGCATGACTCTAGATGTCATATTTTCTCCCAGGGGATGTGGGATAAAGTAGAAAACTAGCTCTTAGGCACTTTGCAAATCTAAATGTCTCCTTGCAATATTAGCAAAGGGGGTATTTACTTGTGCCATATTTTTGCATTCGTCCTAAGTATGGGAACCATTGTCCTTAACCATGTGTAGTAAAACTTATYGAGTTAACCCTAAACAACAAATGGTAACCAAACTGAAAGAGCAGAAAATTTCCAATTGTCAAGTCCATAGATAACTTGTACTGACAACTCAAAAAATAGACAATGTATTGCTCTGTATTAATTCATGCATGCATTTTGACTGTAATTTTGTCCAGGATACAACTTCCCATGACAAACATCCCTTTCCCTTGGGGAAAAAAATTTAACTAATTCACAAAATTGTGTCCTCTGAACAAGCTGAAAGTTTTGAAAGTTTTCAATAACTTGTATGAACGTTGATGTCAGTAATAATCACTAGTGCAGAAACAGCTTTTAAGAACGCCTGTTTCTGCAGATTAAGAACGCCCTACTGAGGCGTTCTGTATGGAGCTGTTCTTGAAAGTGTGACAATCAAGAACGCCTCAGCAGGACGTTCTTAATTGTCAGACTTTCAAGAACGGTTTTTAAGAGACGTTTTTAAAAAAATTTCAACCGTTCTAGAAAGTCAGTTTTGCAGCTCTGTAAAGTACTTTCCAGAACGTCCTTTTGTAAGACGTTCTGGAAAATATACTTTCCAAAACGTCCATTTTTAAGGCGTTCTGGAAAATGTACTTTCGAGAATGCCGGAAAAAGGGACGTTTTGGAAAGTATATTTTCCACAACGGCTGAAAAAAATGCGTTTTGGAAAATGTATTTTCGAGAATGTCTCGAAAACAGACGTTATGGAAAATATACTTTGCAGAACGCCTCCAAAAACGAGCGTTTTGGAAAATATACTTTCGAGAACGGCTGAAAAAGGGACGTTCTGAAAAATGTACTTTCGAGAACGTCTCCCAAAACTGGCGTTCTGAAAAGTATACTTTCAAGAACGCCTGAAAAAGGGACGTTCTGGAAAGTATATATATTTCCAGAACGTCTGCAAAAACTGGCGTTCTAGAATATTTGTGTTCTAGAACGGTTTATTGAATAACCGTTCTAGATATTTACATTTCTGGAAATTCATTCCACATTTATATTTCTTATATTTCCTTTTCTACGCCTGCTCATATATCAAAATTCTAGTACCTAATTAAATCAAAAAACACATTTCGTTTATATAATCCCAAGATCACCAACACATGTCATTAATAACAATAATACACAATCACCAAGTCAACAACACAAGTATCAAAATACACGATCTCGTAGTATATCCAAATACACAATCACCAAGTCTTAAAATAAAAATTCACAAAAGTTGAGTACCTATTTTGCTACCATTCAAGTTATCACAAATAGTTTGTTTCTTACACTCCAAAATATTGCACCTACATGGCGATCAAGCAATGAACTCTATGAAACACTCGGCCCAACGTCTACGTACATCATCAATTTCCTCGTCCGAATAAGGTTGTTCCATATTGAGTGCCTGCATGTCAATATGAAAATGCAAATGTAACTAATGAAAAATGACGGAAAATAATAAGTGTTATAAATAATATTAATAAAATGATGAATATTAAAAACATCTTATAAGCTATTTGCTAGCTTTTTTTTTTTAAAATCTTTTGCACCAAATCTTATAAACAAATAAATAAACAATAATACAAAAAGGTAATTTGCTAGAAAAACTTATATGATCTTAGAAATTTGTTTGTTATTATTATTATTACTTTCATTTCATTTCTATCATGACGGATGCAATTCTCAATAAAAGGTAATTAATAAAGAAATATTCCAATAAGGGCCACCATAACAGGAAAAATGTTTAATAATAATAATAATAATAATAATAATAATAATAAATTCCTACTAAATCAAGCATGTACAAGACAAACTATGATGAAACCCTTGGTCTTTTTATACGATACCTGAATTGCATGAGCAACTTGTGTGCTCCTCATGCCACTCTACGTAATGGAGATTATGACAGTACTCCGGTTCTTGGCCCACGCATCTGGTTGTTTTTCTCAGTCTCTGAAAAACTTCACTTCTCACATGATAGACCAGAAGAATGGAAAAACAAGGAATTAAGCTATAGAGAAACTAAATAAAAATAAAACATGGAGCAACAATAGATAGGCACATACCATATTCTCATTGAAGCTTAATATAGATGCCACATTTCCACAGCCATAACAATAATTTGGTGCAGACCGTACCTACATTAACCAACAACACAACGTGACAATTAGAGAATATAATAAAGAACGCAACAAGAAATTTTTTGTCCAGATGTTACAATGTTGTAGTCCGTGTTAAAAGGTTTAGCAAACTCACGGTCACAAGTCCTTTATCTTGAAATATGTACTTCAGACCTTCTTGAACAAGTTGATGAGCACGACAAACTAGATCAAGTTTGTTAATATGATTAAACTGTAAATAGATTAGAGCTACTGAATATGGGGAAAGGTAGTGACAAAGTTATTCTCTGAATGCTCCCTGAAAAGATGAGGGAGAGATCCAGAAAACTTCTCCTCCATGCAATGATCAAAATAATAAATCTAACTACCTGACCAAATTACTAATCTGCAGTTACTTAGCCTTCCATTGAGCATGAAATTAAAAAAAAAAAAAGAAAAAACACAATTATAGTAAAAACATGAAAGAGTTCAGTAAAGATATAACATAGCGTCACCTGTTTAACCAGTTCTTTGATGGCCTTGGAATAGACTGTTGATCGGCATGCCTTTGAACAGTATATGACTTGTAAGCTTAAATACTTTTCAAGGGCGACGAAAACAAACCTTCCTATACTTCTTATCGTGCTTTAGGGCCTTTTCTCCGGGTAATTTCTTGTCGAATTTTCCACCGCTGGCCGTTGAAGTAGCTGCCATTCTGGCAACATTTTGTAACTCGTCCTTGCTAACTTTCTTGGGGTTTTCCTTTGTTCCCGTTATAGGTAAAGAGGTGTCCGCAAGTTGGATATGGCTGCAAAATAATAAAACAAACTAGAGGTTTACTGTTACGGTAAAACTGAACTTGACTGGTAACCTCGTAAGACATTTTTGGCAATTAAAAAGCTTAGTACAGTAAATGCAAGCAAAGAAATCATTTTTATTTTGGGATGGAGGTTTTGACACTTTCAAAATAAACCCAAAGGATAGTTATGAAAAGAACCCTTGAGGTTTTACATAATCACAAAAAAGAAACAAAAGCTAACTTTCAAAATTAAAAAAATACCCACAAAAATTACAAAAATACCAGCGAGAGTTGATTCATTGTTAATTAATACGTTTTGAAAATGCCTTCTGCTTATTGAGAGGTTAAATATAAGACAAAATAATATCCCAGGGGCATTTTTTGTTTTATTGAAGGATAGATGGGGTTATTGTCATAATTAGGTCAAACTGCAAGGGTACTTTTTGTAACTAGGTCAAACCTCAATGATTATTGTTTTGTTATTAATCCTAAACCCAGAATACCCAAAAATTACATCACATCTAAAGGAAGAAAAGAAAACCTTGGCAAGGCACCAGCTTTCTGAGCTTGTTTCAGGTTGTGTAACCGATTTTTCTCCTGTTTGTCGACTTTGCTTTTCTTCTCTTTACGCCTCTCAGCAAAAGGATTTGTTCCGGGTTATGGACAAGCAAAAAGATTTTAAAAAAATAAAAATGTGATTATGATAGGATCACAATAATATGCAGCACGTTCCAGGAAATTGTTAATGCTTCTAATATTATCAAACTTAATATTCACGGTCCAGCTTTAACAAACTAAAGTAAAAAAATGATTTGTTATGATTCTCCAACACATAACAAATAAAATGTCGTGGAACCAAAAAATAGTGTGATGTGAAAAGAATATACATTAAAAAAAATAGAAAGGACACTGAAAATTACATACCATCACTAGCCTTAGCCTCAATGATTGGAATGCCGTTGTCATCATTAACACGATCATAGCCATAGCGGCGCTTCCAAGTACCAGTTTTCTCATCAAAAACCGCTTTTTCTTTATGCCGCTTTTGAATACCTGCACGATATCTCAAAAAATAAACACATTAGACCCGCAAAAATGCCAACTGTGTCAAGGAGCATCTGTATTGTCTTTTCCTAAAAAGAGGGACAAACAAACCTCGTTTTTTTAGCAAACTCTTCCCATTTTGTTGGAGGTCTAGGCTTTGGAAACTGAATAACAAATACAAGAACAAAAAATAGGAAGTGTAAAACCATGAAAATATATATTACTCAAAGCATAATCTCGTACAACTAAATTGAGGGGTAAAATTTATAATTCAAGATAAAAGGAGTTTGATATCAATTTAGAGTATAAATAACCTTGCTGCAAGCGTGATGGGCACAGTTAGACCAGTCCAAATTTGCAGCACGGCATTCATCGTATGCATGAATGAGCTCGTGAATCACCACTTGGGTTACTTCATCTTGAATTTGCAAGCGATTACTACACACAACTATCTAAGATTAAGTTGTGAAGCTGTTTATCCAAGATGTTGTATTGAAAAACATACAAGATGTTGTATTAAAGAATTTTAGTTAATTAAAGAACATACAAAGCGAGAATAACAAGCTGTTTTCTTGTGCTGAGCTGCAACGAAGCGATAATTTTAGTTAATTAAATAACTTACAAGATTTTGTATTGAAAATGTTTCTTCTTATAAAAACCGAAGCAGATATTTTCCAATTAAACAAAAAATTTCTTGGCTAGTTTTAGTAATTATCCGAAGCAGATAATTTTTTGTAATTAACTTAACAGATAATTTCTTATAAAAACCGAAGCAGATAATTTTTTGTAATTAACTTAACAGATAATTTCTTATATCATAGTACTTAGTCATTAAAACATTTTACTATCATAATTTGAAGTTAAAAAAGGTAAGGTCTGGTATCCTGATGAGGCGTCAACAAATTGCCAGGGAAACTACTACCAATGCTTCAAGGCACACACTTTCATTTTTCAAGGGCCAAATATGTATGTTCTACTTTGTTTAAAGTCATTCATCACGTGGACCATTGAGACACCAAGAATGCTACAGAAGTCTGAGAGCACCCAGCACTCCCACAAAAAGGATGCGGCTAAGACAGCAATTTAACAAATACAATTATCTGAATTCCTTTTCAAGATGGCGTCCTACATGACTCAAATGTGGATCAAATGGAAAAAGGGAAAGAATAGTAATCCATTTCTATTACCATAACTTTAAGCTAACTACAAACAGTCTGAAAGCAACTTCAATCAGAGATAACTCTCGAATCTTGAATCTAACTTAGAGCAATTACAAAAGAGTTTGATACCATGAAAACAAGAATTTTGTGTGTATGTTCACATGGGAAGTGACAAGATAGTTGAGCTTATGATTCAAATAAAATCTCATCATTGTAAACAACTAAACATTTATTTAGGAGATATAGCAGTCTTAAACAAATCATAAGGTAGCAGAACATATAGTTACCCACATCCTGATCCATTTGGATATTTGCATCATCAAGTGTCTTTTCCATGTCGTTCATCAATGCATGCTTTTGGTGACTGAAGTAATCCCAAATTGATACCTGAGAGATTACATTATAAATTTAAGTAACAAATGAAAATGAATTAAAACACACACACAACAGAATATCTTCAAGGGAGATCTGCTTACTTATTTTGGTGTAAGATCAAATATATCACAAGCTCTTCGGTGGAGTTCACCAATTGTTTCCTGACAGATAAAATTCAGTTTTTAGATAAAAGTTCCATTCCTTGATGTAGAAGAGAACACTTATATAATACCTTTTTGCTAATTGTTATCGCAGTACGATCCCCTTTGGGCATCAAATGCAACTGGAGTCGTAGATGATAAACTTCTACCGAGAATTCTGTCTGTGAAAGACCGGTGTTGATTACTCTTCAGGCCAGCATAGGACCACCACCATACCTACGTTTTAGCAACTAACATTAATTCCTTCTCAATTCATTTCTTGATAAAAACTATAACTTGCTACCAAGATATGAAAACATAATTATATTTTTGAGCTCAATAAGTGCAGCAGATCATAGTGGTTGTGTGTGTGTGTGTGTGTGTGTGTGTGTGTGTGTTCATCAGCATGTAAAAGATAATAATTATTCAACTTCTGCTTCAACACAATCTGGTGCGAAATCATGCAAGTATCTTGCTCTAGAGTGACATAACATAATAAGATTTCTGAATTCCTTGAATTAATTTCTCAAGGGTGCTTTAGTTTCAGCAGAAACAGTAGTAGACTAACTGAGCTTAAACCTTATAGGAAGATTGCAAGGGGTAACGCGGATCAGAGGTAGCCAGTAGATAGAATAAACTGAGCAGGTAAAACTTCCAAAAACAGGAACATTTATCAAAATCATTTCATGCAAGTGAACTTCAGCATGGGAGGATTTATAATTTGAGATCACTTAGCATTACAATGCAAAAGGACAATTGAGCCAGTACAATCAATGTTTTACTGAGGCTTCTTTGTTAAAAATATTTATAATTTGTAGGAAAATAAACTGAATGCAACTCAACCCCGAAGTCTCAGCATCATTGTATGGTTCCTCTCACAATCTGCAGCTAACACTCAAGAAGAAGCTAATAACAAGCAATTAGTCTTGAGATGGTATGATATATTTCTTAACATTTTCCATTCCTACTCATTCTCCATTTCTACACAAAATCAGCTATTCCTCATGTGTAAAAAGAGATTTCTTGGCACATCCCTTCACTCTAATATGCTAAAGGAATTCAGCTGGAACTTTAAAAGAGTTACTCTAAGGGCAAGCCTAACATAAATCAAAGTAAACATAAAATATGTATAAACACACTTTTTATAATCTAAAGTTTGTGACCGCGTGCTCACTGCTCAATGAGCCTCTGCCGAGTGTCTGGTTCCACTCTTACAGTCATAAAACAACCTAACTCTTGTGAAAGATCGGTGGGTATATTTATGCACAAACAAGAAAAAATCAGAACAACAATTATCCACCCAAGAGCAAGAAAATTACTTCTCACTCACCATGAATATAACTGATTCCAAACTTCCTGCGGCAACAATATATTATCGGTGCCTTCAACTAAGGTATCATGAAGTTCAGTACCCATAGTAGAATCCTCAGGTACTGATTCATCTATTAAGTCAGAATTGTCAATGTAAGACGGTKTCTTCAACGCAGTTAAGCRGACTGAATGATGCTCAGAAGAAGATACATCATTCGCATTGCTGGTTTGATTTTGATTTACATACTCGAGCCAATCTTGCCACCATCTGCCGGTAAACATAATTCAATGTCACCAAATTGCAAAAAAATAAGTAGATCAGATAAAACATTAGTAATTAAAACCTCGTATGCTGGAAGGAACAAGTGAGCAGCCAACATTAAAGAAGATATTGACACGAGTATTTGCAATGATCATATAGAAGTTGCAGCTTCACAAGAAATATGAGAATGTCCGAGTATTGAGGAATGGCAGTGCGCCTATTCTTTTCAGGGGTTTCTCCCTTGGACTTTTTGACATAAATCAAAAAAGAGGGCAACATGCCCTCCCGGTCACCCTCCATGAATTATAAAAATGGGCTTAGAGTAGTTTCGCCTGTTAGGGACCGATCAAATGCAAGTAGAGTTTTTAAGATACATCATTTACATTATATCATAGTACTTAGTCATTACATGGAATCCTAAAAACCGAAGCAGATAATTTTTTGTAATTAACTTAACAGTTGAATCAACAAAACTTCTTGGCTCTTGTCAGATACTCATTTCAAGTGAAAAAAGAAATTATATACTCATTATTGGGAACTAAAACTGGTTCATTTGAGGAAATCCTATCATAAACTGGCCTAAAAAATAAAATCAGAAAACAAACAAACACTAAACTCAGCATTCAAGGACTATAAGCACAAAATCTCATTTAGCTTCGACAAGAGTATTTAGAGAGTTTGACCTGTTTTGAAACCATTGGGAGAGAGATCTCAGCTGAGACGAGAAAATTGCCAGCAGCAGCATTTACAAGAATGTCGAGCTTTTCAAAATGCTTCACCGTTGACTCCACAACTCTTTGTGCATCTTCCCGTTTACGGACATCCCCTTCAAACCCAACCGCCTATAAACACAAACATAAGAAGAAAAGAGAACATAAAAAAAAAAAGTAGAAGGAAAAATAATATGTTGATTCCATTTGAGAATGATTTAGAATACATATACACCAGCAAGGGATCAAAAAATTGATCCTCAAAAGTCCTCAAATATAGGAATTAATTGCTATTTTAATCTTCTAGGTTCAGTTCATTGTTGACTAATTTACACAATAATTAAAATAAATGATTTACGTAAAACAAAAAATCTAAGGCCTAGTTCAGCTTGTTGTCGATTTCTACAGAACTCAAACCCATTACAATGTTTTTTAAGTGAATTAACTAATAGTAAATAATCAAACTTAGTCTGAACAAAAAAAAATCTCATCTTGAAAATAAATATATAGAAAGAAATCAGAAGCTCTATAATTAATCAATCAGTCATCTAAAACAGAGCTAGTTCAGTTGCAGAAAGATTGATGGAACTAATTGGATCAGTGCTCAATTTTGTTTTCCAAAAGAAAAAAAAAACTAAATAATAAAATAAGTTTAAGAGTATTACGGAGATGCCGAGAGACTTGAGGGCTGAAACGGCGTCGTCTAATACATTTTTGCAGCGGCCCATGATGGCGATGGAGGCTCCATGCTTTCTAAATTGGGTCGAGATCTGAAGCACGATACCCGACCCGCCTCCGGTGAGGAGAGCTACTTTGCCTTTGAGTACGCGGCCTTGAATGGAGACTCCATTTTATTCTCTGACGTTGGAATCAAAAAAAAATAAATTCGTTGCGGCCTCCGGTGAGAATACTGCAGTTATGGCCGCGGAGGTGGTGGTGTCGCCGCTGGGATTCCAAAGTGGGAGGCGCTGGGGCTGGTGCTCAGGCAGGAAAGGCCAGCCGTCAAACCCTAGCGAAGTGCTGCTCAGGAGAACGTGTTGTCCTTGGGCTCGTGCTTGCTCAGAGTGGTGGTGGCTAGGGTTTGAGTGCGGCACCGGCGGAGTGTGGTGGTGGTGGAATATGGTAAAAAGAAGGTAGATCGGGAGAGGGAGAGGAAGTGGAAATCGTCGAATTGAACCAGGGAGAAGAGATAAGGGTTTGTTTGTTTTATTTTTTAATTAAAAAAATTGATTTTGTGGTCATATTTTAATACATAAATAATATGACATACGAGAACGCCTTTTTAAAGGCGTTTTGAATAATACTTTTCAAAACGACGTTTTTAAAGACGTTTTCGATAGTTAACATACGAGAACGTCGTTTTTAAAGACGTTTTCGATATTTAACATACGAAAACGTCGTTTTTAACGACGTTCTGGATATCTAACATACGAGAACGTATTTTTAACGACGTTCTGGATATCCAGTATAACAGAACGTCTTTGAAAAAGACGTTCTCGTATGTGACACTTTTATTACAAAAATGCCACCGCCTGACATTTAAGAACGCCGCCTCCTGAGGCGTTCTTAAATCCATGTTCTTGAATCCTGTTTTTGTACTAGTGAATATTGAAACATTATCACTAACATAAAAGCAGAATAATAAAAACAAGAATGATTTTTGCATGTGAGTTAAAACAACTCACAGAACGCGACCGTAGGTCAAAACTTATATTACTAGAAGTGTTTACAAATCCAACAAAAAGGATTCTAGTAATATTACAAAAAGAACGAAAAGCGAAATTACTCCTAAAAAGTCTTCTCGTTCCAAACAGTATGAACTTCAAAGAATGAGCATAAATGGAGCAGAAAATAAGATAGTGATCTTTCTGATTTTCTCTTACTTGTCTTCGTAGTCTTTCCAAATGAAAACGCCAAACACTTATAGTACCACTTCTTTGAAGGAGTCCTTGTTCCACATAACAAGGTCTTGATAATTATCTCTTAAGATATTTAAGAGATAAGGACTCCTATGTCTACTAACATCCTAACCAACACTAGAGTCCTAGATAGGAAAATATACTTAACATTAAATAATAATTAATAGGATTAAATTAACGTAAGTTATAATCCTATCAATCTCCCCCTTTTGCCTGTCTGGACAAAACGAGAGGAAATCTCTCCCCCTGAATAAACACCAGTGGAGACTCCACCTGAATTGCTAAGATGCAGAAATGTTAGTAGAAATAACAGTAGCACTAGTACTAACAAGGTATGAACCAACAACAGAAAACAATGTTTCAACCAAATAAAAAAAATAAATAAATTGTTCAGAAACAATCGGGTTTAAAATAATCAGGGGCATTTATGAAGTGTGCATCGTTCGAGTCCTCCGGGACCGGCGCAGAATCAGTATGGTGTCATCTTCTTCCTCATCCTCAGGAGCATCATCCACCTTCTGCTTTCCTTTGTCCACCACCGTGGCAGTAGCAGCAGCCTCCCTCTTGTCAGCCTCCTCTCAAGTAGCACCTCCAGGGATAGTCTCTCCTCCAGGGACAGTCTCTCCAGCAGGGACAGTCTCTCCAGCAGTCTCTCCCCCTTTTTGTCCAGATCGCAAAAGGAGCAATTTGGAGAAGAAATCGCGCGTCCTCTCCAGACCAGCTAAGTGGGACCGGGCTGCAGCAATCTGCTGATCAATCAAGCGCAATTGAACCTGCAAATCAGACACAGGAACAGGGATGGAGGAACAAGTGTGAGTCCCTGTGTTAGTAACACCGAGACCAACATCAGGATAAACTTTGGCGGAGTTCACATCTTCATCATCTGAGAATTCCAGCGGCAGTTCTATAACACGATGCGTGTCGTCAAAGTGCTTGTGGCTCAGTCTAAACAAGCTAGGCTCCCCGCTAAAATGCTCATCGTTGTATTTTTGAATACCCTGATTGGCAAGAACGGAATAGATGAGCTAGGGAAAGGGCAGACCAACTTTCGTAGCATTGGTGCCGGCAAACTTCGTCATGCAGTCAAACACGGTTTGACCAAAGTTAAACCGCATTCCCTTCCCAATCTAGAACAACGCCTTGCCTTGTGACTGCGTAACAGTAGTTGTATTGGTCATTGGGACCCAATTGCACACTGCCACCTTGTGGAGCACGGAGTAGAGAGAAGTGAGGTGAGAGCTCAGAAACCTCTTCGGTCATTTCGTCATTTGCCCACAAGTCAAAAACTTGGCCACTTCATCGAAGTCGTCAACTGAGGCACCTTCATCATCATCTGCAGTGCCAAAGAACCTGTTTATCACAGAAGGAGTGAAAGAATAGATTTTTTCACCCACAAAGACCTTACCATACAGCTCAGACAGCTGATTAGAAACTAAGGAAGCATGTTGGCATAGAATTCCAGAACAGACTCCTGCAAATATGGTAGTGTCGTGGTCACAGTGCAGGTGAGCCCTTTCCTGATCAGAAATTTGTTCAGATTTTTCTTCTCAAACATCCCGAAGTCAACTCGTCTTTCTTCAATCAGCGCTCGGTTATACAAGCCGTTGTATCTCTCCTTGGCTTCACTCGTATAGAAGCGAGGAGCATAAGGGCTGTCCACATACAGTTCTTCATCATTATAGTCATCACCTAAATCAAAACTCCTTGATTCTTCCTCCTCAGTAGCTTTGTCCTCCGGACTCTCATGTCTAACTTCAAAGTTAGCATCATCCGAGTATCAGATGCAGTGGAGCTTGAAACAGAAACCTCTTGTGCAGCAGTCTGAGTGGTGGGAGAAGAGTGAGCGGTTTCAGGAGAAGTGTCAGGCAGAGGTGTGCCAACATCCTCACTCACATCAGGCTCACCTGCAGAAATAGTCATTTCTGAGGACTCACTTAAAACTTGTGATGGTTGGTCAGGGGAATGGCATGCATTAACAGCAGCTGGAGGTACAGACCCAGAAGCACCCTGAACAGGAACAACCTTAACCATTCTTAACAGTAAAGACGCCAAAGGTGCATCTTCATCCTCTAGAAGATCCTCCTCATCAATCTCCATTGATTCAGAGTCTGGTGACACCATGTTTTGAGGAGTAAGACGCTTCCTCTTAGCCCTAAACTTGCGCACCATTTCAACTTCTGAATCAGGGAAAAATGGAGTGACCGAAATCTCCTCCTTCTCAGCAACCAGTCCCTCTAGTGGCGCATAGTCTTCATCATCACTGTCAGTCATGTAGTCAATGTCCTCCACAAACGACATCCTTTCAAGCAGAATGTTTCTGGTCCGTTGGACTGACTTTTGGGAACTGCCTCAGGCAAGTGACCTGGGTTAATTCCTCTCAACCTTCGAGAGCTCTTAAGCAGTGGATTTCCAATTCGCCCACACGTCTCTGCAATCAGTTTTAAATTTGGCAGATTATTTACATCAATTTCATTTCCGGGGTTACCTGGTAGAATCGCAGCATAGGGTTCGACAGTGTCACCGGCGGGCATCGGAACTAGGATAGACGACAGACTTGGTTGAGGTAGCGTTGCAGAAGCAACCCCGGTGTCAGGTGCTTGTGTTGGAGCAGAACCACCAACATTCGCATCCGCAGCGGAGGTATCTCCGTGCTCGCCTCGAATATTGAGGGGAACATATCTCGGAAGAGTGCCGGAGGCAACACTATCCTCTGTTACCTTCTCCGTCTGAGAGCGAACGGATTTTCTTGACACCTTGGGTTTTTGTGGACTCATCACTGATCAGAAACTAGGGTTTGCATTGGTTGAGGAAGCTGAATGCAAAGGGGTTTCGTGTTGAGAATGCCTTTGACGGGTTCGAGAAGTGAATCTGACACACAAATAGAACTTTAAACAAATCATGAGTAGGCGAAAAGACAGATTTATCATCAGGCCTAGAAAGATTTGAAGTGACATGCCCATTCTCCAAGCCCAACACGTAAATACCCAAAATTAGGAAAAGTGCAACAGTGACTCAGGTCCACAATCCTCTGATTATAACCCACTTGATAATAAGGCATCAAAAAGATAATAAAATATGAGTAAGAGAAAAACATATTTTTGTTATGATCATATCTTTTCTAAACAAAAATTTTAAGAGCAAAAATCACCAAACATGCATGTCTTAAATGTATGCCTAAAAGTAAAGACCTAAAAAAAACCACATAAGATTCACAATAGCAGTGAAGTGTTGGTTCTTTGTGTGATGGCATTGGCACTAACATTCGATCAACAAAGTCAATGAGCCGACAATTCTTAACTCGGCGAATGACAGCGTCATTTGTGTTTGAAGATATTTGTATCCGGGAGTATAGAGGATCTCCACTTAATCAGCATATTAACAGTCCATCAACAAATCTTAGAATTTTTGATTTCAGCACATGGAAAGAAAAGAATAATCATTTAAGAACGACTAGCTGGGACATCCTTCAAACTTTTTAATCCAAACTCTTATGCACACCGAGAGAAAGCTTGTTTCTGCTAAAGTCAGCCCACAATTGTTTATTTCGAAACTTTCAGCCCCTTTTTCCATCACATTCAAACCATCACTGTTCCTGCAATTTGTGAGTTTGTGCAAGGACTATTTATGTGTTATGAAAAGAAATAAAAAAATGCATGTTGAAAATAGTATGCTGCAACTGATGTTGCTAGAGGTGATGCAGCATTTCCAGTAACAAAAATCAAAAAGCACATAAGCCGAGAGACTTCCTTAATCTGGAAAATCCCTCGTAGTCTAATACTTTGGTGAAAATGTCATCCAGTTGATGTTCAGTTCCAATATGCTCAATACTCACAACATTTCTCTCAACCAAATTTCGAATGAAATGATGCCTGACATCTATGTGTTTTGTTCGAGAGTGTTGTACAGGATTCCTTGAGATATCAATTGCACTTGATTTATCACACAAAACAGTAAGAACACCACTTTGTAAACCATACTTCTCTATCATCTGTTTCATCCAGAGCAATTGGGTACATGCACTACCTGCAGCCACATACTCAACCTCGGCAGTTGATAATGACACACAATTCTGCTTCTTGCTGTACCAAGATACCAGATTGTTGCCTAAAAAGAAACAACCATCTGTTGTACTCTTCCTATCATCAGCGTCACCTGCCCAATCAGAATCAGTATATCCAACAGGATTAGAGTTAGTGTCCTTTGTATACCAGGTTCCTAGATTTCAAGTTCCAGTTATGTATCTAATTATGCGTTTAAGTGCTTTTAGGTGAGTCTCTTTTGGATCAGATTGATAACGAGCGCACAAACAGACGCTATACATGATGTCTGGTCGACTCGCAGTTAAGTACAAAAGGCTGCCAATCATGCTTCTGTATACAGTGTGATCAACACTTTAACTGGTATCGTCCCTCGACAATTTTTAGCTCGATCCCATGGGGTTTTTCATGTGTTTGGCATTGTCGAGACCAAAGCGCTTCACCAGATTTTTTTACATACTTCGCCTGAGACAAGAAGATTCCATTTTTAAATTGTTTAATTTGTAATCCTAAAAAGAACAATAACTCACCTTCCATACTCATCTCAGAGGTGGTAGACATGCTTGTTACGAAGTCTTTGAGCAGTTCATCACAGTTAGAACCAAACACAATATTATCAACATAGATTTGCAATTAGTATCTTGTGATTGTTTTTCAAAATGAACAGAGTTTTATCAACTTCACCGCGTTTGAAATTCATTTGAAGAATATGATGAGTGAGCCTCTCGTACCAAGCCCTAGGTGCTTGTTTTAGTCCATAGAGGGCCTTTTTTAGTTTGAAAACATAGTGCGGTCTGTGAGGATCCTCAAAAACCTTGGGTTGCTCAACATAAGCTTCCGCATTTAAAACACCATTTAAGAAGGCACTTTTGATATCCATTTGGTGAAGAGGAATGTTCAAGTGACAAACAATTGCAAGTAGTAATCTAATTGACTCAATTCTAGCTACGGGAGGAAATGTTTCATCAAAGTCTATACCTTCTACCTGAGTATAACCTTGAGCCACGAGTATGGATTTGTTTCTTACTATATTTCCTAGTTCATCAGTCTTGTTTCTGAAGATCCACTTTGTTCCAATGACGTTTCCACCATATGGCCGTGGTACCAAGTCCCATACGTCATTTTTGGCAAACTGATCCAATTCTTCTTGCATGGCATTTATCCAGTATTCATCGTTAAGGGCTTCCTCCACCTTCCTGGGTTCTATGGTGGACACAAAACAAGAGTAATTGGTTAGAGGACAGCATGAAGCCATACATACCATTTTTACCATTTCCTTGAAATTGATCTGTTTCTTTCGTGTGCTTCTTTCGTTCAAAGATCCAATGACTTGAGACGTGGTATGATTCTTCTATATCCTAGATGATATATCCCTGTCTAGAGATGCAGAGATTATCTCAGCAGATTGGTCTTCATCAGAATCAGAGGTTTAACCATTGGTGTCTGCCTGCACCTGTGATGTTGGTTCAAGTGTTGCAGCACTTTCAGTAACATCAGGTGCAGTTTCAGATATCTCCCTTGGAGTCAGTAAGGGAGACGCTTGTGGCCCTTAAATCAGATCACCCACATCATCCTCAGCAGAATTTCCTGAAATGGCAGTAAGTTCATCGAACCTAACATTCACAGACTCAAGCATAGTACGAGTTCTTAGATTAAACACCCTATAAGTGTGGCTATTGACTGAATATCCCAAAAAGACACACTTGTTGCTTTTAGAATCAAATTTTGTTAAGTGGGGTCTATTATTCAATACATATCAAACGCAACCAAAAACATGAAAGTAGTTCAGGTTAGGTTTATTTCCAACCAGAAGCTCGTAGGGTGTCTTACATGTCCCTGTCCTAAAATAGACTCGATTAGAAATATGACACGCTGTGTTAAGAGCTTCTGCCCAAAACCTTTTTGCTATATTTTTTGAAATTAACATGGTTCGGGCCATTTCTTGTAAGGACCAATTTTTACGCTCAGCAATTCTGTTTTGTTGAGGCTTAATAGGTGAGGAGAACTCGTGAGAAATTCCATACTTATCACAAAATTTTTGAAAGGATGTGTTCTCAAACTCTTTACCATGATCGGTCCTAATTCGGCTAATTTGCAAAGAAAACTTGTTACTGACACGTTTGGACAATTTTCGAAGACTTTCAAAGGTTTCAGATTTTTCTCGAAGAAACTCAATCCAAGTGAACCGAGAGAAGTCATCAACAATAACAAATGAGTATTTATTACCTCCCATACTTTCTAACTTGATAGGACCCATAAGATCCTTGCGAAGCAATTCCAGGCATCGAGTGGTGTTGAAGTGTTGAGTTGCTGGATAAGACACCCTGGTTTGTTTCCCTTTTAGACAGTCCCCACACACAGATGGCTTGTTAATGATCAACTTGGGAGCTCCTCTTACTGCTTCTGACTTAACAAGTTTGCCCATCATCTTATAATTGACGTGACCCATCTTTTGATGCCACAGTTCGGTCTCAGATGATTGCGCACTTTGACACCAGACCTTGCAGTTTACTTTGTAGCAATTATTTGTAGTACGAGTTCCAGTGAGAATGCAGCAATTTTTGTTGTCAAAGATTTCACAGGTGTCTCGGCTAAACTTTACATGAAGATCATCATCAAAAAGTTGACTGACGCTTATAAGGTTGGCCGCAAGACCCTTGACAAGTAATACATTCTAAATCTTAGGAAACCCTTCAACATTCAGAATGAATTTTCCTACAATCTCACCATGCGCTCCTCGACCATACTGCACTTTGCCTCCTTTGTGCTGAACAATATTGGTCAAGTGTTCAGCAAATCCTGTCATGTGTCTGGAACACCTACTATCAAACTACCATGAGTCTCAACTCCGGACTTTAGAGAGACGTAGATCATGTTGCACTGAGTGTCTTCCTTCTTTACCCATATCATTTTGTTTTTGCGAGTGGTGTTAGTCCTGATGTTGGAACATTTCTCCACTGGCTTTGTTTTTCTTGAAAAAGAAGTTCTTTCGGACTTGAGTTTTTTACAGAATGGTCTGATGTGGCCTGGTTTAGAGCAGTGATGACAGATGTAGGTACGCTTTCTCCTCTTGATTTTGTTCAAAGAGACAGATCCTTCAGAGGACTTGTCACCTTCTTTGACAAACACTATATCCTCAAAGCCTATCCCATGTCTGACCATAATGCCAATAGACAAGATTTCATCAAGTCTGGTTGATCAAGTGTTGAGTTTCTTGAGTGTCATCATGGCAGCAGAGAGATCGCCTCTGGTTCTATCCAGTTCTTCCTCTCGTTTGGTCAAGAGAGCTTTTAAACGCAACACCACGGATTATTGTTCCTTGTCTGCTCGTGTCGGTCTCTCATTTTCTTTAGAGAGAACTTTGACCTTCTGAAGTAGTTGGCACCAATTTCCATACAGCTCTTCGTAAGTTGTAGCAAACTCTACATCGCCTTCAATTGTGGTGACAGAGTTGAGACACATAATATTACTCAGACTGTCAGTGTCATCCCAGACGACACAGGCGTTAATCGCAACAACTACTTTGGTTTCTTTAGGTTCCTCATCATCTTCTCCATCACTCATGCGATGAAATTCTTCTTCCTTAGAGTATTTTCACACTCATACCTACAGTGTCCGAATCCCCTGCACTCATGACACTAGACAGTGTCCAGATCCTTGGCACTGTTTTGATTCCTTGGTTCAGATTTCGCACTCGAAGGTGTTAAATCTCTTCTTTGAAACCTATTGGAAGGATTTCCTAAAGGTTGAGGAGTGTTGGGTTCAGATGAGGACTTGACATGTCTGTTCAGGGGTTTTCTTGAGATGTTCTTTTTCTTCAGGAACTCACCGAATTTTCTGGTGATGAGAGCTATTCTATCCACATCTAAATTTTCATACTTGGCCTCGTGTGCTATGGAATCAAGGTCAAAGTCTTCATCTTCAGAATCTCGAGTAGAGATTAGGGCGATGCTCCTTCCTTTCGGCTGCTTGATATTCTTTTCCATTTCATAGGTCTTTAGTGAGCCAACTAGTTCATCAAACCTCATGTGAGAGGTGTCTTTGGCTTCTTCAATAGCAGTGATTTTCGTATGAAAATTTTCCATTACTGATCGTAAAAATTTGCTCACAGGCCTTTCATTTGAAATGGGAGATCCCAGAGATTGACATTCATTATAGATGTCAAGAAGCTTTGCACTGTAGCTGTCAATGGTCTCATTTCCCTCCATTCTTAGCACTTCAAATTGTGTCGCTAGCATTCTTAGTTTGGTTCTCTGAACTCCTCTGGATCCTTCACAAAAAAGCTGAAGTGCTTCCCATGCTTCTTTGGCCGTTTGTAGGTTGGAAATGATTCTGAATAAGGACACATCCACAAAGTTGTAGATGGAATTTAGGGCTTTGGTATTGGCATTTGAAGTAGTAAGTTCTTCTGAAGTACAATCAACCTTGCTTTTAAGAATGATGTCACCGTCCGGATCATCTCTTCTTGGAGCCTCCCATCTAGTTAAGATTGCACGCCATGATCTTTCGTCCATCGTTTTAATATAGGCTCGCATCATGATTTTCCAAATTGCATAGTTTGTTCCATCCAACACAGGGGGTCAGATTGAAACATTCATTGCATTATCCATTGTTATCCTTCAGAGTACGCATGATTCTCACTTAGTAGTGTCAAGTGATGGCTCTTGATACCAATTGAAAGTTTTGAAAGTCTTCAATAACTTGTATGAACGTTGATGTCAGTAATAATGTTGAAACATTATCACTAACATAAAAGCAGAATAATAAAAACAAGAATGATTTTTGCCTGTGAGTTAAAACAACTCACAGAACGCGACCGTAGGCCAAAACTATATTACTAGAAGTGTTTACAGATCCAACAAAAATTATTCTAGTAATATTGCAAAAAGAACGAAAAGCAAAATTACTCCTAAAAATTCTTCTCGTTCCAAACAGTATGAACTTCGAAGAATGAGCATAAACGGAGCAGAAAATAAGATAGTGATCTTTCTGATTTTCTCTTACTTGTCTTCGTAGTCTTTCCAAATGAAAACGCCAAGCACTTATAGTACCACTTCCTTGAAGGAGTCCTTGTTCCACATAACAAGGTCTTGATAATTATCTCTTAAGATATTTAAGAGATAAGGATTCCTATGTCTACTAACATCCTAACAACCGCTAGAGTCCTAGACAGGCAAATATACTTAACATTAAATAATAATTAATAGGATTAAATTAACGTAAGCTATAATCTTATCACAAGCTATATCTATCGGTTTAGCTCAAGCATGAGGTTAGATCGATGAATAAATCCTCACTACAAGGAGTTGTACGACCAACCATCGGATGATCAAAACCATATTCTTCTTCGGCTTGAAATAGCAATTCTGGGAACAATGATAATTTAAGTAGGAAACTGGACTGACAAACCGCTTCTTTTTGTACAATGCCCCTTTAGGACTTCAATTGATCTCTTTCAGATGACAATGACCGTCTAAGCATTTGGCGTATGGCAATGATCGTAAGAGCATCAGCAAGGGTAGGCAAAAGCCCGCGGGCAAAACTTGATTCCCACGCGGACGCACTCCAACGCGCGGGGAAAGTGACCGTTGATTTGTCGGGCCCATGGTCAAGTGGTGGGCCCCGCAAGCAAAACATGCTCGCAACCGAATGCCTTTTATTTATTTTAAAGGGTCGTTGGAGATCCAACGACCCACATTAATCCCAACTTTAATTTCTTTTTTTTTTTAATTCGAAAAAATAAAATAAAAGTTATAAAAAAAAAGAAAAATATATTGTGTGGATGGGACTAAATGGCTGTTGAAGATCAATGGTCCACATTAAATCCCAATTTTAATTATTTATTTTATTTTTTAAAAAATCGGAAAAAATAAAAATAAATCAGAATAATCAGAAAAGTAAATTTAAAAACAGATTTTTTTAGCTTTTGTTTGAAAAATATATTTAAATAAATTATAACTTAAATATACATTCGAAAAATATTAAAAAACATATGTAGAATATTCAAATAAAATTTAAAAAAAAGAGAGAGAAATATAAAAATAAAAAACAGAAAAAATATATCTTGTAATCAAAAAAATATAAGAAATATAAAAAAATTCAATTTTTTTTCAAACTTTCCACAAACTTCTATAAATACATCCTCACTTCATTTCATACTCCATCTTTCATTTTTCTTCCAAATCACATCATTAAAAATATTTTTTTTTAATTTCAAAATATCACAATTAATCCATTTAATAATAGTAATGAAGAACAAAATTCTCCATCATCACAATCTCCCCATGGTCTCTCAGAAATTCATCCAAACTTCATTACTTGTCCCAAAATCCATTTTTTTAATCTCAATCTCAAGGTTCATTTTTTTAAACTCAATCTCAAGGTTCATTTTCTTCATCTCGATCCTAATTTTTTCAATTACAAAATTAATTTTCTTGCCCCCCTCCTCAATCCGAACAAACGGAGGAAACGAGTTCGAGAAAACCACATTGGTTGGAGGATGGGAACAAACTCTTGCTAAGGCGTGGGTGAATGCTTCTACCAACACGGTACTAGAAAATGATCAAAATTCTACTAGCTTTTGGAAAATGGTTAGAAATCAATACAAGTATGAGGTGGATCCAAAATGATCGCAATGAAATATTAATAGTATGCGGAACAATTTTATAGCAATTGGAAGAGCGGTCTTCAACATTATATATATTTTTTAAAATAGACATTTTATTAAAGAAAAAAATGGGAACTTTAGATCGATTAATGGGCAAAACTATACAGTATAATTGTAAATTTTCAAAAGCTCTCAAAGATCTGAGCAAAACCCAGTGATTGAGTGTGGTTTATTTCTTTGTTTAAGAACATTTTTGTAAAAATAAATTACGGAATATATAAAAAGGTGAAAAAGAGTGTGCGGCTACAAGAGGATCACAACCTAGGCTAAACAATCTAAGATCATCGAGAGACCCTCATTGAAACCTCTAAAATCCACCCTTGTTGGCTAAACCTTTGTAAAGGAAAGAGTACCCAAAAACTTTTAAGTAAAAAATGACCGAAAAAATGAAAATAAAACATCATTGAACACAAGACAGGAATAACCGGATCAAGGAGGGTTGGAGTTGGGGAAGGAATTGTTTGAGCCATGCTTAGATAAATAGGGAAGGGATCAGAAGCATTTAATGAAAAGCTGCATATTCATTTAATGAAAAGTTGTGGAGAAAAAAAAAATGATGTAACAGTATGATGGGGACTGATCTGTTACCATGGCTCTGATACCATGATAAACAAATTATTTTTCCATAAAAGAGCAGAACAAAGCTGCAAGCTTCAAAGCAGAAAAGGTCATTTGCAGTATTAGGGTTACAAGAAAAGTCATACGGCTGTTGATCTAAATGCACATTATATAACCCTAGGAATGATGTAGAATACATATACGTGTGTAAATCACATCTGTTCACATAATATGACAACAAAGGCCTAGCTAGACCTTACAATAGCTCTCTTGATTCATCAACATGTGCAGCTGTCTTTTGTTCTATTCTTGATCCATGGTCATGCATGGTTTGATGTTTTTGGTGCTGTTGTGGTATGCTAACACAACAAGCGTGTTTTGATCCAAAACAACAGCCTCAGAGACTGCTGCTGGGCCGAGGAATAGCTGCAACAACCTAAATGCCAAAAACTGCACAAGGCCAGAAAATCGCAGACCAAACCACGCCTTAGCTACCCGACCGAACGCCAAAGTGAAGCCGCTGCCAGGTAGCAACGCTAAAACCTGAAGCTGCAGGCCAAGAGGTTGCGAGCCAAATCAACCTAATAGCAAAACGGTGGCAAGGTGAGACCTCGAAGAGCGAAAAAATTGTTCGCCATTAATATCATCATTAATCAAGTCAACAGTGTACACCTGTGGCGAAGTAAATCAAGTAGTCTAAGACTCACACTTAAGGGGGTGTATTCATTTATGACTTTTAAAGACATTTTAAGATTTTTAAAATCCTGGTGTATTTAATTAAGACATTTTAAAACTTATAAAAGTCCTGAGGTATTTAATTGAGATTTCTAATGAATTATTAAATGTCCATAAAAGTCTCAGGTATTCATTTGAGATATTTAGAATTCTTAAATTGTCATGAGGTATTTAAAAAGTCAAATACTCTTTGGATTTGTAATTTGACAAGATTTTCCTAAACTTCTAAGTTAATTATATACACTAAATCCCACTACCAAATCCCATCTTTAAACATGAGATTTCACAAAACTTTTATAAACTCCCAACAAACATATAAAATCAATAAAAATAAAAGAAAATCCATACAAATCTTATAGTGAAACAAATCTTAAAATGTCTTTATAAGTTCCAAATGAATACACCCCCCTTAGTGAGGGCGTCCGCATCTCGATTACGGCACATCACATCACAAGAACGCCACACAAACAACTTAAAAACTGTTAGATTTCAAAAAATAAAAAATTTAATTTAATTTAATTTTACACTAAATTGTAGGGCTTTACTCTAATAAAAGAGAGCCCTTCCAGAAATCCTCAAAGGCCCAGATCAAGCCCAGGCCCAAGAGGAGGTTTGGAAATAGTTTTCCACCAGCAATAGACGCATCTCGGTTAGAACCTCACTAGCTGCGTCAATGCCCCAAGCGCAAAGATGAATTTCCATGTTAGAGTTTGGGGTTAATTATACTATTGGGTGCGGATATACGCACTCCAAAATATTATTAGTTGATCCCAAAATATTTTAAACAAAAATAGTAATAAATAAAAAGACTAAGATAACATTACCACAATTAATCAACTTTGTTTTCAATTTAATTTGATTAAATTATTAATTAAAAAAAACTGAAAACTGGAAATTGGGAAAACTTGGAAATACCTCTCTGCCACTTTCCTGCGCCTTGCCGACGCCACTAGTGGCAGATGCTTCTCTGGTTGGGCCTGATGGCTGGGCAGGCGGTCTAAATGGCGGCCTATCATCGGCGACTGGAAACGGGGTGGCGGTCTGGCCGTTGGCAGCCAATTTTCCGGCCAATCCGAAAGGATTCCAGTGGCTCGGGTAGCTTTCCCGGCGGGCAACTATTTCCGGCGGCTTCTTTCTACAAATCTATAATTTATTTATCAATTTAATTTATATATTCGTTTTTTGATACTACCACTGCACCTGAGAGCTGCGTTGAGTGGACAAACTGATCGGAAGAAAATGTTGAGAGTCGCTTTTCATAAGCTGTCGTCCTCTCTCGGGAGGCCAACGCCGACCGCCGCCTATATTTCTAGGAACGTCGTCGCTGGAGACGACGTCGGAACCAACTCTTTCGATTACTGCACATTTGATTCTCACCCCTTTGTTCATTTCCAATCTAGAGGTCTTTTTAATCTATTTCACTCTTACTATTTAAGAATCATTTTTGTGTCGTTTTGATTCGTAATGCTGATGGATGTTTTGATTTGTTTTATTTAATTAATTAATTTCTCCAAGCTCCTTTAGGGTTTTTCTCTCTTTGTATTTCCCGGTTAATTCCACAATGCGGCGGCGGGGAGGCGTTGGTGGCGGTGGGGCTGAGGAAGATGGTCGGGGAACTGGTTGTTGATGGTCTCGGCGGTGATGGGATATTAGAGCAGACCCATCTTTTTTCTCGATCTTTTTCTTTGTCTTTTGCTTTTTCTTTTTTTAATTTTATTTTATTATTACTTTTTTATTTTATTTTTATTATTATATTATTTATTATATTATATGGGGGTAAAATGGGGTGTTTGTGGGGTTGATTTAGTAAAAATAAATGTATTTTAAAATATTTTGGGGTGTTCTTACAAATTGGGGTCAGCTAATAATATTTTGGGGTGCGTATATCCGCGCCCTATACCATTTGCTGCTGATGTAGTTTCGTAAGCTTCCGATGTGGGAGAAGATAGTAAATATAAGGCGATCAATTAAATAAACATCGAGACTAATATCCTCAAATACATTCCAAATGAACCCAAATAATTGCATAAACTAGAAAATGCAATAATTTGAAAAACACCAAGCCTCTTATATTATGCTGGATAGGAAATTCAGTCACACTAGGCCTACTACATAAAATGTGAATCTTAATTTCATTAGTATAGACAATAATACAAGCACCCATAACATTACAAACTCGATTTGGTGGGGTGCGCCAGGCACGTGGAATAGTGCAACGCATTGTAATTCGCTTGTTTCATGCATGAATGTGTTGTGTTATGCATCTAAGCCATACACATTGTCCACATTTCTCGTGAGGTGCAATAAGCTCAGCATGATTCGATATTGTGGTACCACTGATCATTAAAACATAACCAGCATGTGATCTCGCTTTATGTGGATCTGATAAATAACCTGCATCTACAAAACTAATCATTTTGTATTTTAAATTTTTAAAATAAATTATCCCAAATCTCTAATTATTCCTTTGAGATAACAAGAAATTTATTTGATTCCATTCAATGTCTCCGCGTCAGAGATGAACTACATCTCACCAAAAGATTAGTAGAAAATGTAATATTTGATCCATTGCAATTAGTAGGATACATGAGAGAACCAATTGAACTCAAATATAGTACTTCAAGGCCAAGTATTTCTTCGTTATCTTCACAGGGACAAAATGAATCCTTTTAAACATCCAGTGTTCTACTAACCATTGTAGTACTGAGGGGATTTGCCTTGTGCATGTTAAATTATTTCAAAAGCCTTTTTGTGTAATTAGATTAATGTGCAGATATTGCACCTATAAGTGTGAAACTTGCAAAAACCGAGACAATATTAAGTCTATTCGAGGTCTTTCATTTCAAAAAGATACAACCGCTCCTTGAATTTCATTACCAGCCCCAGTGATATTTAAATCATCGACATAGACGACATTAATCACAAGCCCATCTGTCGTTGTCTTGATAAAGACACACGGACACAAATGATCAACCACATACCCGTTTTTCAACAAACAAAAAAAACACTTAGGCAACTACACCACATACGTCCCGACTACTTATGTCCATACAGTGATCATTGTATTTTAATTACAATAATTCTCAGATCTTTCAAGTTAGTGCTTCAGGCACTTTGCGTCTTGTAGGGATTCTCATGCAGATATCAGTATCCAATGATCTGTATAAATATGTCATCACAGCATTCATGAGAAACATCTCAAGATTTTTTTAAAATCAACAGGCTTCTTATGTATCTAAATGTTATGACTTCCATGACAAGAGAATATATTTTTTCATAATCAATTCCCAGTCTTTGGAAAAAACCTTGTGCAACAAGGCTTGTTTTGTATCTTACACTCTCATTTTTCTTGTTTCGTTTTCGAACAAAGACCCATTTGTACCCAATAGGCTTCACAGTTTCAGGTGTGATAACAATGGGTCCAAATACCTTTTGTTTATTAAGTAACTTCATTTCAGTCTGTATGGAATCTTCCAATTTCATCTAGTCGTGTCTCTTTTGACACTTAGATATGTATTTTGGTTTCGGATCCTCTTTTCCATTTTCAATTTTTCATGATAAAGAATAACATAATATGTCATTAATATTTTTCATTTTGTTTCGATCCCATATCTTATCATTATTGATGTAATCAATGGAGATCTCATGGTTTTCTTTGCTTTCGGGGCTTTCTTCGTTAATATGAGCTTCTCGATTTTATTGCTCTCGTGTTTCTTTTGTAACAAGTTTATTTATTTTAAACTCATGATTTTTTATAGCACCCATTTCCTTTTGAGTATTTTTTATCTTTGGAACGACTGGTCATCCACGCTTCAGGC
Source organism: Phtheirospermum japonicum (assembly GCA_014905375.1). NCBI lineage: Eukaryota > Viridiplantae > Streptophyta > Magnoliopsida > Lamiales > Orobanchaceae > Phtheirospermum > Phtheirospermum japonicum. Next base: position 2,222,484 of record BMAC01000007.1, on the reverse strand, counting down.
GTGTTTTGGACTCATTTGGTATATTTTTATTTGGTTTCCATATTGGAACTTTAATTCAAGCTGGAACATTTACAGCAGGTACATGTGACTTTGCAACTCGTTGTGTATCTGTAAATGCATCCGGTAATTGATTCGCAATATTTTGCAAGTGAATAATCATTTGAATTTCTAATTCGTGATGCTTTGTGAAAGGATCAAAGTGCAACAATAATGATGTATACTATTTGATATCGCTCCCCATTTGCTTTATTCCCCCACCTAAATTTGGGAATTCTGTTTCATTAAAATGGCAATTGGAAAAGCGAGATGTAATACTATCACCCATATTTTTTTCAAGATATTTGATTATAGATGGCGATTCATACTCGATATAAATTCTCAATATTCTTTTTGGTCCCATATTTGTGCATTATGGTGAAGGGATTCGTACATATACATCACAACAAAATACCCTGAGATGGGAAAGATTCAGCTCTCTATCGGGTGCAAGTTGAAATGTATCCTTTTATTTCCAAATTCAACTATTACGGGAGTATTTATAATATGCACTTGGTCTAGTGAGAATTAGTGTTGCGACGTGGAAAATGGCATGACCCCATATAGAGATAAGGAGCTTTGTTCTCATCTTCAATGGTCTGGTGATAAGCTGTAGTCGATTAATTAATGATTTAGCCAAACCATTATGCGTATGAACATGAGCTACTAGGTGCTCAACATCAATACCAGCTTCCATACAATATTTGAGCGACGGGATAATCAAATCTAACTTTCTTGGTCATATAATATGGGAGTTGTACTCTAAATTTGATTAATTGGGTAATAAATTTGACAAATGTTATATTGCGAATTAATAATAGACATACGTGTGACCATCTGCTAGAAGTATCAATTAACACCATAAAATATCTAAATGGTCTACTTAGTAGGTGAATAGGACCACATATATCATCATGAATTCCATTTAGAAACATTGTTTATTCATTTTGTTGGAAATATTATTTTCTCCAATATTATTTCTTATTTGTAGTTTGCCTTTCTTAGGACACAAAGTATTTTGGGACTCTAGATTTCTTTATTAGTTGGAGTCTAGGACTTTATTTAGTTTCCTAAATACTTATCTAACTTGTTTAACAAGAATAGGAGTCTTGTTTAATTATATAAGGAGTGAAGACGCAAGAAGAAAATATACACAGAGACAGACGACGCACACATCTTTGACGCAGAACACGAGAAAATAGATTTCTTGAGGCAACGGTCCAAATCAAGGAGATCTTCAAAGTTGCGTAACCAATAAAGAAGATTTAACCTTGTATAGAGAGGGCTCATTTGGATTGATAGATAAGCTAAGATATGGCCTTTTAATCTGGTTTCATCTCTTATTTGAGATTTGCGATTGCTATCTAGTTTAATCTTGCCGGCCCGCAAGTATAGTCATGCATATACAAGATTAGAATTCAGACCTCCACCCCTCTGACTACTTATCGGCCTCCATCGGAGAATGAATCATAAGCCACAAACAACAATATTAATTGTATCTAAATAGTGAACTAATCGGCGTATATTTTTATCTACTCTAATCTAATCTAGTTTCCCAAATAAGGCCAGAATGTGATAAGTTAGACAATATTACCGGGGCGGGGTGCCACAGTACAATCTTCGATCATCGATGTGACGAACATCAAGCCCAATAAACCAAGATCCCAACGACACGTGACGTACTCATTAGCATACTCGTGCAGCACATGCCGGCAATAAAAAATTAACAAATCAATTACAATGGTTAAATCATTTCTGAGTAGCTAGCGTAAAAAAAAAAAAAAAAGTGTCATCAACTTGGTTAGGTCCTATTTTTTCTGACAAGGTTCCCGAAAATCCCATATTTGGTAGTAATTAATACC
>BMAC01000007.1:2138861-2214662 GCA_014905375.1 Phtheirospermum japonicum | reverse complement strand
TGGTTAACGGAACTTCAAAGATCTTCGTGATTAAGATCGTTGGCTTCAAGTCTTGTGGAAAAGTTTCTGATGAAAAAAAAAAAAAAAAATTTGCTATCTAATGGTTGATTATATAACTGTGCAGATTGTGAGTGGAAAGCACAGGCTGCCTATGCTTGTGTCGTTGGATTCAGGTAATTACGCAAAAGAGGCTCCACTTTTTTATTCTTAATAACTTTTTTAATTTTACGAATGTGCAGCAAATGACTAAATAATAACTTCGATGCATTAAACAGAATCTCGTGTGTATATCACTTTATTATACATTCAAGAAGGGAGTATTTTATTAGTCTGTTATATAAATAAAGTTGTAGGCAGCATTTTCAATATATATGTTGGCATTATTTATCTACTTTTATGGGTATATCGGCAAATTACAGTTGGTTTTTTTTGGTAAATATATGTGTAGTTGATGTTTTTAAAATTGTGAACATATTATATGTAAATTATTTGATTTAATCGAACTATGGCATGGGGTAGTGTGGTTTGATTGAGGTTTAAGTCTATATCTTAGTTGAACTTGATTGATATTACTTTTTTGCACTGGTGCAAAACTTGAATACAAGTCCGTGTGCTTTGCTTTTGCCTCTAAAACCACTCTACATTCTCAAGGAGGGATGGTTCCATAACTTTACAAACTCGATTTGGTGAGGTGCGCCAGGCCCGTGCAATAGTGCAACGCATGGGCGACGCTCGAAGGCCCAGGCAGCAAGCTACCGAAGCGGGCCTTCCCCCTAAAAATTACACTATTTTTTGTCCTAGATCAGTACATTTCTTTTGCTGACAAAGCATCTTGTACTTGTAGTGAAGGGGAAACCAGAAAATCAGAAAGAATTACAAAAATGTGATGTATGCATATTTGATTTATACCTGCTTTCTGCAAAGAAATTCCAGAGAAAGCAGTTTTTTGATACATCAAACAGTCTACTTTACAAAAATGTGATGTATGCATATAAAGAAAGCAGGTATAAAGAAAAACTGCTTCTCAGGGAAATGATTGTCTATATTTGATTTATTCCAAAATCCCTATTAGAAATTTAGCGAAATTACTATTTTTATTAAAGGGCATATTTGTCAAGGACTAACATTACTAATACTAACTGAAAGAAAAACTGCGAGCTCATTGCGAGCTAATATTGTGAAGAGCGAGCTAAAGTGAGCTGAGAATGTATTGCGTGTATATTTGAGTAATATTTTTCATACCTTCATTAATGAATTACATGGCTATTTATAGCAATACAAATGACTAGTGTCGCCCTAGATCCTACGGTCAGATTTAGCACAGTACATAGAATAACGGTATGATATAAACTTGTGGTTCACATTGCTTCAGTACAATGGACAGCTGTAGCAGACTGAACTGTACTAATTTAGGGCTGTCGTCATCTGACGTCCTGTAAGCTCCTGATGCTYAGACCTATCAGGTCGGTACTCACTTGTCTTGAATCTATCAGGTTGTAATCCATGCGACCTGGATATGTTGGGTCGCCAGTTGAGCGACCTATAGCTATTAGGTCGCCACATTGTTTCGAAGTCCCGCGACCTACTCCCATCAGGTCGCTGTGGCTTGTACTGTTGTTTAACACTAACCCACAAGATTTATATAACTAAAATTGCAATTTAGCTCTGTGAACATCAGGATATAGCGTTTTCTTGCAAACCCACCATGTAATAAAGGTTTGACTTATTTTAGCTGTAGAATTCTGGTTTTGGTTAGTTTTAATTTTCTATTATAGATTAATTTACCTAATTTATAAATTTATTTTTATAATTCTTTGTGCAGGTACGCTCATTATGGCGATGTTTCTCATAAATTATGCATTTACTGTTGGTGTTGTTCTTTATTACTTGATTCAGCTAAGGAAGCCATAATTAAGGCAAATGGTTCTGCTGTAGACTCAAAGGGCCTTGTCACTTTAGTAAGTTCCTCTTGTTCTTTTTTTAATTAATATTTTTTACTGCTAAAGTTTGGCTATGTACATATTCAACATATTATCCGCTTTTCAATAGCTTCTTTAGTTGATTATTTTTTAGTCTGAAGAAGCTTTTAGTAAGCCTGACCAAAAACGAAGAACTAGTCAAGCTGGTCAACTCAAAACTCGGAGATACTCACCCCCTTGACTCAGTCTAAAAGGTCAATTCTGAATTCTGAAACATAATGTATTTTTCTCACAATTATTAGTTAGTTACAGAAAAATAACTATCTTTGTGATGACAAGTGGCACAGCTTGCGAGGGCTTGTACCCATGAGAATCCTCAACCACGTCCGAGGTGAGGTACATAGTTCCTCGAGTGTTAACTTGCCTTGTAGAAAACATATGATTCCAAGTTTAGGTTCAAAGGTCTTGGTTATCTCAATGTTCTCTAGAAAGCAATTATAAAGAAAATGGATAGGGAAGCTAGCAAAGAGTGAGATATCATACAGCTTCCAGCTTCTTCTGGTCTTCTAGTTAGTTTGATGCAACTTCAAGTCCTTAAAAAATCCATGTCCAGGGTTTCTTACGCTGGAAATCATATCATGACTCACAAAAAAAAATACTACTTTTCTTTTATATATTTTGAGATTATAAAGTAGCACTATAATGCGTCATTATGGTTAAAACAATTAATTTATGTAAGCCAAACGTATTTCATTATTCAAATTAGAGTTTGGTTTGAGTTGTTAACTTATAGTTTGGCTCGATGGATATTTGACTTGGATGAATTGTTTGGTGAATTGTGTGCTTATTGTTTGGTTGGGCTATGTGAAACTAACTGGTTAAAAATTCTAAGTCTGGAACCGACGTAATGACCGACGTAAGTGTTTACACAATTTATATTCGTTATTTATTAACCGACGTAATTTTACCTGCATTTACATCAAACTTTCACGTTTAAGTCGGTTTGAATATAAACCGATGTAGTAAATTGAATATTCACATCGGGTGTAAACCCGATGTAAATCTACCAGACCTTTTACAACGCTTGATACTACATCGGTTGTATAATCATTGTAAATGGTTGGAAAAAAACGATGTAAAATCCATTGTTTGTAGTAGTGTTGTTTCAATTAAAATACATACCTTTGTTTTCCCTATTAGGTACACATTTTTACTCTTTTTTACTATCAAATTTTTAATACCATTTATAGGACAATTTATCCTGAGTGAATCTATTGTTCATTCACGCAATCCAGATCTAGCTCTTATTGGACGACGCCTTCTTCCTCGTCTTTGGGTGGTATCTACCATCGACGAAAATAGATGAGCAACATATCACCTTCTTCCATCCACAACGTGTCTTTTTCTTCATCCACAGCACTAGGCATCCATCATTTTCTTCATCCACGGCTCATCCCGTGAGAAAAATAAAGCATCCACAATTTGTTATTGATGGTTTGCACAATCCATATTTTATTGAGTTGTCTATCTAGTATTGTGACTCTCATATCGGATCCATTTCCCATTGGTTGATTTAGGACTTGAAACTTTTGTGATGTTCTAACTGGCTTAGATTTTACTGTTTTGATCATGTTTTGGGCTTATTTTTACGTTTGATTGGGTTTTGTGATATTTTTGTGCTAATTTTACATATTTGGGATGTAGTTATCAGTTATGGTAATTTTAGGCTAGTGTGTGATTTTGTGTATCGTGGTGTGTCAGTATGCAAATGTTGCATTCTCGACATGGATATTAGTTTTTATGATACGTTTTCTCAGTTCTTGTTATCATTAAAGTTATGGTGATAATATTACCAGTAGTGGTAATAAGTATGACTGCTTATTATGTATATTTTTTTTTGTTTTATATATGTGCAGTCCTTATAACTCCTTATTGCTTGTACTATGGAATGGGGCAAGGAATCTTATCTTGATTTATTTCTCTCCGCTATGTTAGCTTAACATTGGTGTCAAGCATTTTTACCAAGGTTGTCGATATGCTATAATCGAAAATGGGCTTGTCGAGTCATCAAATAGTTGGATAAGTGTTGAGCGTGTGATGCAGATATCTTACTTTGTTGATTAGATTAGAGTGAAGGCGATGGAAATGATTGACAAGAGAAGTTTTGAGGTTGAGGGATGGACGAGAAACCTCACTCCAAAAATGGAGTCAAGACTGGTATTAGAGATTGATGGGTCTCGTACATTCACTTTTTGTTACTCATCTCCGGGCATGTACGAGGAGAAAGGTGATTATACGCATGCGGTGAATCTAATCGAGAACCCATGTTCATATGTTGAATGAAAGATTATTTACTTCCCTTACCCTCGACGCTTTTGCTACGGTTCAAAGTTCTCCACAAGGCAACGTTTATGATTACATTTTCATGCTGATCTTTCAAAAGGTGTTGCATTTTTCTATTCATCAAATAAGAAACATTGATGAGAAGAATGCGGAATCTTCGAGCAGATATATATTTTCTCCCATTTCAAAGAGGTCGCCAAATTATGTCGGAGCAAACAGATTATGTCAAGCGTGTCACATGGAAAACTCTATTACATTGTGGTTGTTGTTATAAGAAATGAAATCATAACAAGCTTACGTGTATCGAAGCTATTGACTAGGATCACTATCTTAGTACTTGTAACTTTTTTTTGTTATTTTTGGAATATATCTTTCATTATGCACACATTATTGGCAGTGGTAATAGTATCGGTTATGATAATATATTTTATTTTAGTATTTTGCGAATCATTCTGTATTTTTTCGTTGGATCAGTTTTAAGTCCAGGTGGTTTTACCTTTTTTTGGATTAGTTTTTGGAACTTGATCATTTTTATAATTTTTGAGTTGGGACAATTTGCCAGTGTTGATGAAATTATTTACTGGTTCTAATAATTATGAGTTTTAATGGGGTTTTACGGTTATTTAATATAATAGTCATTATGAGTAATGTGCAACCACAAATATCATCTTGCGGGGCCTGAAACACATGGTTACTGGTTATGGTAGATATTTACTAGTTGTGGTAATATCAAGACGTCCAAGAATAAAAACAACAAACGCTTGATGTTTGGAAAAACAACAATCATAAATTCTGCACATCCCACATATTCATAAAAATAATAATGCAATGATTGACCAAAAATACATACTGATTAGTCAACCACAAACACAAAGTGAATCATGAATTCAATTAACCCAGAAAAACATGCAGAATACACAAAGATTCATCAAAAGTAAATACTATGTAAGTTTGAATTCTTATCATACTATATGAATCCCTCGATGATCTGAACTAGGAGTATGGTACCTCTAGGTATTCGAAAACGCGCAAAAAGTTCGAATTTTGCATCTTTGCATAATGGTCGATATTGGGCCAAGATCTTCTTTTTCCTGACATTCTTCGGAGCCGTGTTTTTCTTTGTGGATTTATTTGCCATCAATACCTTTGTGTGGGGCTCTAGATTTGTGCTCTTTTTCTTTTCCTTTTTTTTTTTGTGTGTAATTTCTTTAGTAGGCATTTGCCTGAATTCATAACGAGTGTATAGTGGGAGGAGCTCTTTTCCGCAAATTCCACAACCATTATCTCTCTTTCCTACCATTATGTTAGAGTAAATAACTGGTAATTATATTATTATTTGATATAAATAAAAGAATAAGGGAAATAACACCCGATAATTATTACCCATTATTGGAAACACATTACTACTTGTGATGAACAAGAAAATAAGTAAAATAACTCGTGCAAAATTATAACTAATTTTGGAAAACACATTACTGGTTATGGTAAACTAAGAAAAAAAACAAATTATCAATGTATACTTATTTAAACTGTGGTAAAACAAGAAAATAAGAGACAATTAATGTATTATTATTTGTAGTTGTGGTAACTAGAAAAACAAGCCGGATAAGCCATGTCTTATTATTCATAGTTGATAATATGATCATCAATTCATCAAACATGATATGACGCAACAAACATGTGTGCTTCTACGGTCAGGCACCATTGTACAAGCCTGATCGTAGGTAAGTCATTAATAACCATCAGATCTTGGTCAAATTAAATTAAAACTATCAATTATTTATACGGATGTACAACCATAAAAATCAATCATCCAAGGGTCTATACAGGTAGAGGTAGAGAGAGAGAGTGAATTAGGTTCAAATGAGAACCACTACCTTATATGTGAACTTAAGACCAATTATGGACCTCTATTTAAATGGATGGATCAGATTTGTTGTATTTTTTCTTATTTGATTAAAAGCACTATGATTATATCTATACAGGTAGAGGTAGAGAGAGAGAGAGAGAGGGGAAATTAGGTTCAAATGAGAACCACTACCTTATATGTGAACCTAAAACCAATTATGGACCTCTATTTAAATGGATGGATCAAATTTTTTGAATTTTTTCTTATTTGATTAAAAGCACTATGATTATATAATAAAAGCACTGCTGGTGTATATAATAAAAATACTAATGATATATAATGAAAGCACTGATTCGCAGGTTTCCAAATAAGAGTTTCATTGGAACCCACCTCTACACACACTCACACACACATATACATACATACATACATATATATATATATATTAAAAAAATCTGAATACTATACTTAAAATAAGAAATAAAAAAATATATCAAAATAAAAAGTAATAACAAAATAATGGCACAATCGCCACCACCTACCCTCCCATAACTGCCTCCCGGCCTGCCGTCGCCGTCCGACACGAAAAATTTCCGATCGCCGGAAATGTTTTATAACTTCTTTATTAAAAAAAATGGTCGGCAGCCTGACATCGATGCTACTATCCGGCAACCTGGTGCCACCTTGCCAGCCAGAGAAAATAAAAATAAAATAAAATATATAAAATAATTTTTATTATTATTTTATTATATATAAAATTCGAATAATAGTAGTAGTAATAATAAATAATAATAATAATAGTGGCACTGTCGCCTCCGCCGTCGCCGCACTGCTAGAAAAATTTTCGCTCACCGAAAAAAATGCTAAATTTTTTATTAAAAAATAAAATTAGGTCGACAGCCTGACACCAGTGCTGCTGTCTGGCAGCCTGCCGTCACGTCTCCAACCCAAAAAAATAAAAAAATATATAAATAATTAATTTTTTTTATCAATTTGTATTATATAAAATCTGAATTATAATAGTATTATTATTATTATTATTATTATTATTATTATTATTATTATAAATAGTGATAATGCCGCCCGGCCGGAAAATTTTCCGGTCGCTGGAAAGTATTCTAATTTTTTTATTAAAAAGTATTTGATTGTAACTTTTATATTTAAAAAAAATTGTCCGGAAGCCTGTGATTCGAACTTTTGTGCACCTACCTATAAATATTTGTCAAAATTTTAAAGGTTCACCCGCAAGAGAACGGGATCGCGTGTAGGTTGATAAGTTGACTCAAGTCATCTCTCAAGGAAAACTAGATTCGAAAGTGTTTCTTGTGTTTGTCGTTCATGAATAAGAAATAAAAATAAAAACCTAATCTAAACAAGTAAAAACAATAAATTGATTTAAACTAAAAATAATAAAAATTGAGGGTTTTGAAAAGTTTAAAGAATCAAGGGTTTCTAGAGTTTCGATTCATCTCCACGATCTCTTGGGAAAAACCTAATTGATGGTTCACAACGAATATAGGTTGTAGACCCATTAGATCTAGCCAATAAATCTCATCAATATCATCATCATAAACCCAACACAATCATCATAAACCCATCACAATCATCAATCCAATCAAGTTCCATACAATTCTTCATACATGGGGGATTTGTTTGTTGGAGTTTTGATTATTCTAATTCAAGTAAGAATTAAAAGCATCATAATTAATTAAACTAAATTAAAAGAAGGGAAATAGAAAACTTACTATTAAACGAAGAAGAATAACAGCGTCTTGATCAAAGAATTCTTGAATCTAAACTATCTAAGAGCTATTCTAATTAATCTAAAAACTATAAATTTAAAACTAAGAATTATGGAAGAAAGAAAATAAAGAACAATCTTAGGTTGTCATCCCCAAGAGGTTCGAGAGTTGTGAGAGAGTTTTTCGTATGTGCTAGGCATTGCTCCTTTTATAGGATTGGGTGGTCTCCTTTTCTATCACCAAATCCTTCTTCAAAAAGTTATCTTGATTTTATTTTCTTTTTAATTCCAAAGACTCCAATAATAATTATTCTCTTCTGATCTTTCAAAGGAAATGTCTTCTCTCCTTGACCAAGTCTCCCCAACTGTTGTTAATATAGTAAGACCCTTTTTAAAAACGCGTTGGAGCTCTCATTTTCCGAATTTACGATCGCACTGGGTAACCCAGTGTCGGCGGATGTACCCAGTGTCGGCCAGCATGGGCAGCAGTGTCGGCAGGGGCGGACTCGGACACTTGGTAACCCAGTGTGGATCAGCGTACCCAGTGTCAGCTATAACACTTCAAATCGAGGCCGGTTTTCGCTAAAACTTCACTCGTAGGCCCACCCTCGACTATATTCAGGAAAAAACACTTCAAAATACCTGAAATAAACATAAAATTAATTAATTATAATTAAAATAATATAAAATAAGTTGGAGATAAGAAAATACGAAAATGTGCTCAATCTATCCAACTTTCACCGAAATCAACAACAAAAACGAACCAAAATACTAACTAAAATCAAGACAAATTCGTGTTAATCAACTACCCCACGCTTTATTGTTTTGTTCGTCCTCGAAAAAACGATAAATTCAAAGTATAACAAGAAAGAAAATAAGCTCAAGCAATGAGTCGTGCGATGCTACATAGATAATTTTAAAAATATAGATACATGTCACGCAACTTCAAATACTCCACCCTTATTACATTGTCTCTCCAAAAATATAGTCATGCATCCTCTCAAAGGGTAATATATATGGGAGTACGCTCAAAAGCACTTAAGTATTTTCTGCATGGGACGTGTATACGCTCAAATCATACAAATACAAGCAAAATAAATAAGCAATGAAAATCAAAAACTTCTCCATTGCATTTAAGTGTGTAACCAACAAATAATCGAAAAAGGTCTTTACGGGTTGTAATGTAGGCTCTTTGGACGGGTATGAAATTTATAAGTCGCGTGGCTAACTTACGATCTAACGTGATCAATAACTCACTCACCTATTCTAATCACGAAGAAATGTGCTTCACCTCGTACAAAAATAAAAAAAAAATCACTAAACACTCATAACGTAGCCTTTAACTTAGGCTATTTCTCAACTCGTAACTCTAAATCGACTTTTTGCTCGAACCACTTAAACAATTAAGAAGCTTATGATATGTTTATTCTTCAACACAACACAACTCTTTGCCTTTCAAACATTAGGATTCATAATAAAATAAACAATAAACTCAAAGCTTTATAAGCGTAGGCAATGACTTAACAAGATTCACAATCCTTCTTTCAATTTTTTTTCTCTTTTTTTTTATACATTTTGTCCCCCTTTTATTTTTTTTTATGAGCTTCAAAACCCATCAACCAATTTTACGATTTGAATTGGTTTTGATTGTGAATTTCTGTTTGAGTTTTCAACAAATTTCTGTAAAAAAAATAGTAAAAAATCCCCTCTCTCGAAGTTTCTCTCTTGCAGTCTCCCTGCCAGTAGCTCTCTCATGGAGGTAAGCATGTGGGGGTGCAGTAGTGGAATGTGGTGGCAACGCAGCAGAGCTCTGCTGTCGTGAACGTGTGTACTGCTCTGATTGGAGGTTGTGCGACCTCATTTTTTTCCTTGTTTTGAATAAATATCATTTATTATATTATTTATTAATAGTCTTTTATTTTTCTTATTAATAAAATGGTAAATTCTCAATAAATATTCCACCTCAATATTTTCCATCCAAAATTTGTTTGCTCAGTTAGTTTATAACGGAAAAATAACGGTGGGTCTGAAAGTTGATAAAAGAAATAAAGTTGACCTTGATACTTCTCAAATTTAGAATATTAATTTGAAATTTCAGCATACTGTAGGTATGAAAAATAAATTTACCCTAAATATATATTTAACACTTAAAAACATGATTTTCTACTTATCAATTATTTTATTGTTTAGTAAATTACGAGAAATTAAGTAAATGAAAGTTATATTCATCCTATCAGATGTGGATGAGTTATAATATGGAATTATACACCAGCTTTTGGCTTTTGCCAATTGTAATTCCCCTTTTTTAAAATTATTATTTTTATTTTCTTTTCCTTTCTCAGTAATTTATATCATGCACTTAATTCGTATTTATTATTCATCATTTATATATTTATCACCTATTATTTATAGGAAATGTCTGCGGTGACATGAAAGACCATGCCCTCACTCCTCTGCATTTATATTCATCCATATTTATGACCAACTTTTGATGCAATGATTGTGATTAAGGGGTGTCCAATATGGATTTTAATAAAGTTTTATACATTTATGGATTTTTTTGAATTTTACTGAATGTAATAGAATTTTCTAGAATTCCATTGAATTCATCATATTCCATGAAATCCATAAAATTCCAAATCAATAGAATTGTATAGAATCCACATATTCCATATAATTATATATTTTTTTTAAAGAAACATAATCATACCATTAATTCTAAAGAATAATCACAAAATACAACACGTTAAAAATCAACCAAAAACTACATAATTCTTACGCAGACAAATGCATTCAAATATATAGCCATATATCTCATTGGTAAAAAAAAATAAATAATAACGGGTCCATTAAACCTTTTGAAAAACTTAGAAAATAACATAAATAATTAAAAAAATGTACCAAAAGTTCTCGATCGATGTTTATTATTATTATTATTATTATTATTGAGGAATTAAAATTCCGAGGGGTCATGGTTTTATTCGTTACGAAATTCCCCTTCATATTTTTCACGTACGTAAAAATCTATTAAAATCCTTTAAATTCCATTCATGATGAAACTCTACCAAATTCCATAAGACACCAAAATTACATGGAATCATTTAAATTCTATATCGAGAACTGTAAAATTTTATAGAATCTACAAAATTCCTAATTGAGGACACAGAGATTTATATGAAATTTTAAATTTTATTAAAATTCATATTGGGGACACCCTTAAGAGAAGAATGGTGTTCTCAAGGTAGAAGTTCCCTCATTTATATATAAATCACACACATTTTTTTATATCAATGTAATTAAATATTATTAATGATTCAATCTAACATAAGAATCTAAAATTATATAATAATTAATAAATTTGATTAGATATTGGTACAATGCCATAAAGTTATGAACGTGACATCTTTTGAATTTTTTTTAATATGTACTAAAAGTTATTATCGAATTTAATGTAAACATTAAATTATAGAATTATTTAATAATATCAATTAATTAATAATGATTAGATATTAGTTGAAAATTGTGATATATTTGAGTTTTTTTAAGGTGGTGAGCAAAATTACTAGCTATTTATTTGAAACATTGAAATATGAAATTATTTAATAATATTAATTAAATAATGATCATACAAAAGTTGGGCAAATTATTAGATGGACCCAGGTGCACCTTACAAGGTGCACCCTATTGCCCATATAAAACCAATTTGTAGAATTCCCACGCGCCCCAATATTCAGAATTTTCACAATTACATCGTGAACTCCAATCTCAACTCTGTCTCTCTCTCTCTCTCTCATCAATGACGAACATAAACTCCGCCAGCAAAACCACCAGATTCTTCTCTCCGCACTCCCACTACCATACCACCTGCACCCGCACCCACCAGATCGCCGATCTCTCATTGGTCATCGCCATTTTCTTTCTCACCAGACTATTCGACCAATCTCTTGGCCCTTGCTCCTCATCCTACCGCAACTCATTCTCCTATAGGAGTCAGTACGGTGCTCCAGACGACGTCGTTCGGTTCGGCAATCATGGGGCCCACCTCAATTTGAAGATCTACGTGTACGATGAGGACGAGATCGAGGGTTTGAAGCTGCTGATGTACGGGCGCGAGGGGAAAATTTCTGCCGATGCCTACGTTAAAGGCCAGTGGGGCACTTAGGTAATTTCTTTTTTCAATTTAGAGAGGCATTTTTGGAAGTGGGCTGTATCTTTTTGAATGTATGTTTATTTGATGTGAATTACATGGTTAGAATGTCTATAGTGTATGTAAATGGTGAATATGATGATATCTGAAAGTAGAATGTGATGATATGTCAGTCTGTATGTGATGATATCTGAAAGTAGAATGTGGTGATATCTGAATGTAGAATGTGATGATATCTGAAAGTAGAATGTGAATGTCAGTCTGTATGTGTTTACGATTCATGGAAGGGAATGTGTGATGATGTGTGAGTCTGTATGTGATGATATCTGAAAGAAGAATGTGATGATATCTGAAAGTAGAATGTGATGATATCTGAATGTAGAATGTGATGTATGTCAGTCTATATGTGATGATATATGAAAGTAGAATGTGATGATATCTGAATGTAGAATATGATGATATCTGAAAGTAGAATGTGATGATATGTCAGTCTGTATGTGATGATATCTGAAAGTAGAATGTGATGATGTCTGAATGTAGAATGTGATGATATGTGAAAGTAGAGTGTGATGATATGTCAGTCTGTATGTGATGCCATCTGAAAGTAGAATGTGATGATATCTGAATGTAGAATGTGATGATATCTGAAAGTAGAATGTGATGATATCTGAATGTTGAATGTGATGCTATGTGAATGTTAAATGTGACGCTATGTGAATGTTGAATGTGATGATATCAGAATTTAATATATGATGAGTTGTCTCAGTGTTATGTGATGATATGTGGTATTAATATGTAATTAATATTTGTATTAATCACATGTTTTTGGTTTGTTTTATTTTTTTTGTCTTATGTAGTGAGTGGTGATAGTTAGTCAGCTGAGAGAGCAAGTTATTTTTTGAGGTTGGTATTTTGTATTGTCATTGTTTGCATGTAATGAATATACATTGTGTTTGTGCCATTCCAGAGAGATATGTTACAAAAAGATGGCGCAAGGATATTGTTAGTGATCGTATTTTAGATGATGTTTCTGTATTTGATTCTTCGAGTAAATCGATGGCGGGCTCGTTATGGAGGATTCAAATGAATAGAAAGTTTCAGAAGTTGATTTTAGCGAGTGAAGACAATATTGAAGCTCGATCGAAGTGTGAAGAAGCTTTTGAAAGTGCTAAATTTAGTATTATACGAGAAGTCGGCCCCATTTATTTTGAAAATTGTGTTGATCCATCGTTGAGTGGTGTTATTCAAAATTCTCAAAGTTGTCGTGAGAAAGGTAAGCGGAATAAAAGGGAGAAGAGTATACTTGAGAAGAAGTYCAARCAAGRGAAAGGAAAAAGAAATCGAGCGCAAATTGACGAGTCACAAACTAAAAAGGCCGTAGAAAGTTTATAGGTATTTATTTTGTAATTTATATATTATTTTTCTGTAATGTGGTCGTTTTTTCATTCTCTTCTATTTTTTTTTCAGGATGGTATTTTTACATTTGCTGGAGACGGTTATGTTGTGCATCTGAGTGTTGGTCCAACATCGAGTTCGAATTTCATAGTTGTTAGTACGAATACGAGTTCAAAGCTTCCACCATTGCTACATTCTTTTGAGTTGTAATTCTTTTAGTTTAAAGTCAGTTTATAGTTAGTATTTTTTCGATATATGACAAAATAGAGAGATAACTAATTTTAATTTTTTAGACTGTATTATTTTATTATTCTTGAACTGATGTTTTTTATCCAATCCTTTTTATTGTAATTGTAATGGTTTTTTTTATGAAAAGGTTATGTGTTTGTTCGTTAGTTGTGGTTAATTTTTGAAATGGGTGGAGATTCAAAATGTGTAGATGGTGTGTGGATGTTATATGTGATGATGTGTGTATGGTGTATATGATGATATGTAGTTGGTGTATGTGATGATATTTGGATGGTGTGTAAGATGATATGTGGCTAGTTTGTAGGATGATATGTGGCTGATATATGTTATGATATCTAAGCGAGATTTAGGATTTGAGCGAAAAGTTGAATAGGCAGATTTCTAGAGGAAGAAATTTAGGAGCGCGTGGGGCTGAGCAAGAGAAATTAGAATGGGGCCCAAAAAATCTGAATTGGAACTAAATTGAGGAATTGAGTGCACCTTATTAAATGGTCCTAAATCCATGATATACCCATTCCAAAAGTTGACGATATGGCATTTTCTAAATTTTTTATTTTTAGATTTGAGACTCTCTAATCTGTCACAAATATATTTTTTTATAAATATCTTTGAATAAATATCACATGCAACACGCCAATATTAAACTAATTGGAAATAAGTCAACGTTATTGTATTTTAATCTGCTCCGATCTCTACTTAAGGCTCTAATTAGAAGCCAGTAAGTACACCAATACATTAATTTCTCTGATTACATTTCTTAATACTCCATAAATGGAAGCCCTAATTTCCTCCTCTAGTTTCCTTCCAAGATACCCTCAGTTATTACATGCTCCATCATATAGGATCAATACTAAAGTGAGGAGGCCTTCTCAAAAATCAAAAATCACATTCGAAAAGAAACTATTGAATCAAATTACTAATCAACCACCTGATGAGATTCCCATCAAGAATCCACACCCACACTCCAAACAAGTAGAGACTGTAATCAAAAAGCAATCCTTGTTATCAAACATCCTCAACACATTAGACGACTTCATATGCACATATCTCGACTCGCCTCTCCGCCCCTCAATCGACCCGGAAAACGTCCTATCGGGTCACTCTGCTCCGGTCGACGAGCTTCCACCCAGCGCGTGCGTGGTGGTCGAGGGTTCCCTTCCGAGCTCCCTCGACGGAGCGTACATCCGCAACGGGCCCAACCCTCAGTTCGCTAACCCTAACCCTAACAGTCGTCGTCAAAGGCCCCATCATTTATTTGAGGGCGACGGCATGCTCCACATGATCAAAATCTCCAAAGGCAAAGCCACGTTGTGTAGCCGCTACATCAGGACCCACAAGTACGAAGCCGAGCGCGAAGCCCAGTATCCTTTCGTCCCAGGCTTCTATAGCTCCTTCAATGGGCTCGCGTCCTCCGTCGCGCGGCTAGTGCTGATCGTCGCGCGGGTGCGGGCCGGGCAGTTCGACCCGGTGTTGCATGGCACTGGCACGTCGAACACGAGCCTGGCTCTGCTCGGCGGGCGTTTATTCGCACTTTGTGAATCGGATCTCCCGTACGAGATCAAAGTTACGGAAGACGGAGATATATTAACTCTGGGCCGACGTAATCTCCAAAGCGGCGATCCGAAGTTCTCGAGAATGACGGCGCACCCGAAAATCGACCGGGTCACCGGAGAGGCCTTCGCCTACGAGTACAACATCAACAGTCCCTTTCTGACATTTTTCCGAACAGATGGTCGGGGTAGGAGACAAAAGGGCGTGCCGATATATTCCATGGAGGAGTGTACGTCTGTGCATGACTTTGCCGTCACCGAAAACTACGCCATTTTCCCGGACGGGCAGGTTGTGCTGAAGCCGTCGATGGTCTGGAGGGGGAGATCGCCGTTGGGGATTAACCGTGGGAAAATGCAACGGCTGGGGATTATCGGGAGATACGCGGAGGATGATAGCGGATTGCGGTGGATTGATACGCCGGGATTGAATATCATGCACTGTGTGAATGCTTGGGAAGAGGACGGCGGGGATAGGATTGTACTTTTGGTTTCGAACTGTTTGGAGATTGAGCGATTCTGGGAGAACTTTCGCGAGTCGGAGTTGAGGTTAGAGAAAATCACTATCGATGTCAGGAGAGAGAAGGTGGAGAGAGAAAGGCTGTCCACAAACCGTCTTGAATTGGGAGTCATCAATCCGGCTTTCCAAACCAAGAAAAACAGGTGACACCGGCCGTGATACTACTGTGATTTAGTATTTACTTACTATTTATCTCTATTTATTTGTTTTTATATATATAGCCACTGCCATATTATTGGGCTGCGGTCAATTGTGTTTACAAAACTAATCTTAAATTATACGTAATAGTTTGCAAAAAACCACGCCATAACATAGTAATCCGCAGTAGCTTCCATCAGATGATATAATAATTAGATTCAAACTTGAGATCTACCACATTGCACCACTGGGCATAATTTATTTATTATTTAGATGGGAACAAGAAACTTTTCCTTTTTTTTTTTTTTTTTTATTTTGTCTATGTATTCAATATTAAAAATTATTTAAGTAATTTATTTTGTCTATGTAGACTATACATTAAGGGAAAATGCTAATTAATTACGTTGATTTGTTTTCACTTTGTGACCCAAATAGACGTTCACTTAAGTTGACTTTTCCTTCAAACTTTCAAAATAAAACTAAAACCCAAGTAGTCCAAATATTAAAATTAAACCCTTAATTACAGTAACAATTTCCCTTGTAAGAAAACATAGACTAACTTGTGTTATTAATTTCTTCACATTCAGGTATGTATACGCAGCAATAACAGACGACACGTCTTGGGTAGGGGTTGTGAAACTAGACCTATCATTGAACAATACTGTGGATGGCGGCAATTACATGGTGGCCAGCCGCCTGTATGGGCCGGGCTGCAACGGGGGCGAACCTTTTTTCGTGCCTAGGGAGTCGAACAATCCAGCAGCAGAGGAGGATGATGGATATTTAATAACATATGTACATGAACAACATACTCAAGAATCTAAATTTTTGGTAATGGATGCCAAGTCTCCTACACTCGACATAGTTGCCGTCGTTAAGCTACCGCAACGGGTTCCCGATGGTTTTCATGGCCTTTTTGTATCGGAGAGTGACCTTGGAAAACTTTGAAAACCATCTAAATACTGAAGTTAAATTATGTAAAACAACATTCATAATGTAAGATTTGCGAAAGTTTATGTATTAGTTTTTTTTGGAATTCGTAAATTAGTTTTTTGGAATTCGTAAAAACAAACAGTAAAGTTTCCATCCTTTAAGTTGGCCTACTTTGCCATTTAGTCCCTTTTTTGGCCTGTTTTCAATTTCGTCCGTGTTCTTTTAAAATCTCTGCGATTTCGTCTAATTATCGCCCGAAAAATTGAATTGCACCCTCATTTGCTGAGTAGACATCGGGTTTTGCTGACTTGTCTTCAATTTTGGGGTTTTTCGGCCGTGTGGAAATAAAAGAAATGGAATAGTTTTTTTATTTGCCATGTTGGCATAATTGACGTCACCTTGCTCCTCCGTCAATTGAACTTGCTGTTGCAGAATGCCGCGTTATTCCGGCCAATTTTAACCCTCCCCCAACCACTTCATTGATGGTGAGTCTAATCGCATCAATCCCGCAATCAATTCATCCCCAAAAGTTCCCAATTCGAAAAAGTCGCTCAATTTGGTCAAGATCCCCTTTTGGCCAATTCTAGTGATATTCCCGTCGGTGCAGCTCCTACCAAATTAAACTCAACTACGACGTATCAAAGTGATGTAGACACCAACCCAACAACTCTGGTGCCAGTTTGTCCCAATTCGAAATTTCCCCAAAATTGCACTCGCGATCCCCTTTTGGCTATTTTCGGCTTTATTCCGACCGTCGATGTTCAGGCGAAATTGACCGCAAATTTACCTCCCCTGGTCTCGTGGATATTAATACCAATATTCCTGGTGTTAATTCGTCTCAAGTGACACCAATTTCGCTAATTTCTGAAAATCCCGCTCAAGAACCCATCTTACTAGAAGAGGGTGAAATTGAATAAAATTCCTCTCCTTTGTTGAGTGCTGAAAGTACCCAATCTCTCTTCTAATTGATATTGCCACCGACGCCAACAATCCTACTTCGCTAAATTTTGATGTTGCCAAACAGCCCCCGACGCCGACGAATAAAAAAATTATTCCATTTCTTTTATTTCCACGCGACTGAAAAACCCCAAAATTGAAGACAAGTCAGTAATAACCGGCGCCTACTCAGCAAATTAGGGTGGAATTCAGTTTTTCAGCGATAATCGGACGAAATTGCAGAGATTTTAAAAGA
This sequence comes from Phtheirospermum japonicum, assembly GCA_014905375.1. NCBI lineage: Eukaryota > Viridiplantae > Streptophyta > Magnoliopsida > Lamiales > Orobanchaceae > Phtheirospermum > Phtheirospermum japonicum. Next base: position 2,196,689 of record BMAC01000007.1, on the reverse strand, counting down.
ATACAGACGAAATTGAAAATAGGCCAAAAAAAGGACTAAATGTCAAAGTAGGCCAACTTAACGAAAAATTTCATTTTCCCAAACCAACACCATTCTCGTGCAACAGAAGTTTAAAAAAAATCAAACAGATTCATACTGTGAACGAATATATTTATACAATAAATAATCAAGAGAAAAACATGAAAACCTTACAGTAAATGCAAATTCAAGTTCAACACTAAGTTACCCACGTAATTAATTATTCGACTACAAGATTCAACTCCAGTATTGTTATCGTGCAAAAATTTAGGAAATCTTACGAGAACTCAAGAACTCACAATCTCAAAATCAAGAGGATTTGTTATGATGTTTCTCTAAAAACTCATTAGTCAACTTATTGAACCAAACTTTTGTGCACCCCAATTATAGATATTTAAACTATAACATGTAAGTTTGCTCCAAGAGTACGTGGAACTTGTAGGGTGATGAGTTTGACTCGAGTCGTATCTCTAGAGGAAACAACTATTCAGTCTTTTGGATATTTTTCTCAATTTACGAACTAGAATAAAATACATGTACATTTGGGTTTTTAAAAGATTTTGAATTGATCATTATAAACTAAGCAATAATTAAATTAAGGATAATTAAACTAATTATTCTAAACTATATTATCAACTACGAGCAATAACTAAATTATTAATAAAACGCTACAAAGATTTAAATCTTATTAACGAATCTAAGAACATGAATATAAGAAACTACCATGAAGCAATTGTATCATACGAATCTAAAGACGAATAATTAAGCATAAATCAACTCGCATAAATAAACTAAATAAATTCAATATCCAAGCATGAAATGATTAAACTAATTAAACTAGTTCTAGAATTAACTAAGAATTTAACTAAACAATTAACTAGGAAATTAACTAAGAGTTTAGAATACTTATTGGAACTACTAAAAGCAATGAAAATCTCCACCTATTCTGGAGTTGAACGTTGATCTTGGGCGAAGATTGAATCCCGAACGTGAATTTGAAGTTTCGGACTCGTTGTTCTTTGATCCTTGATATCGGTCTTCAAATCTTGTTATAAGATGTGAAATTACGTTTATTCTAAGCTAAAAAACCCTAAGATGTCGTGTGTCTACCAAAAATCCGAAATATGAAGGGTATATACAGATATAGCATGTCTTGGCGCACAAGAAACCCTAAAAATGAATTTCTGGCCGTCACGTCGACGTCGCGGGCTGGCTCTCGGCGTCGATGCTGCCTGGTGCTCGCGTCGAGTGGGCGGGGGCATCGATTGACACGGTCATGGATCGACGCAACAGAGAGTTGCGTCGACTGAGCGTCGATCGACGCACTCTTGGATCGACGCTTCAGAGAGTTGTTTCGGCCTTGCGTCGGTTGAGCGTCGATCGTCGCGGGAAGGGACTCGCATCGACGCTTGCGTCGATCGACGCTACTGAGGCTTAGTCTCATTTTCTCAATTTTTTTTGCTACTCGTTCACCGGAAGGCTCGTTCTCCACTTTTGAACATCGAACTCATTTAATTACGCGCTAAACTCTTCCGATTACTTAGCTGTAAGGTGAAAACAACGAAATATCACCTAATTGCATCAATTATGATCAAAATACGGTAAAATAAGCTGGAACTATGAAAATACGAAACTAAGCTTAAATCATCCAACTTATACCAAAAACAAAAAACGTACTAAAAAGCTAATAAAAATAAGGACAAATCTACTCTAATCATTTATGATTTTAAGTTATATTTATACTAGGTACATAAGAGAACCTTTAATCCTAAATAGGATTGGACTGTGCAAGACATGAATTCAAGATAATCTTGGCCCCAAGTACTAATATAACATAGATAATTAAATACAAATATAATATAATTTAATTAAATAATTTCTTTTAAATAGAAATTAACATCGTAATTATGAGCAATTAAATATTAAAATTTCAAAGCGAATATTTATTACTTTCTTGATACACTCTTAAGTTCAAAAAATAATCGCATATAGTGTGACCCTATAGGCCTTTATATATGACATCAATATAATGATAATCCAAACAAAATCCCTAAACGGCTTACTTGGATGAGCTCAATATATAAAGAACATTCAGCGAATTATAACCTTTATACAAAGTTTTGGTAAAATTTCTTTCATTCCGAATCTCGATTAGGTTTAAGATTTATCCTAAGTGTCTATTTCAATAACTTAATTAATTTATCTCATCTTTATTAGTATATATTGAACATATATCCCTTGCATTGGACAATGAATTTAGTCGACTGATTTGTACATATTTGTGTGTGATTTCCGTTTATCTTTGCATTTTATTTTGTGTGTTATAGCGGGTTTTATGTCATATTTTCTCTCGTTTTCTTTCTTTTAGCTCTTATGTAGATTGTGTCGATTCTTATTCCGTTTAGTACTCTTTCTCTTATCTCTTATAAATATTCATTTTAGTTTGGTGTTCTTGTCTTTTTAGTCATCCGAGCAGAGCCACGCGCATCTGCAAGAGATATGACCAGTTCGAATTGACGAAAACTAGACAAAGGGTCACAAAATATGCTCATCGGCTGACCTACAATCGACGCGTTGTCGACACATCACCGACGCACACCTCTTGCCCACGCCGAAAGCCCAAGTTAATCGACTTTCCGAGGTATACCAGACACCGTCGATCGACACAGCACGTTGACGCGACATCGACGAGCGCATAACGCCGAGTCGACAGCCCTAGTCGATTGACCTACCGAGATCAACGCTCCGTCATCGATCAATAATAGTCGTCTACAAAAGATCGACGATAGAGATACCGTCGATCGACGCAAGTCGACGGTCGATCGAAGGTCATCATTTCCAGGAAAAATTATCACGGCGGCCTCCTCGACTTACACTATTTAAGCGTCAACATCCCCCAGTTGGGACCAGGTCTAGAGACTTACCTTTTTCTGACCTAGTTAGCTCACTTTTAAATATTTGAATTCTTCCATTACTCCTTCATGATTTCTCTCTTGTGACTCACTTTTAGTTATTGATTATAGATACTATGGCGTTTTGGATATTGGGAAACTAGCTCATTGAGAGCTCCTTGGTCTTTTTCTGCGATTAGTATTTGAAGAACTATTTGGGTAATTTCAATCGTTAATTTCTAACAATTCTCCTATGGATTTGAATATTTGTTTTGGATATGTTGATTGCGTTCATTTTAATTTTCATTTAATTGTTGAGTTTTGGGCTGAATTTGTTTACGTGAGATTGTTGAATTCTATTATGATTGTCTTATTTTCTAATCTTGATTATTATTCTTTCGACATTTATAAGTTCATGAATTTATAATTCATATTGGCTTTAATTTTATTATCAAACACCTTTAGTTGGTTACATGTTTCTTATCATTCTTTACCACGTTCAATTCATATGCTTGTAGATCTAATATGATTCATTTCGATTTGTCGATTAGTTGGCATGTTTAAATTAAAGTCGTGTTAACTATCTTATTCTCGTTCTTAAAAAGAAAATAAACCACAATATTCTTTGATCACGTGTTTAATTAAATTGTGCTAAAACGAACATTTAAATTCTGGTTGTCATTCCTCGAGAGATTCGACTCGATTCAAATATACCACTTACAACTGCTCCATTCTCTTTCGGACGAACCTTTCTTTAACAAAAAAAAGTAAGTGCAAAAAGTTCGATTCATCGACCTAATATAGAGATTATGAGTGATCTCTCTCGAAGTTCCAATCGAGAAATGAATTCTTTCTTGGATCAACTACACCCTTCATTTACATCATGATATACCCAACATAAGGCATATCTATCCCAAAAAGGATTACATGCATTGGTCATGGTCAAAGTACATCACTTAGTAAACAAGGTGAGTATTGACCTCAAGCCAAAGGATTAACACACGCTTTATACACTAATAAGTTTATAGACATACAATAAATAGCTTATCAGTAGGGTTTACCAATACTCTCTAAAGTATCCATGTGTCCATCACGAATAACAATTATTCAAAGTCATGAGACTAACTGCATTCTCTAAGAATGTGATTCAGACCACATGCCGACGTATATTATACTAAAAATATCTCAGTCTTGATAATTATTATTCGGGGCTATTTTAAGAGTAATGTTCTATCACTGACATCTCACCATATCAATGACAACATTAATTCATGGGAGTACTTATATGAATAATTACAAACAATCAAAATAATAATTCAATAAACAATTAAAAATAATAATTCAATAAATGCATTGCCATATATATAACGATGTATTTAATAATTGTGATCAAGTATAATGTCTTTAAATCTAATTATCTATAGGACATTTATACTTTCAATCTCCCAATTGGCCTAGAGTCAAGCACCTACATATCTAATATCCAGGTTTACAAAATGCTCATAATTTTACCGAGAACATGATGTCTTGGAACACCCTCTATTTTAATTTCTACTATCTCCACTATCTCCTTAATCAAGGTAGCATCTTAGTACATGCTTGTTACTGTTCGTGGATCTCACTTTCTTTTCTAGCACAATAGCACCAGTTTTGTCACAATGCAACGTTATTGATGCTAGAAACTACCTCTAATTCCTCAAGAATTTATTTGTCGGGACAGCTCTTTAGCTGCCTCTTATGCAGCAATGTACTCAGCTTTGATTTACCGAATTTGTGGTAGTAGTTTGTTTGAGACTATTCCAACTCACTACTTCACTATTGAGAATGAAGGCATACATATACTTTGACTTGTAGAACTGCCAACTCCTTTTGTCCACCATAGACTAAAAAATATTCTTTAGTTATTCTAAGATACTTATGAATACTTTTGACTGCTTTCTAGTGTTCTTCCCCATGATTCTTCTAAAATATGTCAGTCATGCTAAGTGCATAGGCCACATCTGGCCTTGTGCAAATCATGTCAAACATGATAGATCATATTTCTCAAGCGTATGAGATCCTTTTCATGCGCTCAAATTCCTTATCAGTGGAAGGACCATCCTTCTTTGATAACTTAATACCATGACTCATTGGAATATATCCTCTTTTGGAATTTTTCATAGAGAGTTGTCTTAACACTTTATCCGTGTACATGGACTTTGAAAGTCCTAATATTCTATTAGGTCTATCTTAGTAGACCCTAATTCCAAGAATATAACAGGCTTCACCCAAGTCCTTTATCATGAAGGTGCTGAAAAACCAATCCTTTACTAATTGCATGACAAGAGTATCATTTCCAATTATCAATATGTCATCAATATATATAATAATAAAAATAATACTCTCTCTAGTGTGTTTACTATAAACGCATGGATCTTCTTTGTTTCTGACAAAATCAAACGGTTTGATTGCTTTGTCAAAACAAATGTTCTAACTTCTAAAGGCATGTTTATGTCCATAAATGGATTTTTGTAGCTTGCATACCACTTAGAACTGTCAACTTTATCCGCCAGGTCGGGTACCGGTGATTCGGGTAGGGCAATTGGGTAACGGGTCGGGTATCGGTAGTACCCTAAACCTATAGTGGCGGGTACGGGTATGAAGTTTGCACCTGTTACCCTACCCGATTACCCTACTCGATTAACCAATTAGTACATTAGTGGGTATCCTACCCGTACCCTACCCGTTTACCCACATTATACCCTACCCATGCCCTACCCAATATATATTATAAATTAAAATATATTAATATAATAATAAAATATGTATAATATTTAGTTTTATATATTTTTATTCACACTTATTTTATGCAATATATTAACATAATTTATTTATATCTAATTCAAATATTATAAAATGTATATCTTACTATCATGTTTCATATTATAATAAAATATCATAATTTATGAAATATTATTTATTACATTTATACTATAATATAAATGATATAATATTAATATCAATGCATCATATTTATTCTATGAAACCTTGAAATTACTTTAATCGATAATTAGAGTAAGAGAGAATTTCCCTCACATTCACATAACTAAACTTATTTAAAATATTATAGTATAATATGTTGAGAGTTGTTGTTTGAGACACTAATAATATTTTTGAATGACTCTTAAAATAATTTTAAGAATTCTTTCCTTAAATGAATAGACTAACTCAACCAAATTATAGTAAATTATATATATATATATATATATATATATATATGTGTGTGTGTGTGTGTGTGTATAACTATGATTTATATTAAATTAGTGTTGGTATTAAAAACTAAAAAATTATTTTAATTAATTAATAATTTAATTTAATTAATATATTTGGGTACCCGTTTACCCGATACCCGACGGGTAAATACTCGTACCCTAACCGATGACAAAATTCGGGTAATAGGGTAGGGTAAATTAGCTACGGGTAGGGTACGGGTATGGCCGTACCAGCACCCTACCTTACTCGTTTACACCCCTAATACCGCTTTGGGTTTCGATTCAAATGTAAAACCATCTGGTTGTATCATATACACTTCCTCTGTTAAGTCACCATTTAGGAAAGCGGTTTTAACATCCATCTGCCAAATATGGTAATCATAGTATGTAGCTATAGCAAGTAAAATTCTAATGGGTTTGATTTTCGAAACTGGAGAAAAGGCTTCATCATAGTCAATTCCTTCTCGTTGACTATAACCTTCTACTACCAATCTAGCCTTGTAGGTTTGTACCTTACCATTTGCATCGATCTTCTTCTTGATAACCCATTTGCATCTAATGGGTCTAACCCCAACTGGAAAGTCAACCAAGTTCCAATTGATTTGTGTACATCAAGACCATTTCTGATTTCATGACTTTAAGCCACCTCTTTGAGTCAACGTCTAACATAGACTTAGTGTATGTTCTAGGTTCATCATCATCCAGAATTTTCACATCACCTTGACCCTACACAAGGAGGTTTAGTCTTTCCGGTCGCCGATGTATCCTAGTAGACTTACGAAGTTGGTTATCACGTGTTTGAGTGATTGAGTGTTCTGATCATGAGAAAGTTCTCATGTGTTGGACGGTCCAGCACTTTGAGATCTCTCAGAAGTGTCATCAACATGAGCTTCCTGAGGAGGGAGTTGTGCAACCATTACTTGGTCTTCCATCGATTGCGATGATAAATTTTGAATTGCTACATCAATTCTATCAATGCTCCCATATGGCTAAAGATTATTCTCTAAGTGACAAATCTTCACCATAGGAATGACCAGAAGCTCCCACTAAATTCTTGTCTACGTCATTAGATAAGTTTTCAACCTCCATGTCACTTTGTGATTCTTGAATTTTTTCAAGTTCTACCTTATTGTGACTCCTTTCCTTGTAGACATAGTCTTCCTCAAGGAAAGTCAGTTGCCTGGAAACAATGACCTTATGTTCTCCATGAAGATAGAAATAGTATCCCCATGTTTCTTTAGGATACCCTACAAAATAACATTTTTCACTTTTAGATTCCAACTTTCCAGTAAGCAGCTTCTTTACATATGCGGGCAACCCCAAGTTTGCATGTGCGTAAATGTTGACTTCTTACCATGCCACAACTCATATGGAGTTTTATCTACTGACTTCGATGGAACTCTATTCAAAACATAGATGAAGTTCAGTAGAGCATACCCCCATAGGTATGTCGGAATATCTGAGAAACTCATCATGGATCTAACCATATCTAATAAGATTTGGTTTCTCCTTTCATAAACATCATTCATTTGTGGTGTTTCAAGAGGCGTCCATTGTGATTAGACTCCATGAAGTCTTAAGTAATCGAAAAACTCTTTACTCGGGTATTCTCCTCCTCAATCCAATCAAAGAGTCTTAATATTCTTTTCAACTTGTTTCTCTACTTCTAACTTATACTCCTTAAACTTCTTTAAATCCTCTTACTTGTTCTTCAAAAGATACATATGTCCAAACCTAGAGAAGTCATCATTAAAAGTAATAAAGTATGAATAATCACCTCTAGCTTTAGTAGGGAAAGGTTTTCATACATCAGTATGAACCAACTCAAACACCTGTTTTGCTCGTGTGCCTTTCCCAGAAAATGGCTTCTTGGTCGTTTTTCCTTTAAGATAATATTCACATTGTCCATAGGACTCAAAGTCAAATGGTGTTAAGTAGTCTAACTTTCTTAACCTTGTGATTATTTTTTCATTTAAGTGACCAAGCCTACAATTCAATAAATAGGTGGGATTATTCATATTACTTAACTTTTATACATTTGTTTTGCACACTGAGAATGTCACGACTATAATCAAGAACATATAGGCCATTCACAAGAAGAACATTTCTATAAACAACACCATTATGCGTAAATGAATAATTATTATTAGCAAAATGGAAAGAATACCCTTCAATGTCTAACGTTGGAATAGAAATAATATTCTTGTTAATCGATGGGAAAAAATAACAATTATATAAATAAAGTCTACGACCCGAGGGTAAATCTAATCTATAAGTCACTACATGTTCGGCAGCAACCTTTCCTCCATTTTCAACGCGCAGGAAAACTCCCCCAAGTCTAACCATCCTATTGTCACTTAGACCCTGCACATTATTATAAACGTGTGAACCACATCCGATATCAAATACCCATAGAGTTATTAATAGACATATGTATCTCAATGACAAACATACCTGAGGAGTTGGAAACATCTAATGTTTTCCACTTCTCACAGTCTCTCTTCTAATGTCCGTTTCCTTTGCAATATAAGCACACATCTTTAGCCAATGTTAAATTCTTATGATCACCACCTTTCGGCTTCAAAGTCGTAGGCTTAGGCCCAGCCAGAGTTCTCTTTTCTGCTTTTTTTTACCTTTCAGGTTAGATCTAGTAAATGTACTGATTACCATGAAAATGTCTTGTTTTTTGTTAGTATTTTAGTTAGTTTATGTTATTAATTTCGGTATGAGTTGGATTGATTAAGCATATTTTTGTATCCAGCTTATTTTACCGTGTTCTGATCATTATTGATGCAATTGGGTGATTATTCTCTATTTTTCTCCCATACAGCTAAGTAGCCGAGGAACCAAGATACGAGAGAAAGAAAATCGGCGAAGAAGTAGCGGGCTTATCATTAAACAAGCCGCAAAGAAGATGTCATCGATTGATGCAGGCATCGATGCAACGTCGGCGCACTGGAGCCGAACGCGTCGATCAACCACTATGTCGATGACCTCACCGACGAAACTCTCAGTTGGGGTCGATTCTTCTCCGTCGGTCGACCACTTGGTCGACAAAAGTCTATGTCCACGTCAATTGAAACACGTCGGTCGATGCACATGACTGATGTAATTCTCTGAGCCCATCGACGTGATTCCCATCGATTGACGCCAGTCGATGCCGACCTAGTATCGGGATTTTTATGAAAACTTGTGCTCCATGTTTTGGAAAACCTATTTATACACCTTCATACTTCGTATAGGAGAAACTTACACATATTCCTAGGGTTACAAGACGCAGAGAGAGTCCGTTTCCACCACCCGTTACATAGATACAAGATCAAGATTGAAGATTCGAGATCACAAGTGCTAAAACTCCATTCTTTCGTTCGTGACTCGTTCTTCGCTCAAGACTACCGTTCTTTTCTCCGGAATAGCTGGAGGTTTACTGCTTTTTTCTAGTTCCAATAAGTACTCTAAACCTTTTTAATTTCTTTCTAGTTTAGTTTTCTGTTAATTTATGCTTTTAGATAAATTGTTCTTTATTTTGGATCTTGAGTTATTTCATGTTGGATACTTTGGATCTCTTGGTTAATATAGTTCTTAATCTTTCAACTTTCAATTTCGTTTCTTCTATTTATGCTTGGTGATTATATGATAATATATTCATGCCATTAATCTTTAATTACTTTCTAATTTCCTAAACTCTAGTTCATAGCTTTTAGTTACTTAAGCTTTTTAAAATTCTAGTTGGTTAAATATTTCAAGTTAATTAGTTTTAAATAACTGCTTCTGATTCTCAATTCTTAGTTAATAAAATCAAAAACAAACAAAACCCCCAATTATACATGTTCGTGTGTGACTTTGTGATTAAGCAAACATCTGAGATTCTGATTGCTTGTTCCTTGAGACTCGACTCGAGTCAGCTTACCAACCTACAAGTGTCCTCGTACTCTTGCAAATGGACTTTAAACATTTAACAAACATATTTATAAAAGTAGGTACGGAAAAGTCTGAATCAAGATTTTGGCGCCGTTGCCGGGGAGCAACGCAAAGGTTTTTAAGCTGTTTGTTCATTTTACTTTCCGTTATTCCGTCTATTTGTATAATTGAAATTAGCACGTTTTTTCATTCGATACGTTTGATCTGTTATTGAGTGCATGCAAGGTAGACTATCACTTAGACTTGAGATTGCACCATTCATTGACAACATTCATCGTTGCAATCAAGCAAGACCCCCGCCTATTTATGTTCTTGCAAGTGATTCTTCCATCACTACTGATTTTGCTTGCAATGAAATTCTTGAAACAATGTCAAGAGGAGAGAATTTTGTTCATAATGAGATCGTAGATGATGAGCCACCCAGACACCCTCCACTCCACAATAGGGGAGAATACGGCAGCGAGCAATTCATTTTGGAGGTCCGGTACAACCTAGAGCTTATTGGGAAGACCTCCAGCGGCATATGGAGAACCAAAATGAGGATAGAGATGGTCAGCGTAATGAGCGTGCTGACAATTAGGAAAGACCCCCCCTCCAGAAATGGACGCGTGGACCAGTGCCTGAACTAGAAGGACTATTATAATTATGATGAGAGGTACGGGCACGATGATTATTATGTGAGACCTCATGACAGAGATCGTGCCCCGTAGCGCATACCAGAGCCTAGACAGCGTGATTTTGCATGCCCCTAGGTTGGCCCTTACTATTCTACTATCATGTTAGGAAGGACTTCCAGAGCTTTTGAGTTAAAGCTGCACCATGTTAACAACCTTGAGACATTTCATGGTCTTTCTCATGAGGACCCATTAGTGTTTCTTAAGGAGTTTTATGTTGAAGTTAGTAGAATTTCGGCTATGGGACTTCACCATGAGGAGTTAAAAATGATATGTTTCCCAAGTTGCCTGAAAGATAAAGCTACGTCTTGGCTTCTTTCTTTGGAACCGAGATCACTGATAGACTGGGATATGATTTGTGATAAGTTTGTGAACTAGTATTATTCAGCTCAGACGACAAGCCATCTTAGGAAATAAATTGCTAGTTTTGATCAGCAAGATGGGGAGTTATTCCACGAAGAGTGGGAGCGCTACAAAATACTTTTGCAAGCTTGCCCACATCACAACAATTCCCCTATTATGGTTAATCATTTTTCTACGAAGATTTATCACAGTCATACAAGAGCCAAGTCGAGACTGCTTCCGGAGGTGATTTTGGGGACTTGACCACTTCAGACGCTAAGAAGTTATTCGAGAGGATGAGCAAGAAATCCAGGCAAACAAACTCTCGGCCTCAAAAAATTAAGGTAAACGAAATCTTTTTACCTCAAAGAGAAGGCGACAAAAGGTTTAATGAAATAGCCAAAGAGATGGAAGCCCTGAAGGCCGAACTAGCATCTTCGAAAAAGGCAAATGATATATGTTCTCGATGCGGAGCACCGGGGCATTTGGAAAATGTGTGTACGGAGACATTCAACAATGAGCAAGAGGAGTATGTTAACGCCGTTCATAACTATCAGCACCAACCACCTAATTTCGGGCAGAAATATACGAAGAATAATGATACTTACTCGAAAACATACAATCCAGGATGGTGTGATCACCCGAATTTTAAGTTTGGTCCTGGGAACCCAAATCATGTGTCGATGCCTCCGCAGACCGACCCACAGTACTTGCTCCCACCCCCTCTAAACAAATTTTTGTCGAAGGGGCAAGCACCAACTTCAGTACAACCGGATGACCAGTTGCTGGTTTGGCAGCAAAATCAAGTGACTGAAATGATTTGTAATTAAGACGGGCTTGCACAATTGACTGTGCAGGTAAATGAACTTTCTAAGAATATGAAGAACATGGAGAAAGTGATGGGTCAAATAGTGGCTTCTATAGCAAAATTGACAAAAGAGATGGACAAATTTCTAAACAACCGGAGCAAGCCTCAGCAGTTCATGTCCTATAAAGTGGAAAGAAGATTGATAATGGTATATTAGATCAAGATGAAGAAGGAGGAGGGGTGGCCAAATTTCAAACGCCAGTTCCACCTAAAGAAGATGTTCCTAAACCAGTGGACAAGATGCACAAGTCACTGAATCAATATGTTCCGGGATCCATTAAAGGGGACAATTCCGAACCAAGTCCCGACTCTAACGATGATCGATGATCCCGTGAAATCCTCGACTACGCAGCCAAAGCAATTGACGACCACGGTTCGTGATACGGTTCCTTTTCCCAGCCATCTACGACCAGCAAAAGAGAATAAGAAATTCATGGAACTCTACAATTTGTTGAAAAACGTTAATATCAATCTCCCTCTGTTGGATGTGATCAAGACAATGCCTGCTTATGTGAAATTTTTCAAAGAGCTTGCTTTAAGAGAGAGGCGTTTGGTGGCAAACCAGCAAGTGGCATTGACAAAATAGGTTAGTGCAATTATCAAAAAATTGCTGCCACCCAAGGAAAAAGATCCTAGGAGTTTTTGTATCACTATTTCACTCGGGAATGGGCAAACAGCGTGAGGAATGCTTGATCTTGGTGCCGGAATAAATTTGATACCATATTCTCTCTATAAGGAATTTGATCTTGGGACGATGAAGCCAACCACGATGCGACTCCAACTGGCGGGTCGGTCGATCAGGAAACCTTTGGGTATTGTTGAAGATGTTTTAATTCAAGTTGGTGAGCTTGTGATTCCATCGATTTTGTTATTTTTGATGTGGGTGAGGTGCCAAATGAAGGCAAAGAACACACTATTTTGTTGGGCAGGCCATTTATGTCTACTTCCCATACGTTGATTGATGCGCATAAAGGGAGGATGACTTTGTCATTTTTGAGCGAATTGGTGACATTCTCACTTAAAGATATTCATAATACTACATCTTCGTTCACGAGAGATGATTGTTCTTTCGTTGGCACGATTGCGTCTTGTGTTCATGAACTTAAAGGAATCACTATTTTAGACGAGTTACGCGTCGATGACAATGGAGAATTTTTGAGCGGGGAGGATGACTTTATGAGTTTTGAGCAAATCGGTGACATTCTCACTTAAAGATATTCATAATAATACATCTTCATTCACGAGAGATGATTGTTCTTTTGTTGGAACGATTGCGTCTTGTGTTCATGAACATAAAGGAATCACTATTTTATACGAGTTACGCGTCGATGACAATGGAGAATTTTTGAGCGGGGAGGAGGTAGCCGAATTACTGGGAATCTATTTGGGTGAAATTGTAGATGAACTTGAAGATTTTGATGAAGAATTGTGCGAGATGACTAACGCACCCGAGCTCGAGCCAAAAGTGGAGTTGAAACCACTACCTAGCTATCTGAAGTACATTTTCCTCGAGCCTAACAAAATGAGACCCGTCATCATATACTCAGCATTGACGGAACATGAGGAAAAAGAGCTGATTCTGGTGTTGAGTAAGTATAAAGAAGCCACAGGATGGAGCATCAGCGACATCAAAGGGATAAGTCCCGTTACTTGTATGCACCGAATCGAGCTCGAACCTGATGCGAGGCCGGTAAGAGGATGCCAAAGAAGATTGACTCCAACACTTTATGAGGTGTTCAAGAAAGAAATTTTGAATCTAAAAGATTAAGGGATTATTTTTGCTATCTCTGACAGTAAATGGGTGAGTCTAATCCATGTGGTTCCGAAGAGGCATCACCATAACTGAAAACGAAAAAGGTAAGATAGTTCTGACGCGACTGACGACTGGAAGGCGCATGTGCATTTATTATAGAAAATTAAACATAGCCACTTGAAAAGACCACTTTCCCTTGTCGTTCATCGACCAACTTCTCGACAAGCTTGCTGGATACGAACTTTATTGTTTCTTGGATGGTCTTTCTGGATATTATCAAGTCATTATAGCCCCATAGGTTCAAGGCAAAATGACTTTCACGTGCCCCTTTGGCACGTTTTCCTTTAGGAGAATGACATTCGGCTTGTGCAACGCCCCAATGACATTCCAAAGATGCATGCTATCGATTTTTACCATTTTATCGATGACTTCCTCGAGGTATTTATGGATGATTTTTCAATTTTTGGGTCGTCTTTTGAAAATTATTTATCCAATTTGTCTAGGGTGTTAGAACGTTGCATTGAGAAGAGTCTTACGTTGAGTTGGGAGAAATCCCATTTTATGGTGAAGAGTGGTACTGTTTTAGGTCATGTTATTTCTAGAAAGGGTTTGGAAGTCAATAAAGCCAAAATTGATGTTATTAAAACTCTCCCTCCCCCTCTTGATGTTAAAGGTTTTAGGAGTTTTCTTGGTGATGCGGGTTTTTATAGGCGATTCATAAAAGATTTTTTAAAAATTAGTCATCCGCTGTGTAAACTGTTGACTCAAGATACTTCTTTTGTGTTTGGTGAAGCTTGCATGAATGAATTAAAGAAAATCATACATCACCACCTGTCGTTGTTGCCCCGAATTGGACCTTACCATTTGAAATCATGTGTTATGCATCTAATGAGGCTGTGGGGTCCATTTTAGGGCAACGTGTGGACAAATTACTTAGGGTTATATACTATGCTAGTTATATGTTGACGATGCCCAACGTAATTACACCACCACTGAAAAAGAACTGCTAGTTGTTGTTTTTCGCTGGATAAACTTAGATCTTATATTGTAGGAGCGAAATTAATTGTTCACACTGATCATGCTGCATTGCGTCATTTATTTGTGAAACCTCAAAGTAGACCATGCCTCATTCATTGGAATTTATTATTGCAAGAATTTTTATGTAGAAATTAAAGATAGGCGTGGTTGTGAAAATGTGGTGGCTGATCACTTGTCTAGAATGGTAGTCGAGAAAGATGTGAATGAGCATATTATGATTGACGATTTATTCCAATATGAGAATTCTTATGCTCTTGAGCATTTAATCACTCCTTGGTTTGCTGATATTGTGAACTATTTTGCTTTTAATATTGTGCCTAACCATCTACCATACCAAGAACAGAAGAGATTTTACATAAGTACAGGAGTTACTTTTGGGACGACCCATACATTTTCAAACGCTGCAAGGATGGACTGAGCAGAAGATGTGTCCCTAATGATGAAATGGGAAGTATCCTGCATTTTTTCCATGACCTTGAAGGGTACTTCAGATCTCAAAAGATGGAATTCAAAGTCTTTCAAGCCGGGTTTTATTTGTCGAGCTTATTTGATGACGCGTACGAGTACTGTAAGACGTGCGATAACTGCCAACAATTCGAAAATATAGGTAAGAGGGATGAGATGCCACTAGTGCCTAATCAAGTGGTGGAGACTTTTGATGTTTGGGCCATAGATTTCATGGGATCGTTTCCCGAGAGCGGTGATTTTGAGTATATCCTGGTGGGAGTCGATTACGTGTCCAAGTGGGTGGAGGCGATTCCCGCGCGCAAGGCGAATGCTAAAATCGTGCTAAAATTCTTATAAGAAAACATTTTCAGCAGATTCGGAGTCCCTAAGACAATAATAAGTGATGGTGGAAGTCAATTCTGAAACCGAGCTTTCGAAAGGTTGATGAATAAATATGGGGTTCGGCACAAGGTAGCCACTCCATACCACCCTCAAACCTTTGGACAAGTTGAAACAAGCAATCGCCAACTGAAGGTTTTCCTCGAGAAGACAGTTGGGCCGAATAGGAAGGATTGGGCGACTAAACTTATTGATGCACTGTAGGCATATAGAACAGCATATTGGTACTTGGTATGAGTCCTTTCCAAATTGTCTATGGGAAGGCGTGTCATTTACCTGTCGTGCTAGAGCACAGAGCCAGTTGGGTTATTCGCAAGCTGAATATGAATTACTATGAAGCGGGCGAGTATAGGAAGCTAGAGCTGATCGAGCTTGAAGAAATCAAAAACGAGGCATACGATAACGCATGGAGGCAGAAGAAAAGGATGAAGAAACGTCACGACCATAGAGTCATTGATAAATAATTGGAGTTTGGAAAATTAGCTTTGCTTCATAATTCTATATTTAAGTTGTTTCTGGGTAATCTTAAGTCGAGATTGAGTGGGTCGTTTGTGATTAGAGAATTAAATAATTTTGGAGTGGTCACTCTGTACAATGAGAAGAAGGATTCGACTTTTCATGTCAACGGACACAGAGCGAAACTCTATCGTGACAGGATGATGACAAGCCAAGACCATGAAGTGGTGGAGTTTGTAGATCCACTTCCGGCTGAAAATTAATCGCTAGAGCTCTCGTCGAGCAAGCGACGTTAAAAGATGCTCTTCTTAGGAGGCAACCCAAGCTTTTTGTATCCTTTTGTAATTTATGTGATTTATCATGTTTTTCTTTGTGTTTAGAATAGTTGGAGGAACTCTCGCTGAGAATAATGATCAATCAAGCGAAAAACAAAGCCTAGGGCAGCATCCGTCGATCGACGGTACTATCGACGCCCAAGCCGACGCAACTCTCTGTCTACGTCGATTCGTACCTCGTCGATATATGCCCGTGTCGACCATTGCTCTCTATCACCATCGATCTGCCCTGGTCGATCGACGCCCGTCGACGGCAGCGCTGATTCAGTCGTTTGCTGATTATAACTCAAAAGGTGCGGATTTTGAGATTTTATTTTGTAAGAGATCTGGTGGACACCCACCTTGATAAGGTAAGTATTGCCAAGGTAAGTTTTGAGATCAATTTCGGATTAATTAAAAGTCTAGATCTATTTCCTTTTTAGGGTCCTGCTTTGATTAGGTGAGCTGTTAAATCCTACTTTAATTAGACTATGAGAGAATCTAGAACTCCTATTCTCAAGGCATTTAATTCTATATAAACCCCCCTCTTGAACACTCCATTATTCATAAATCCTTAAAAAATTTTGCCACACTTCGACCACCTCTCGACACCGAGTTTTATTATTAACCTCGACAATAAAATGAAGCGAGTCCAGCAAATGCCTGCCAACCAGGAACGTGGATGGGTGCGTAGAGAAGAACATGAAGAGACCATGGAGGAGCTGTAGAATCAATTGGATGAAGCTAACCAAAAGATTCAATATTTGAGGTACGAAAACACCGACCTTTTGTTTGATGAAGCGTCCTATGCAGATAATATTGCCTTACTAGAGGATCACCTGAAGAAAGCGGAGGCCAAGATTGCTGAATTAACGTACAAAAACAACAATCTTATAGGTGAAGCTAGAGCCATAATTTGAGAGTTAGGGTACGAAACTCACGATCTGAGAGAAACGACTGGAGAGTTAGAGTCCGAGAATCAAGGCCTTTGGCACAACGAAGCAAATCACCTCTTTAACATAGCCAAGTGGGAGGAACTTCTAGAAGAGGTAGAAGCGAGGATCGACAAATTTGAGGATTTACTCTATGGATCATATTAGCTTTAATGAACTCATATTACGTTTAGTGCAGCTAGTTTTTCCTCAGCACTTTCTATTTCGTTTGTTTTTGAGTCATTAGGATCGTTATCCTATTTATTTAGGTTTTTATCTTAAGCTTATTTTTAATTATATTTACTTTTGATGTTTAACGCTCACAATTTTCTCTAATTAATATTTACATTCATACGATTTAATGTTTTATTTATGTTTTAAAATATATATTTTATTGGTTCGTTGTTATTTGTTTTGTTTGTTTGATTTTGTAGTTTTTAATCAAGATAATCATATTCACGAGATGCAAGACAACCGAATGATTTCATAACTCAATGTGGAATAGCTCGACTATTTCATCGTCAGGGTGTTTCTCTTACTCCCTCCTCTCTTGATTTGATTTTTATACGTGTTTAGGGCAATTCGGATTTTTAGGGAGGGGGAGGATGGTCGAATGATAATTTATAATTTTAATTTTGCAATGTGAATCATGGTCGGTTTTAACTAGTAATTAAACGTGATTGATTGCTATTCCTGCACTAAATTGTGTTTGTACTGGCTTGCCTGTCGAAGTTGACTATGTGTGATTTGAGGTTCTTGTCTTTGAGCGTGTATAAGTCATAAACTTTTCAAGATTATTATTTATATATTGTAAAATGGTACTTGGACGCAAATGGTTTCTCAAAACTTTAAAAGCAATGTCAATTCAAGACCTTTTCATGCAAAAGCCAGTGAGTAGCTCGAGTGTTTATCATCTTTGCATGTACTTGTGTAGGTTCTGTTTTGAGATCTCTTAGAAATTGCAGTGTGTAGTTAGCTTTGAATATGACAATTGGGCACAGAAAAAACCCTTATTCCGGCCATATCCAGATATATCAGCCACTATAAATTCCGAATAAGCCCCTCATAGCCAAATACTCCATTTCCTATAGCCATGAGTGTTTATCAGTTAATTCGTACGTCATTAATAGCGTGGGGTAAGAGTTAGTTATTTTTATTGGTTACTTGTGTTTTGGAATCATGATCAGGGATTTATGAAAAGATTGTAACAAGTGTTAGGGATCACCATCCTTCAAAAAAAGGAAAAAAAAAATAAAAATGATGGTGAATCTTGTTGAGTTGTTGCTTATGCTTTTAAAGGCTCAATATTAATATTCTTTTGACGTCTAATGTGTAATATGCAAGAGTTGATTTTGAAAAAAGAAGTGTATCATAAGCTTCTAAGTTGTTTAAGTGGTTTGTTCAAGAAGTCGGTTTCGGGTTTCGAGTTGAGAAATAGCCTAAACTTAAAGGTTACGTTATGAGAGTTAAGTGAGAATTCGTTTGAATGAGGGGAAGCACATTGCCTCATGGTTAGAGTAGTTAGTTGAGTTATTTATCTTGTTAGATAGTGAGTTAGCCACACAACTTATATACTCCATACCCGTCCAAAAAGCCTACATTACAACCTGCAAAGACCTTTTCTGATTCTTTATTAGTTACACACTTAAACGCGATTGAGAAGTTTTTGATTTTCAGTTCTTGTTTATTGTACATGTATTTTGATGATTTGAGCGTATACACTTCACTATAAAAGTTCTTGAGGGCTTTTGGGCATACACATATATATTACCCTTTGAGAGGATGCATGATTTTGTTTTGGAGTGGCAATGTAATAATGGTATAGCGTTTGAGGTTGCGTTACATTTATCTATATTTTCAAAATTATCTATGTAGCACGACACGACTCTTTGCTCGAGCTTATTTTTATACTTGTTATTCTTTGAAAATTATCATTTGATCGAGGACGAACAAACCAATAAAGCATGGGGTAGTTGATTAACATGAATTTGTCTTGTTTTTTTAGTATATTAGTTAGATTTTGTTATTAATTTCGGTATAAATTGGATTGATTAAGCATATTTTTGTATTTTCGTATCTCCATCTTATTTTACCGTGTTTTGATCATTATTGATGCAATTGGGTGATTATTCTCTATTTTTCTCCCATACAGCTAAGTAGCCGAGGAACCAAGATACAAGAGCAAGCAAATCGGCGAAGAAGTAGCAGACTTATCGTTAAACAAGCCGCAAAGAAGAGGTCGTTGATCGATGCAGGCATCGACGCTCCGTCGACGCACTGGAGCCGAACGCGTCGATCGACCACCATGTCGACGACCTCACCGACGAAATCTCTGTTGGCGTCGATTCTACTCCATTGGTCGACCACTTGTTCGACAAAATTCTCTGTCCACATTGATTTTAACGCATCGGTTGACGCACATGACCGACGTAATTCTCCAAGCTCGTCGATCGATGCCAGTCGACGCCGACCCAGAATTGAGATTTTTATGGAAACTTGTGCTCCAAGTTTTGGAAAACCTAATTATAGCCCTTCATACTTCATCTAGGAGACACTTACACATATTCCTAGGGGTACAAGACGCAAAAGGAGTCCGTTTCCACCACCCGTTACGTAGATATAAGATCAAGATTGAAGATTCGAGATCACAAGTGCTAAAATTCCATTCTTTCGTTCGTGATTCATTCTTCGCTCAAGATTACCGTTCTTTTCTCTGGAATAGCTGGAGATTTACTGCTTTTTCTAATTCCAATAAGTACTCTAAACCTTTTTAATTGATTTCTAGTTTAGTTTTCCGTTAATTTATGCTTTTAGATAAATTGTTCTTTATTTTAGATCTTGAGTTATTTCATGTTAGATACTTTGGATCTCTTGGTTAATATAGTTCGTAATCTTTCAACTTTGAATTTCGTTTCTTCTATTAATGCTTGGTGATTATATGATAATTTATTCATGCTTTTAATCTTTAATTACTTTCTAATTTCCAAAACTCTGGTTCATAGCTTTTAGTTACTTAAGCTTTTTAAAATTTTAGTTGGTTAAATATTTCAAGTTAATTAGTTTTACATAATTGCTTCTTATTTTCAATTCTTAGTTTATAAAATCAAAAAAAAACAAAACCCCCAATTATACATGTTCGTGTGTGACTTTTTGATTAAGCAAACATCTGAGATTTCGATTACTTGTTCCTTGAGACTCGACTCGAGTCAGTTTACCAACCTACAAGTGTCCTCGTACTCTTGCAAGCGAACTTTAAATGTTTGACAAGCATATTTATAAAAGTAGGTACAGAAAAGTCTGAATCATGTACTCACCACGAGTACAGCTTTGCCCTTTGTGGTGGAAGACTCATTGGTCTGAAGCAAGTTATGAAGCTCGAGAATCTTCGCTATTATGTTGTTCATATCATAATTCAAAATGAAATTTTCAAATGAACTAAGAAAGTGAGTTCAAGATCAAGTTGAATGAGACATTTTTAGGTAGTTTCATTCCAATCGAAGCCAACCTCTCAATCAACCTTATCATCTTCAAGACATGCTCAGACACCTTTCCCCCATCATGAAGCTTGCACTTAAAAAGATCTTTTATCAGCTCATACTCCATAGTTCGAGCTTTCGAATCATAGAGACTCTTCAAATGCTCCAGAATTTCATAAGGAGCCATGTGTTCATGCTGCCTCTGCAATACCGTCGTCATTGCAGTCGGCATGACACATTGTGCTGAAGTTGCATCATTCGTAAGTTTCCCATGAATTCCATGTCAAACTTGGCATATTCAGAAGAATCATTATCAGGAACCAGAGGAACAGGTGTGTCCAACACGTACTCAATCTTTTCTTACCTCGAGACCAAATGCGAATTATACAACCAATCCATAAAGTTTGGTCCACCCAACTTGTTTGTTTCAACCAAGTATTACAATGATAATTTACATCTTAACTATTTTGGAGAAAATAAATAGAGCGGGATTAAAACATCTTATTCTAATTCATATGATCACAATTATGGGCTAATTAATAAGGACTTTAATAATTAGCTCTCACTATTTTAACGTACTCTACGATCCCATGGTAGAATACGGAC
This sequence comes from Phtheirospermum japonicum, assembly GCA_014905375.1. NCBI lineage: Eukaryota > Viridiplantae > Streptophyta > Magnoliopsida > Lamiales > Orobanchaceae > Phtheirospermum > Phtheirospermum japonicum. The sequence goes on along the minus strand of BMAC01000007.1, from coordinate 2,175,303 downwards.
TTATATCAAATATGATCATAATGAGCCAAAATCCTTGTTCATACTATTCCAGCCTCTGCTACGGCTCATGACCACAATAACACAACTGTTAGGTCTCCAAACCAATTATAGACAATTATAACTCTTGGTCGATCAGATCTAATTCAATCTTACGCCCTTAGTTGATTCCGACGCTAGGGCGACAAGAAAGAACTAAGTAAGTCAACCCCACTACACAATCGCAAACATATCCATCTATGAGTAAGCCTTAACCTCGTCGACCAGAGCAATCGCTAGGGTACAAATACTCATGGACAAAAAAGGTTTTGACTCACCCAATTGTAATGGACAGCGCGTTCATCAAAGATGAGACTCATAATTTATTAGGGAACATTTATTGGGTTTTAACAATCAACAAGATCCAAATGAACAATAAACAATTATTGGATGTCGCCTACCCATAAATTATAAGCAAGCGGTCCGACAAATACTGGGCGCCGCCTACCCAAACAATAAATGCGGACTCTATACTAAAATTAATATACGAGTCACATAGACAATGAGGACAAATAGAGGAGCAATTCCATAATTTAATTAAAACTCAAAATTCTAACTTAATTCATATTATCAAATAATGCAATAATATAATAATAATCATGGGTTAATCATTTCAATTTAGAAAAATTTAATTCCAAATTTAATTTGATTACTAAATTAGTTTAAAAGGTTTAAATTTAGAGATTATTAAATTCCAAATTTAATTCTTATTTCTAAATAATTTTTAAATTTTTAAATTTAAGAAATTATTAAATTCCAAATTTAAATCTTACTTCTAAGCAATTTTGAAAATTACTCTAATTTAGAAATTATTTAAATTTTAAATTCAAAATTAATTTATCTCATCTTTATTAGTCGACAACTAGACCATACTCAACTACTACATTGAATATATCTCTTGCATTGGCCAATGACTTTAGTCGACCTAATATAGAGATTATGAGTGATCTCTCTCGAAATTCCAATCGAGAAATGAATTCTTTTTGGCCTAATTACCACCTTCATTTACATCATGATGTATCCAACACAAGCTATATCTACCCCAAAATGGAGTACAAGCATTGGTCATCGTCAAAGTACATCACTCAGTATACAAAGTTCATATTGACCTCAAGTCAAAAGATTATCACATGCTTTATACACTGATAAGTTTATAGACATATTATAAATATCTTATCAGTAGGGTTTACCAATACTCTCTAAAGTATCCATGTGTCCATCACGAATAATAGTTATTACAGTCGTGAGACTAACTGCATTCTCTAAGAATGTGATGTAGACCACATGATATACTATATTATCAATATCACAATCTTGATAATCATTAGTCGGGGCTATTTTAAGAGTAATTTCTATCAGTGACATCTCACCATATCAATGACAACATTAACTCACGGGAACATTTATATGAGTAATTGCAAACAATCAAAATAATAATTCAATAAATGCATTGCCATATATATAATGATATATATAATAATTGTGATCAAATGTAATATCTTTAAATCTAATTTTCTTTAGGACATTTATACTCTCTTTAGCTAGTGTAGTCGTAGCCAGTACTCTAACTGGATTGAAAATAAGATTTTTCCCCTGATCTAACTTTATTCTTCCTATCAAAATATATATTATTTTTTATTTTATTTCTCCTTTAAATTTAGCACTCCAAAAAGATTTGGGATGTGCCCGGGCTACGGTGGCACCAGCTATCTCCACCATGATTGAACAAGAAACATTAAAAAAGAAAGAGAAATAAATAAGTGGGTGGCGCTATCCGCACCTGTATGATTGATAATCTCACAAATTCTTCACTTTTTTTAATTAAAATACTCGAGTGTTGTGTCTACTATTACCTTATGAGCATGTGCAACGTGTAGTGATAAGGAGCAGTCATCAGCTTTTGCCTACTGCTCCATTATTCAACGGGCGGTGATAAAGAGCGGTAGCTTGTGGAGTCCATAGTCAAGTGGTTGGCCCCGCGGCATATCTTGCCTGTGACAACTTGCTTTTTTTTATGATCTGATGGTTGAGATTAAAGGGTCGTTGGATATCAACAAACCATATTTATCTCATCCTAAATTTTCTTTTTATAAAAAAAGAAAATTTTGAGGGAAAAAAATAAAAGAAAAATATATTTCATGTCTAAGATTAAAGACCGTTAAATATCCAACAGTCCACGTTTAATCCCAAAATTATTAAATCAAAAAAATAGGAAAATATAATTTAAAAAATAGAAATTTAAATGTAATTTTTTGATTAAAAAATATTATAACATATTTAAATAGATTCTAAGAAATGAAATATAAATAAAATCAGAAAAAAAAAATTATTTTTGAATAACAAATTTTAAAAAGGTATTAATGGTTAATTTTTCAAATTTCCCCCAAACTCCTATAAATTTACACCTCTCTCATCAATTCATTCAAAATATCTCAACTTTTTTTCACAATCCAATTCCAAAAGCCACATTTTCTTTCAAATTCCAATCTTTCTTCATTTCTCTTTTATTATTCATGGATAACCGAATTCATGTTAATCATACTCCGATTTCAAACAATCACTTAAATTCGTACATGACTCGTTTGTTGATCGCATATACTGTGTTACGACCCACCACCTGTGCAAAATGTTTGTTTCAGAGCAATGATGCTTGCTCCGAGAGGGAGAATCAAACTCTTAATGTAATTACAAGGACAAAAAAGGATCGGGAGCGTGTAGTAGGGGCAAAAAAAATTTAAAATATTATTTTACCAAAAATCCCATTTATAGCGATCAATTTTCGAAGGCGATTTCGAATGAGCAAACCATTATTTTGAGGATTGTGGAGAAGTTTAAAACAAATGTCCTCTACTTTATACAAAAAAAGGGGTGTAGTTGTTCATTTGTGCTTGTTAAAACTTCAAAACTCAGCTGTTGTCCGAATGATTTCATATGATGATGCCGTTGATGAATACTTACGGAGAGGTGCATCGACAGCAATACAATACCTGGAAATATTTTGTCAAGCCGTTTTACGAGCTACTCTCTGAAGAATACTTAAGACAACCAACTCCAGCAGACGCTGCTCGTCTTAGTGCCAAGATTTCTCAAAGAGAGTTTTCAGGAATGCTCGAAAGCATTCAAAGTTTTTTGAATATTGGAGCTAATTAGAATTCAAAAACTCATAGAAAATCCAATGCACATTGGAATTGGATGGATCCAACGGCAAATAAAAGAAAATTTCCCAAAGATTCCATCCATATAAATATCATTGAATGATCAAAATACAAAAAAATAATAATAAAAAAAATACGATACAGTCAAAATTTATGAGAAAACTTAAAAATCGATCAATACCTCCTAAATTGATCATACAAAAATTATCAAAATTATCAAATATCATATACATCATATAGGGATTACATTAAGTTGCAATCTTCAAAAATGCGTATAGTGTAGGATGGAAATAATTATTTTCCCCAAAAATAAGTAAATAAATAAATAATAATAATAAAAATAATAATAATAAAAATAATAATAATAATAATAATAACAATAATATTAATAAGGAAGACTCAACCGCCTTCTGAAAAGAGATGCTACTCGGTTTCATCCAGTTGAGATAGTTTGAAGTTAGGTATCTATTTATCTATCTATCTATCTATCTATCTATAAGGCTAGCCTTTCTAAATATATTTCAAAACAATTCCTGCCCAATTCACTTACTTTTTGTAGAAATACATATTTATTATTTATATAACTATTTATGTAAATAATCTTATTTGGGATTATGATTTTGGAATTTAAAAAATAAATAATTAAAAATTAAAAAACCTGAAGTAGTAATAAGATTTAAAATCAAATCAAATAAAATATAAAGAATTTATAAAATAAATGTAAGATCGATATATAAATTTTAATTATTCTGAAATTAAGAAAAATATAAAAATAACATAAATATTATTAAGAAATCTAAAAAGAAAGTTTAGAAAATTAATAAAATATAAAAATATAAAATAAATCTTTAGGAATTATGAAATAAATGTAAGATATTTATAAATAATCTGAAGAAATAATAATATATTTAAAATAACCAAACAATAAAATAATTATAAAATAAATTTAATATCTCTAAATAAACTTTAATAATTCTGAATGTTACAAAATAAAAATAAATAAACATAAATTTATCTATATTTATTAATCTTGGGTTTTTTTTTCTTTTGAGTTATTATTTATTTCATTATGCCACATCCACAACTCTATCTACAATCATTATCATAATTTTCATAGTACATTAAAAATATAAATTTCAAACATGGGAATAACCATTTTAAAATTAATTATTTAGACCAACTTAATTTTATTTTATTTTATTAGAAAATAAATATTACATTTAACTTTAATTTACATTTTCTTTTTGGCTTGGTCCTTTTTTAGTTCATGTTGATCAAATTAATAAAAGAAAATATCTTATTTTGTACAATTTAATAAATAATGTGATTAACATCTACAAGTGATTGTCAATATTCAGTTGATGGGATCACACATATCACTATTTAAGTGAACCATGTAATAATTAATTTTGATTCATATGTTTCACTTTCATGAGATTCTCATAAATAAGTTTGGTTGAGTTAGTTGATATTTTTTTTCATCTGCTTGGTTGAAAGGGGCTCCTTTTCCTTGTGAAGAGGTCCATTCGAGTGGCATGGGTTGGGTTTGGTTCATATCGATACGTTGGTCTGGTTCAAGACCGAAAACACTAGTATATCGAAAGCGTGAGATTCTTTATGAATTCAAATATAATCAAATAACAATACTTATTTAAATATATCCAACTTTTTGTAACACGACTTTGGTGACCAAAGTAAAAAATGTCCAACTTTTATACATTACTATTTTAAATAAAATAAAAGTAATTTAACGTGTGTGGTAATTATTTGAAACTACATGTTTCAGTTCAATCAACTCAATTTGATTGTCAATAATTACTAAATGAACACCATAATTTTAAAGGTTTTAAAAAATTCAACATGTGGTTTTAATAAGTGTATATTTGAATCAAAATATATATAACTAGGTTGTTTTGTTTCTTACTTTTCTAAATTACATTATTAAAAAAAATCTATATTATACAATCTATTTTGGTTAAGTACATTTAATTTTCTTTGGAGGGCAAACATATATGATTTGAACATCTTACCCACGTTATATTAAATGTTAATATACGAGAAAAGTTGTTATAAGATCATTAATTTGTCATTCAATTCAATAACTAAACAAGATGATGCGCACAGTGATCTAAATAATTTTTATGTTAAAAGTGACTAATATAATTGTTTCGTGACTAACTAACCAGGAGAGATTGGAACTTTTTATATGTGATCACGACAAGTTAAACTATAATTAAACTTATATTGTAATTTACAAAAAAAAAAAAAAAATACTTTTTATAATATATAAATGTGAAATTATTTAAATTTAATTTGTTTTAAATTTGTTTCTGTTAACTAACAACAATGACTTAAGTATTTTAAATTGTTATACAATAAATTAATAATATTATATATTGATGTGACCAAAAAGATTGGTGCATCAAGAATAGAAAATACTGACCTCGAATATGTGATCAGCGACCTGTTAGATCTCCAGAAATCTCCTGTCGACCTGATCAACTTGCAAAATACAACCCAGCCAAGGCGGTGGGCGGCCCCAGCGTAGGCCGTCCGATGCTTAAGTTAGAGAGTGTTTGAGAGAGATGCGAGAGCTCAAAGAGAGATGTGAGAGCTCAAAACGTAGGATGCAAAATCAACTTAGAGAGAAAAGAATGAGGCCTGAGTCCTCTTTATATAGATAAGAGAAGTATTCTCAATCTAGGGTCCCCCTCTCCTATTAAAACTATAATATCATAAATAGTGACCGACTTAGAATTGAGATTTCTCCTGTATGCTAAGTTTTCATAAATAATAGAGCTCTCGCTAAATTACCGTAATAGCCATGGGCCAATAACCATGTCCATAATTGAAATCCGCCGGGACCCCAGAGAATAGCCCATATTAGCCTATCAGGGCCCAAAAACCATGAAGCCCAGCTCTCAACGCCGAGCTACCACTCAATGTCGAGCTGGTTTAATAGTACTTATATCATAAGAACCCTCCACCTTACATAAGAGCTCAACACTCCTATGCACGAGGTCGCTGCCCTCAAAAATAGCTCGCCCACCTCCCAGAAAGATTGCACCTTCTAGAAAATGAGGTCGCTTATCAAATGCACATAATTACCTGCATGTTAGCGACGTGAATATTTGATGTCGTATCAGCTAGTCCTTCACATTATAGTTGGTTGAGGTAGGAAACCAAGTAGAATGTAATCATAGTTAACTAGAAAGTCAAATAGTCGTTCTTCTTGAAAAGGACGCAAACCATCAGCCATCATGTCTCATTTAAGATCATTAAATGGGCCTTTGCTCAATGTAGGACATGCGTCGTCATCTCCTTTCCTCGTAGTTTATTTAATTATGTGGGCCCAAAAATGAAAGGCCCACAGAAAACCCTACCAAATTTCCTGCCTATCGAAAAACCTTTCTGCCTTTTCAATCTTTACGTCGCCCAACACAAAACACCTCTTCATCTTCACTTACCCTCATTTACACAGAACAAGAGCAAAACCACACCATTTTTCTTCTGCAGAAATTATCTTTAAGCTTCTGCAAAAATCACAAGACACGAACAACTGCACCAAATTCGCCGATCAAGATGATGAGTAAGTCTCCCTAATCCCTTGTCTTAATAATAATTACTCCAGTTTTCCTATAAATTGTTTTGATGAGTGTGGGTTTCTATCTTCTTTGTCTTTTGAATTGATTAATGATGAACATAGCTCCACCTACCTACAATTCTTCAAAACCTAATTTCTCAAACCCAAATATATCATCTGACACTAATTCTGTAGAAATTCTTCTTAAACGTTGTAGTAGGAAAAGAAACACACCAGCACCACGACCCGGCTTGATTGATGAACCGGAGGGAGATATCTCCTAGCTCAAACTCGAGGCCCAAACCAAGGCCCTTAATGAAAATATCCTTGAAGGCATGCCTTTAGCACAATCATAAATGCCCTCCTCCTCACAGCCTGGCTTTTTCATTTCCAATCTTGTAACTATAGTACCATCATTGGCTCATGCCGACCTTCCTCCATTCCCACGAGCTACCAGGATAGCCGTGCAGAATCACTGGGTACTCCTGACTGGAGTAACCTCAAAGAGTTTAAAGAAGCCCTCAACCTTCCCGCAACTGCAAAACCAGTTTATCCCAACATTAATCAAGCAGACTCCGAGCATCCACTTCCAAATCACATAGTCCTTTTTGAAGAACACTTAAAGGCAGGCTTTAGATTTCATGTTCATTGGTTTATGATTGCCATGTCAGGAAAATATAAGGTCGCCCTTCTGCAAATGACCCCTAACTCTATAAGATTCATAGCCGGGTATATAACTCTATGTACTTACTATAATGTAGAGCCGGACATAGGTTTTTTCCATTTCTGTTTTCAAATAAAGAACCAAAAAGTCTCCTTTTATCTTTCTTCGTGCCACAATAAGCATTTTTTAGTGAGCCCATCATCTAAGGTGCACGAATGGCTGGTCAAGTTTTTCTTTCTTCACAATACCATGGCCTGGCCATTCCTCACTGAGTGGCAACAATCAACTCCCGAACAAGAAACAGCTCCCTCTATGAAAAACCAACATGTACTTTACCAACAGTATTCCTGGAGCCAACAATCTTATAATGTAATGAGGCTCAGAGATTCGTTTGTAGGTCTTAGCCCGCGACCTATGGATTAACCAGATCTGAATTCGATAGGTTCCTAAGATATTCCAAATTCCTTTAATTTCATCCTCACACCATAATAGACTAATATATTTTTATTATTTGCGCAGAGGATGTCATTGTTAGCTTCAGATCGTCAAGCTCGGAGGGAGGAGTCACCATCCAATCAGATTCAAGCCCGGAAGTGATGTCGACGAAGTGACCTCCTGTTATTGATATTAACCAAGAGGTGGAACTCGCCTTAGCCGCGAGAGATAAGCAAGGGGATAAGCAAGGGGAGCCAGCCAACCCGAAAGAGCAAATGACACTCCGAGATGTGCTCAATAAGCGAAAAGGAAAAAGAACAGCTAGCGAGCGGACTCCCTCAAAATAGACACCACCAGTCCCCAAGCCTCACCGCCTTTAGAAGGCATCGGCGTTGAGTCCACCTGATCTAGAAAAAGGTCTTTCTTAGTGTGACAGTGTCGACAAGATCAAATCTCTCCTTCACAAACATGTGGTGACCCAGGAAACTTTGTATCCCATAATAATACAGTACATCTTAATATAACACATCAGACTTATAACACCTTCTTGTTACTTCTCATGGCATAGCTGGAACCTCTTATGGCCTCACTGTCCAGCCACCTATTGGAAGCGCCCTCAGAGGGTGAGCTAAAAAAAGCATACGACGAGTTGGCAGTGCAACTAGAAAAGCAAACGCAACAGCTTTCCTTAACACAAGGAGAACAGGATGAAGCTCGTCGAAAACTAGTAGCTCGGAAAGAGGACCTAAACAGTGATAACAGTCAACAGGCGACAATGAAGGATGAAGCCACTCGGTTGGGAGGTCGATTGACGAATTTAGAGGATATTGTGCAGGAAAAAGAGAGGCAAGTGCATGAAGTAGGCCACAAAGCTCATCAACAGGGGATTGTTCAAGGTCGTCGTACGTTCTTAAGAAGCAAAGTGGGGAAGAAGTTCACAGAAGCTTACAGGACGGAGCTGATGAATACGTACAAGCACATGACATACTACCTGGGTAAGATGGGGAGGGGAGACCAAGAATGGTTCAACTTTGCTATGGAACGAATAAAAGCTTAACTCGCCACAGCCAACATCAAGTTTGAACCAGATACAAAGGCTTTAGACGTCGAGCTCCCCACTTTCTATTTTTGGAAGGGTGACAAGAACCAGCCTGTAACGGCGAAGTGGTGGGTCACCTACAAAGGCAAGGCAATCTGGAAAGCGAGACTTATTGCCGAGCTGGAAACCCCCATAGACGAGCTAGTTCTTTATTGTAATCCTTCATGATTTCTGATCTATCTCTGTAATTAAAACTTTGAATTGCCATGAATGCATTAATTCATTTTCCCGTTGTGACTTGAATTTTATCATAGATTTATGTAATTATGAGTTTTGATGTGCGCGAATTATTGCATGATACCGCAAACCTGCCATAAAATATTTATATAGAACATTACCAAAACCATAAGTAGAATCATACTTGATCATGAATAATGCAAATCATAGGATAGGTAGGTCGCCAAAACATAATGAGAGTAAAGAAGAGGTAACCAAGACTATACTTAGTCCCCCGAGTTATTATAATGTGACCGAGAATCTATAACCTTAGTGATGTGACAGGAATAGGTCGGACTTGGTGTGGGTAGACCTGATTTGGGAAACCGCTAGATAAGCACGGTCGGACCAGAGTGACCAGTGCTTTCGGTCAGATCTTCCTCTCAAAGCAAGGCCTGATCTCCTCTATAAAAAAGATTACGCTGAGCTGATATCTAAAAGAGATCCTTAGGAAAGTCATTAGAAGATCAGTTTAGGATAAGTCAGGACTGTAGACCTGACCTGGGATAATAAAAAGGAGATCGAGACGGTTCAGGCCTGGGTAAGGTTTGACCTGGCTCCTCCTAGAAAACATGATCGTCCCTAGGTCATCAGAATTGAGGGAAAAGTGGGCCCAGGGAAGACCTGGTCTCCTGACCCCCTTTGAGGAAGACAAGTGGGACCACTTGTCAGGATTTGTTGCCTCAACGGCCCTTGATTCACGGCCCTTGTTCCCGAGATCCCGGAAAGGGTCCTCACTGGGAAAAACTATAAATATCTCAGCCCCAAAGCTGAGGGAGGTATGTCATTCTTTTGTGCATTCCTTCTTTACTTCCTGGAAAACACCTCATACGCTATCTGACTTAAGCATCAGAGAGGTTTCCACCGGAAAACCACCGGTGGTCCTTTCTAACTTGTGTTTGTGGTGCAGGTCAGGAAGAAATCTAGGTTTCAGGCAGTATCATATTTTGGGGTGAAACAATTGGCGCCGTCTGAGGGAAATCGATCAAGCTTAGACGTGAGACTTTTCAATGGCTTCAGATGGTCTGTGAAGAAACTTGGTAGGGGAGCTCGGCGGAACCCCCAACTCCGCTGCGCCGTGGGGTATGCCCAGGTCGGCAGAAACGTCGACGATGGGACCAGAAGGGACAGCGCCGTCGGCAGCGGCTGCGCTGGGCACTGCGCCACCCCCACTTCGTAGATCTATGCCAGCTACTGGTGGTTCATTCAATGAATCCTTCCTCATGCAGCTCTCGAAGCTCAGTGGCAAAGCCGTGGAGACGGCGGTAGAAAAGAAGTTTGCAGAGATGTCGACGCCGCCATCCAACGCACCGCCAGCTAGGACTGTGCCGCTAACAGAAACTGAAAAGCTTGCAGATAGTGAGATGTCGAGTCAGGCTAATTCGGGCTTGGCTGAGCAGATGCAAAGCTTGCAGAAGGAAGTGCGAGAATTCTGAAAGAAGATGGCAGACACAAGCACGGTGCCGACACGGAGAGGTACACCTTTCATGGAATAAGTCATGCGCGACGATGTGCCGGCTTCATACCGATCTTTAGGCTTCGAATACAATGGAACCATAGATCCGTAGGACCACCTCAGCCGCTTTGAAATAGCAGTGGCGTCGCATAAATTCTCGGATGCTGTTATGTGTTGGGTCTTCCCGATGACTTTCACCAAGTTGGCACAGCTCTGGTTTAGCCAGTTGCCGCCACGCTCTATCAGCAACTTTGATGAGTTCAGCACGGCCTTCCTGCACCAGTTCACCAGCTGCAGAAAATATCAAAAGTTCCACTCGAACTGTTCAGCCTAAAGCAGAAGGAGAATGAGAGCCTATGTGCTTATATCAACAGGTTTACAATGGCGAAGTTGGAGGTGCCTTCTGCATCGGAAGAGCTCCTGGTGAACGCACTGGCACAAGGCCTTAGACGTGGGGAGTTCTTTCAGTCGTTGGTGGTGAAGCCAGCTCTGAAATTCGGAGAACTCTTGGAAAGGGCTGAGAAGTACATCCATCTAGAGGAAGCCCAGAAGATTAAAGACGAAGGAGAGAAGAAAAGGGAGAGATACGAAAGGGAGGAGAAAGCACCGATGAAAAGGTCTAGGCCAGACCTGCCTGGGGGACGACCTCGTTTTGATAAATACACGCCCTTGGCGACCCCCCAGGGGGAGATCTTGAAAGTGATCGAAAGGCACCCAGATCTCAAATGGCCCCGAACCTACTCGCAGAAGCCAAGGAAAGAAAGATCGGATCAATTTTGCAGATATCATAATGAGTATGGGCACGACGCCGATCAGTGCACCCATTTGAAGGATGAGCTGGAGAGAATGGTGCAAGCTGGGCACCTGAAAGAATATGTGCAAATGCGGAAGGAAGAGCCCAGGTCCGGCTACCGCAACAGCAATCGACCTTAGTCGAGTAAGAATGATCAGGATAATAGGCAAAATGGGGAGAGAAGGAATGAGCAGAGCCAGGCCATACGGGGTGAGATCCAAATGATTACTGGGGGAGAATGGGATGAACATTCCAGATGTACCCAGAATAGTTACGTTCACGCAGCTTGAGATCTCGTGAGGAAAGGAAGGGAGGTAGGGAAAGTGGCCCCGAGTCCAAACGTCTGCTTTGGGTCAGAAGATGAAGATGGTATCCTGGCCCCCCACATGGACGCTTTGGTAATAACAGCCACCATAGCTAATTACACTATCAGACGCATTTTTGTGGACACGGGAAGCTCAGCGGATATCATGTTCTACGATTGCTTTAAGAAAATAGACTTGGATATGGAACTGGAGGAAGTTACAACTTCTTTGGTTGGATTTGCAAGAGGGGCGCTAAAACCTCTTGGAGCTGTTAATCTTTTAGTCACGCTAGGGGATGAGCCATATCGTCAGACCAAGACAGTTTGGTTCCTGGTGGTAGACACGACTTCCTCCTATAACGTGATGTTGGGAAGACCTTCCCTGATCAAATTTCAAGCAGTAATCTCTATCCATCATATGAAGCTAAAATTCCCTGCTCAGGATGAAGTAGGTGAAGCGAGGGGTGATCAGTATGCGTCAAGGCAGACGTATGTAGAGAGCATCAGGCGAAGCGAAGATGAGAGACAGGTCAAGAGGGCCAGAACATAGGACAGACCCCGATTAACTGAAAGGGAGGAAAACCTGATGGTTGTAGAAATAGTCCTGGGGGATGATAGCCGAGTCCTCCGTGTGGGGATAACTCTCAGTCCAAACGTTCTAACAGATTTGGTGTCATTGTTAAGGGACAGTGCGGATGTGTTTGCCTGGTCTCCCCAAGACCTGGTGGGGATTGACCCAGAGGTGGCTGAGCATCACCTCAACGTTAGCCCTAACATGAAGCCGGTCAAGCAGAAGAAACGTAACTTTGGGCCAGAGAAGGAGGCCATTATTGAGGCCGAGGTGGAGAAGTTACTGAAAGCTAAACATATCCAGGAAATACAATTTCCTGAGTGGCTCTCAAATGCTGTGCTGGTTCCGAAGACTCAGGAGGGAGTGCATATGTGTATTGATTTCTGAGACCTTAACCGTGCCTGCCCAAAGGACCACTATCTTCTGCCAAGGATCGGCCAGCTGGTCGATTCCACCTCTGGTTGTGAACTCCTGAGCATGATGGATGCCTAACACGGTTATCACCAGATCAGGCTGGCGAAAGAGGACTGGAAGCGAGTTAGCTTTATAACTCCGAAGGGGACGTATTGCTACGTGGTCATGCCGTTTGGACTCAAGAATGCGGGCACCACATACCAGCGATTAGTGGATAAGATATTTAAGAGCCAGCTCGGTCGAAACATGGAGGTTTATGTGGATGATATGCTAGTAAAAAGCATGAAGGAAATGTCGCACGTCAGCAACTTGAGAGAGACGTTTCATACCCTGAGGAGGTACAGGATGAAGCTCAACCCTAAGAAATGTGCATTCGGGGTCAGAGCTGGGAAAGTTCCTAGGGTATATGGTGACAGAGAAAGGCATCGAAGCTAACCCAAAAAAGGTCAGAGCTATTACGGACATACAGGCGCCAAGAAATGTCAAGGAAATGCAGTGCTTGGCAGGCCGGATCAATGCGTTGAGCAGATTCGTATCTCGCTCGGCTGAGAAGAGCTTGCCATTTTTTCAAGCCCTGCGTAAAAAGGCCAAATTTCAGTGGAATAATGAGTGTGAGGATGCATTTAGGAGGATGAAGGAACATCTGGCTGGCATGACCTTGCTCACAAAACCTATCCAGGGAGAACCCCTAATCCTATACTTATCTGTTGGACAGCAGGCAGTCAGATCTGTCTTGCTTAGAGAGGAAGGCAATGTGCAGAAACCTGTCTACTATTGGAGCAAGATCTTGCATGATGCAGAGGTCATGTATGTGGAAATAGAATGGGCAATGCTGGCTCTCGTGGGCACGGCTCACAAGCTACGCCCATACTTCCTCTCACATGGCATAATAGTACGGACTAACCTGCCCTTGAAGGCCATCATGGACAAACCGGAGGCATCAGGAAGACTGGTCAAGTGGATAATCGAGATCAGCAAATTTGATATTACATTCGAGGCTAGGACAGCCATTAAGGCCCAGGCGTTGGTGGATTTCATGCAGGAAATGACCAGCTCTTCCGATGACAGGCAAGAATGGACAATTTTTACGGATCGCTCTGTAGGAAATTAGGGCTGCGGGGCAGGAATAGTTCTGATTAACCCAGTAGGTGTAGCCACTGAGTACGACGTGTGCCTAAATTATGCTCTGTCCAATAATGCAGCTGAGTATGAGGCCCTCTTGAGAGGAGTCCAGATGGCCAGGGATTTGGGGGCAGAGCAGGTATGCGCAAAAGTGGACTCGAAGCTGGTTTGCAAACAAATAAGCGGGGATTTTGAGACCAGGGAAGAGAACATGCATAAATATTTAGCCAAGTTCAGAGATTTGGCCAAATTTATGAAAACCTTGACAGTCTTACAAATCCCCAGAGAAGAAAATGGAAGGCAGACTATTTAGCCAAGATCGCAAGTTCAGCCATAGATTGTCAAGAGAGGACAATTACACTATTGAGATCAGGTGAGGAATTTGGAATGGAAAAGGTCTGTTCAATAAACGAAAGAGACGATTGGCTCTCTCCTATCATCTCCTACTTAGAAAAAGGAGAGTTGCCGGAAGATAGGAAAAATAGAGTGAAAGTGCGAGTTAGATCTGCCCATTTTTGTCTGATCAAAGGGGCTTTGTTTCGGCGTGGGTTTGGACAACCTTTACTGCGATGTTTGAGCTTGGAGGAGGGCACCCATATCCTCAGAAAAATCCACGAAGGGTGTTGTGGTAACCATATGGGGGCGAGGGCTCTAACTAGTAAAATATTAAGAGCTGGCTACTTCTAGCCATCACTGAGGAGAGAGGCTGAGGATTTCGTGAAAAGATGTGAAAAATGTAAGAAGATGTCCCCCTTAACTCATCAACCAGCGGAAGAACTGATGACAATGAGTTCTCCTTTCCCTTTCGCGAAGTGGGGGATCGACCTAGTCGGTCCATTCCCAACGGCTCCAGCTCAGAAAAAGTTCCCAATCGTAGCCATTGACTACTTCAGCAAATGGGTCGAGGCGGAAGCTCTGGAAAAAATAACGGAAGAGGCAGTGATGGGATTCATATGGAAGAATATTGTTTTTCATTTTGGCATACCAAGGGTGATGATATCAGACAATGGTACTCAGTTTATGGGAGCCAAAATTCAAGATTGGTGCACCAAGATGAAAATCCAGCAGCATTTCACATCTGTCTACCACCCACAAGCAAATGGGCAGGTCGAAGTAACTAATCGCATCCTTATTCAAGGGCTCAAATCACGATTGGAGAGATCGGGAGGAAAATGGGTGGAAGAGCTGAATGCAGTACTCTAGGTATACCGCACGAACCCTAAAGAAAGCACAGGTGAAACTCCTTTTAGCTTGGTGTATGGCATGGATGCCGCATTCCCGCAGAAGTCAGCCTCGAGACTCACCGAGTGCAGAGTTTTGATGAATTTCAGAATAAAGCACTGGTACAGGATGCATTAGATCTGATCGAAGAAAAAAGAGACCAGGAAACGGTGAAAATGGAACATGTGCGGGGACGTGTCCGAGCAGCCTACAACAAAACGGTCCGAAAGTGATGCTTCCAAAGGGGAGACCTGGTCCTTAGAAGAGATGGTCTAGGAAAAACCAAAGGAAATCTAGACGTTGTGTGGCAGGGACCGTTCAGGGTCATCCAAGTCTTAGCAGGTGGCACTTACAAATTGGAGGAGCTAGACGGAACTGAGATCCCTCGTGCATGGAACATTGTTAACTTATGAAAATTTTATGTATAAATGTAAAAACTTCTGAATGATTTTATTAAATAATAATGCAGGTCTTTTCTCATACTACAAAACTAGAGCCTTCATTAAGCCAGGATTGGCTAAGGGCGGATGCCCTCGATTTCCTGACCTGATTGTCAGTTTAAGCCAGGATTGGCTAAGGGCGGATGCCCTCGATTTCCTGACCTGATTGTCAGTTTAAGCCAGGATTGGCTAAGGGCGGATGCCCTCGATTTCCTGGCCTAGTTGTCAAATTAAGCCAGGATTGGCTAAGGGCGGATGCCCTCGATTTCCTGACCTGTTTGTCAGTTTAAGCCAGGATTGGCTAAGGGCGGCTGCCCATAATTTTGCCTGACCTGATGGTCAGTTTAAGCCAGGATTGGCTAAGGGCGGATGCCCTCGATTTCCTGACTTGATTGTCAGTTTAAGCCAGGATTGGCTAAGGGTGGATGCCCCTAACTTCCTAACCTGATTGGCAAGTCAAACCAGTCCATTTAAATATTCTAACTTGCCTGAATAGGTACGTTGAGATGGTCAAATGCCTGATCTGATTGTCAGAACAAATACAGGAAGCGATTTTCGTGGTTGATCAGCCACAAGCAAGACCTGACTAAAGGCGGAAGCCTTAAAGGTACGCCCCATGACCCTGGAATGGCTGGTACTCGGAAAACATGATTCGCATGATTTGGGCGGGATAGAATTGATTGAAAATTCTTTTTAGAAAGCCTTTACATTTATCATTATATTCTGGGAAACAAGAAACTACATATGATAAGAAAGCCGAAATTGGTCGTCATTATAAAATCACTTTTCTTGATTAGAAGAGCAGAAATTCAAAACTAATAATTTATTCATTAAGTTCTGGAAAATACAGAAAAACGGATTGCAACACCTTCTGTGAAGGTCAGAAATTCTGATTAACAGAATGCAAGAAATAAAAAAGAAAGATAAATACAGGATCTCATCCCTGAGAAGATCTCCGATCAGCAGCCAGAGCCCGGCGAATACGCCACAGCTCGCGCTCCGTCTCATGATAGCGCTGATGATATTTATCAGCGCGCTCAGATAGAGCATGTGCTTCGCCGGTGGCGATGGTCAATCGGCTCACTGATTCCGCCAAATCAGCCTTTTCTTCTTGCAGTTGGCGGTTCAGTTGACAGAGTTCAACCCATTCCCGCTTGTAATGGCGCTTCTTTTGTCTCTTCCTTTCTAGAAGACAATGGAAATAGTTGATTTTTTCTCAGAGCAAGTCAAGTTTATCGGAGAGTTTGAAATTCTCAACCACTAGAGAGATGTTCTTTCTTTTCACAGTGTCGAGTTCTTGAAGAAGAGGAGAAGATGTCATTGCAGAGAGTTAAGGGAAAAATGAAGCGTACATGCGTATATTTAAAGCAAGAGAAGGCACGTGCTAGAGAATAAAAAGTACTAGGGTTTCTGGGAATTAAGAAACCCTAGAATACCAAAGGTTGCTACAAGACAAAGGCATTCATTATTAATAAAAATATATCCAGTACAAGAGTTCGGATAAGACAATAAAACACATCGGCCACACATGCCACACCTACAGATCTGTTGAAAAACAAAAGCAAGGAAAAATTAGAGACAGGGCAATCTAAGCGTCCTGAGCTACACCTCGGGGTCAGTTGCTGTCGGCTCTTCCTCATGCCTGATCCTTGGCCTCGGACACCCCAGTAAAATCCTTCGCAAATTCCGTGGACTCTTTCAAATCACCCAAGTTGGCAAAGGTTGGAGAATTTGCCACCACCATTGCCAATGATTGTTCCGGGGGGGAGAAGAAGCTGAAGTGGAAGAGCAGAAGGTCTGGCGGATGTGATCAGCAAAGGAGGCAGAGTCCAGCAAGTGCAGGTGATCATCCTCAGCAACGTAAGTGAAGGAGGTGGGCTCAGAAGCGCCTGTAATGGGAGCAGAACGCTCAAAGGACAAAGTGGAGTTTTCAGCTACCCACTTGGCATGAGCATCCACTCCTAGACCAAAGAAGACCTCGGCCTCAGGGACTAGGAGATCGTACAGCTCCACCGACCCCAGGAAGGCTCAGTGTGTGGTCTCTTGGGCTAGCTCAATCAGGTGCAACCCTTCCTCGGAGTTAAGAAACTCCAGCCTCCCCTCTGCCCATCCTTCAGTGCGGCCCTTGACTTCTCTGTCGGCCTCGCCCTCAGTTCTGGCTTTCTTGGCCTTATCTTTGAGCTCTTTAACCTCTTCCTCCCGGAGGATGGCCTGTGCCCGCTGCCTGCCCTCAGATTCTTGCGACTCATGCAGTGCAGCTTTGGACCCCACTAGCTCTGCCTTGAGCAGCTCCATATAGCCAATAAGTCCTATTTCTGCTTCTTAAGGACTTCAACTTCCCTCTTCAAATCTGCTTGTAGCAGAGAGCCGCACGCCCGGGCTAGCAAAGAAGCCCTGAATACCACCTCCTAAAGAAAAAAAAAAAATAAATAATAATAATAATAATATGAGTGAGAAATTTTTAAAAGGTACGACGAGTGATGAATGCCTCACCTGTGACTTCGCCTGGCAGTAAGACTCCACCAGATCTGGGTCGGACATCTTGTCAATGGTACGACGGTCGGCTGTGGGAGCTAGTCCCATCATGAACTTCCTGGCCACTTCTCTAGGACAGTTCATGACCGACCTGTTAAAAAAGTCCTGATTGGGGTATGGAGGAACCTGGGGGACTACCTCGGGGATGACCTCAGGCTCGGCCCGCCTCCTTTTCCTTCGCTGCAACTGTTGATCCTCCTCAGGACTTTCTGAGGACAGGATTTTCTGAGCTGGAGCTGCCGGCTCGGGTGTAGCTCTCCTTGCCAGCTCCGGATTCCTCCTCACTGTCCCAGGAGGGGTGACATTGGAGGGAGCTGCCTGGTTTTGCTCTGAGGACTGGTTTTGCCGAGGTGCTACAAAGGTAACCTCCGTCGAGGTAGGAGAAGCTAGAGAGGATTCTCCCAGGGGGCTTTCTGACCCCCTCCCGCAGTTTTCTTTGCTTTGGCATCCAGACGTGCTTGCAACATATTTAGAAATAAGAAAAAATACATGGAGTTATAAACGATAAATATCGACAACTGACGAAAAGAGGTGAACTGACAGTGCTGGATTATACCAATGTGAGGAGGCAGAGGTCCGCTCTGTTTTTGAGAAATAAAAAAGGATAAAAGGTCAGGTCTAAGGACTGAGGATATGTCTAGAGGTATAGCGTTAAGGAGGTTGATTTTCTTGGCTATGTGTGATGGTCTCTCACCACGGGTTAATGGTGCTTGTGGAGGCAACATGTTAATCGAAGCAGTAGAGAAGCCCCACTCTTCGAGACATTGAACATAAAAGAAATTCTTTCTACAGGCCTTGTGAGAAGTAGGACGACCTGTCAAGAAGTGCACATCTGATCTGGCGGAAAATAGAAAAAGCCAGAATCGCTTTTATCTGGGAATAGGGAGTAGAAAATTTGGGCTGTGGGAGTTATCCCGGAATATTGCGCTTCCAGGTGAAAGCCCGCCATAACCCGGAAGGCGTTGGGCAGGAACTGGTATATCGGAATCTGGTACATCCGGGAAACGGCTAGAATGGAGGGATGAACGGGTAAACTCAGGCCAGCGTGGAATTGGTCCACGTAGAAAGTTAGATGGTGAGGGGGAGGCAATGAAGCCCTCTCGTCCGGTGTTGGGCTGGTAAAAGTGAATGCATTGGAAATGTCGCAGGTAGTGCGTATCTCCTTAAGAGTTTGGTTACTCGCTATCGAGGAGACATTGTCACCGGGAAAGTAAGGGAAAGCCGGCGGAACCTCTGCCGGAGGAGCCGCCGGGGGTGACTCAGACAATGATAAATCTACGGAGGAAGTGGAATTCGCCGGATGCTCCGACGAGGTCCCCACATCCGAATTAGAAGATGAAGAAGTCGACATAATTAAAGGATGTGAGAAGAAATAAGGAAGTACCTGGTTACGGAACAAATCGAAGCTGGATGAAGAAAATTTGAAATGGAGAAACTCGCCGGAATGCTAGAGAGGAAAAAGGGAGAATTCGAGAAGTTGTGACAATAGAATTTGAAAAGTGAAGGGAAAAAGAGATGTGGAGGGACAAAAAGGCAAGTGGATAAATTTGAAAAACTGGAATCGAGAAAGGCGGGATTTAATAGGATCCCCGCATTTAATGTGGACAGTACCCTAGGTAATGAGCTCGAAAGCCAATCGTCCTGTGGTAGGACATGTGCCACCAACCTGTCAGTATTTGAGGAGACGTGGGAATGGAGACCGTTTGGGAATGTGGACCGACACCGCTAATGCCAATAATTAGGCCTGATTGTCAGGCGGATTTCTCGGGATTCGCATTGATACGAGAAGCACTAAAGGAGGTGGGACCATCCTGTACTGAGATAACCAAGAAGCTCTTACAGATCTACCCTCACTAATTTGGGGGGAGGAGTTGATGTGACAGGAATAGGTCGGACCTGGTGTGGGTAGACCTGATTTGGGAAAATGTTAGATAAGCACAGTCGGACCAGAGTGACCAGTGCTTTCGGTCAAATCTTCCTCTCAAAGCAAGGCCTGATCTCCTCTATAAAGAAGATTACGCTGAGCTGATATCTAAAAGAGATCCTTGGGAAAGTCATTAGAAGATCAGTTCAGGATAAGTCAGGACTGTAGACCTGACCTGGGATAATAAAAAAGAGATCAAGACAGTTCAGGCCTGGGTAAGGTTTGACCTGGCTCCTCTTAGAAAATATGATCGTCCCTAGGTGGACAGAATTGAGGGAGAAGCGGGCCCAGGGAAGACCTAGTCTCCTGACCCCCTTTGAGGAAGACAAGTGGGACCACTTGTCAGATTTTGTTGCCTCAATGGCCCTTGATTCTCGGCCCTTGTTCCCGAGATCACGGAAAGGGTCCTCACTGGGAAAAACTATAAATATCTCAGCCCCAAGGCTGAGGGAGGTATGTCATTCTTTTCTGACTTAAGCATCCGAGAGGTTTCCACCGGAAAACCACCGGTGGTCCTTTCTAACTTGTGTTTGTGGTGCAGGTCAAGAAGAAATCTAGGTTTCAGGCAGTATCATATTTTGTGGTGAAACACTTAGCTTCCCCACAGCATAGTATAGACCTGCTTTCCATACAACTAAATTCGAACGCAGAGAGTATGTAAATCAAACATACTCTAAAAAGTTGCGAGCAACATGTAAATCAAACATGTTAGTGATTGAGGGGAAATACGTAAATCAAACATGTTTCCCTTCCAAACAGCCCAGAATATGTAATTCAAACATAATCAAGGATATGAAAAAACATGTAAATCAAACATGTGTCCACATAAGACCAAACAAAGTACACATAACTCAACAAAGCACATATGACCAAACGAAACACATAAGACCAAATAACAGTGTGAAGAGTAAACATAAAAACTGAGAAAAAACATGTAAGTCAAACATGCCCCCCCTCAAAACATCCTAAAATATGTAAATCAAACATATCCAAAGATATGCGAGAACATGTAAATCAAACATGTTCTCACATAAAACCATCCATTGTCTTGCACATAAATTCCATTGCCATCCTGATAAAAGCATTAGGACTTAACAATATTCATAAAAAAACCATAGAAAGCATAGAGTGCCATAATGAGAAACCTTTTATTCATTGCTGATCTTAAACAAGCATCATGCCATAGTTTGTCAACAACATATGAATCCATCGCCGACCTAAAGGAGCGTCGACCCATAATAGAAATAAGTAGAGATAGAAGTGTAAAAAGTACGAGCCCATTATCCAGAGAGCTAGGCGTAATACTTCTTCAAGTGACAGACATTCCAGATTCTCGGTAAAGCTTTCCCTTTTGCATCTGCGAGCACGTAAGCTCCCCCTTGTAGTACTTTGGTGACCTTGAATGGTCCTATCTAGTTTAGATCTAGCTTCTTTGTAGTGTAAATTGCATCAGCTCACTTCCAGACAAGGTCGCCGACCTGGAAATATCTTCATTTTACTTTCTTGTTAAAGGCCACCAGGATTTGTTGTTTGTATCTTTCCACACGTGATGCAGCCTTGTCGCATATTTCATCGATTGTTTCAAGAGCTCCTCTAGCTAGTCGCTCATTTTGTTCCTCGTTGAATGTTGTCAGTCGATGTGGTCCTCCAACTATTTTCGCTGGGATGACAGCTTCCAATCCATAAACTAGCTAAAAGGTGATTCGCCTGTAGTGGTTCACAGGGTTGTTCGATAAGCCCATAATACATATGAAACTTCTTCGAGCCAAAGCCCCCCTGCTTTTTCAGTCGCAGCCTGATTCCCTACAAGATAATACGATTAGTGACTTCAACTTATCCATTAGCTTGGGGAAATGCTATAGAGTCAAATCGCTGCTTCATCCCCATCTGTTTGCACTGGTCCTGGATCATAAGTCCATTAAATTGTGTTCCATTGTCTAGCACCCGCGGAATGCCATATCTGAAAAAAATATTGTTCAAAATAAAACCCATGATGTCCTACTATCCAATGCTCGTCACAGTCTTGGCCTCCACCCACTTTGTATATTAGTATACCGCGGCCACTAAGTGGCATTTGTTGCCAAGTATCCTTGGAAAGGGTTCGGCAATATCAATCCATTGCATAAAGGGGCAAGGCGAGCTCATAACCATCATATCATCCGCGGGAATGTGAATGATAGGCACGCATCTGACATTTTCTGCAGGTCATAACGAGTTCTCCCATCATACTTTTCATCTCTGGACAAAAGAACTCAGCTCGCAATGTTATCCCTACCAGCGCTCTGCTTTTTGCGTGATCGCCACACTACCCTTCATGTATTTCTTGCAACACTTCCAACCCTTCCTACTTTGCCAAACACTTCAAGTATGGACCGAAGCGCGGCTTTTTGTATAGATCTCCATTCATTAAGCAAAAGCATGATGCTGTCCTAGCCTCTTTAGTAGATAGTTGTGTATCTCCGGTGACCACCTTATTGAGAGTCCCCCGAACTGGCGCCCGCCAATCCTCTTTTTTGTCTATTTCCATAACTTCTTTCCCCTTCTCCACACTACTGTGTGTCAATTCCCTCAACATGATTCTCCCCGTATCACAGGTGCCCAATGTTCCTGCTAACCTGGCAATCTGATCCGCCCGTACTTTATCAGCTCGCAGTAAGTGTTCTAGTTTAAATTCCTTGAAATGTATCACCCCTTCCTTGAGCTTCTTCAGGTATTCCTGCATACGTTCTTCCCTTACCTCAAAAGAACTATCGAACTGGTGAGCTACCAATTGCGAGTCCGTATAAGCTCTAATTTTTTGCGCTCCCAAGTCACCTACCATCATTATGCCCTGTAACAGTGCCTCTTACTCCACTTCATTGTTGGAGGCCTTAAACCCCAACTTAATCGCAAAATCAAGATTTTCTCCCTCCGGACTAGTCAAAATGATACCTAGCCTAGCTCCCGATGTCATGGTCGATCCATATATATGTAGTAGCCATGCTTTATGCTCTTCCTCCTATTCTACCGAGCGCACCATTTCTTGTAAAAAGTCTGCTAACACTTGCGCCTTAATAGCCTTTTTGGGCTCGTATACCACGTCATATTTACAGAGCTCTACTGCCCACTTCACCAGCAGTCCTGACACAATTGGATTACTTAGAACCAGTTTGAGATCTAGGTTGGTTCATACCTTAACCTCGTGGCCCAAGAAAATAAGGCAGAAGCTTCCTCGCCGTATAGATTAGCGCAAACCTGCCTTTTTCCAGCTCCAAGTAGTTCAACTCACCTCTTCTCAACATTCTACTAATATAGTAGATAAGATTTTGCATGCCTGAATCCTCCCTAATAAGCACTGAGCTTACCGCGGCCTCTCCAATAGATATATATATATATATATAATCAAGTCCTCGCTAGGCATCGGTTTGGTCAGCAATGGTATCTCTATCAAGTATTCTTTGATCTTATCAAAAGCTTCTGCGGCCTCCTGTGTCTACTCAAACTTGGATCCCTTCTTGAGTGTCCTGAGGAAGGGTACGCCCTTCTCTGCTGACCTGGAAATAAAACGGCTAAGCCCTATAATTCGACCAGTTAGTACCTGCATGTCGCGTACCGTTCGGGGGTGTGGCATCTCCATAATATCTCACACTTTCTCTGGTTTTACTTTGATACCTCGCTCCGTCACTATTTACCCCAAGAACTTTCCTGATTGTACACCGAATGCACACTTCTTTGGATTAAGGCGTATGTCATATTACCTTAGTATAGTAAAGGCCTTTCGTAAGTCCTCCACATGTGAATCTGCCTTTTTGCTCTTCACCAGCATATCGTCCACATAAACCTCCATGGTGGACCCTAGGAAGTCTCTGAACATCTTATCCACCAACCTCTGATAGGTCGCACATGCATTCTTCAACCAAAATGGCATAGAGACGAAGCAATAAGTACCTGTCGAGGTGACAAAGCTCACCTTAGGATAAGCTTCCTTCACTAATGGGGTTTGATGGTATCTTAAGATGCGTCCATCATACTTAAAAGCTCGAAGTTGAATCGACCAATTGGTCGATGCGTGGTAATGGGTAATGATCTTTTGGGTATACCTTGTTCAAATCGTGAAAATCCATGCACATCCTCCACTTTTGCCCGGGTTTCGGCACCATCAAAACATTGGACAGATATTCAGGGAATTGCAAAAATATCTTGAAATTCCCTCAATAATACTATCATCTCCCCCTTTATAGTTTCTGTCATTTGAGTCCCAATCTTAGTTGTGTACTCCAGACTTCCTTATTCTAGTGAGATTTTCATGAGTTACTCAAGAGGACAAACAGAATGCTCCTCCTCTCTCATTTTCTTAGTACTAAGTATACCTTCCTGTACATATCATGTACTTTATTGTTTGCCTTAGTTCATGCCCATCCTTACCTTCATTTGATAGCACGGCCTAGCGGCCTGCTGTTCTGACACAATTTCTCCTACCTTATCTCCTATCGGATACTTGATACTCATGTGGTAAGTAGAGGTGATTGCCTGGAACATGTTGAGATCAGGTCGCCCCAATAGTACATTGTATGTCGAGTCCCCTTTGATGATTAAGAATTTCATATCCTTCTTTACTCTTAGTTCACCCTTTCCCAAGACCGCAGGGAGTGCTAGCTCGCCTTCAGTGATAACCTGCACGCCATTGAAAGAGTAAATAGGAGTGTTTACAGGCCATACCTTTGTCTTCAGAGTTATTTGATCTAGAAATTCCTAGTATATGATGTTGACTGAGCTCCCATAGTCTACAAATATCCTTCCAACCTCGTACTCTGCTACCTCGGCTTCAATCGCAAGAGCATCGTTATGCTCCACCTGCAGGCCACGTCGTTCCTCAGGGACAAATGAGATTATTGGTTCTGACATTGGGGGTCTCCTATTAATGACAGCGACCTCGCATGGTCCCGACCGAGCTGCCTTTGCATGTAGTTTTCGTGCATTATTTGTATCTCCATCCGTGGGCCCCCCAGAAATCATATTGATCCTTCCTTTATTATTTCATCCTGCCCTTCCATGTTCATTTAATTTTTTTCCTTCCTATTGTGGTTGCCTCTCGGCCGGGTTTGGAGGAGGACCTCCCGGAGGTGGTGGGGGTAGTGTCTGCACCGGTTCCTGTGGCTCCCTATCCTTGTATATGACCTCCTTCATGTGTCCAGACTTAATGAGTCTTTCAATTTCTTTGCACAAGTTCCTGCAGCGCTCAGTCGAATGTCCGTAATTATTGTGGAACCTGCAAAAGAACTCAGATTTTGGGTTAGTGGGGATTCGTGTATAGCTCTCTGGCCACATGATATCGTTAGGTGTTTAACGCTCCATGATTGTGAATACCATAGCTTGCGGGTATTCCAAGGGTGTGAAATCCTCTTCTCGCCATATTCTCCTTGTGCCCCTGGTGAGCTCTCTGTCGACCGCTCTGTTGGTTAAGAGCCCATGAGTAGCTCGCCTCGGTTCCTTCCTAAACTCTGATCTCTTAGAGATGATCCCTTCTGGCTCCGCGACCTCCACCCCAAAATGTAATTTGTACTCCTCTTCAGTTTCTTCCACTTGTATTTATTTGTCACACCTGTCTAGAACTTCTTCATAGGTTCGCGCAGATCGCTTGGCCAGAGATTTACATAGATCTTCTCATCTTAACCCTTGGTGTAGTGCTCCAGCCTTCATCTCATTTGTGGTTGTAGGTACTTCTAAACTAGGCTTAGTGAATCGATTGACATAATGTTTCAAACTCTCCCCTGGTCGATGTACCATTGTGAAGAGAGATTGCACAGTCTTTGTCTGCAGCTTGGCACTAGCGAAGTGCTTTAAAAATGCTGCTTTCATGACCTGAAAGCCGGTGATCTTTCCCGGTGATAACTGATGGAACCTATCTTGTGCTATTTCTCTTAACGTGGATAAGAAAGCCTGGCATGCTACAGCATCCGTGTATTATCTCAGCACTGCCTCATTTTTGAAACCCTGCACATGACGTGTGGGGTCGTACAACCCATCATATTGGAAATCTAATGTCTTGTATCCGCGAGGTAGTGCTGCCCTTAATATCTTCTCTAAAAAAGGATGTCCTTTAGACTCTTCAGGTGCAATCCCCGTGAGCTGTCTTTGTAAAGCTAGTAGTGCCTGCATGTCTCTAAACGCCCGAGTACCTGGTCCCACTTCGTCATCTTCTTCATCTTCATAATGCCTAGGCCTGCATTTTTAAGTCCTCTTTTGCGGCATATAATCCACGAATCGTTCCTCACTATCACTGTCATCCTCATCCTGTTGAATTTGGTATTTATGAGATTTCTGTCGTGGTCTGCCACCTATGAGTCGCCAATCATTATTGTCGTATTCCTTCTTATCCTGCTGGGTTCGTCATTTATAAATTTGACTACGCGACCCTCCATTCATAAACATGCAATCCTCAACATCATCGCTATCAGATGATGATATAAATTCCACCGATTATTTTTGTTTGCCTGAGCTAAGCACTTGGCCTCCACGGTGAAGATTCTCTGCTCCTTTTCTGACCAGCAGTTAATTCCTCTGGCTTGTGTGAATCATCTCTTTGATCATCTTTTCCTTTCCCACTATCGTCTATACCTGCCCTGCCTGCTAGGATTTTATCCAGCTTACCCTATTTGTCTGGAGATACCAACCCATTCAAGCTTTCCAAGAGTCCTTTGTCAATATAGTAAGGTTTATCTCTTGGCATCTCCTTCCATTCCCGTGTCCCTATGTGGATAGCCTTCTGCCTGATTATCTCTGGGATCTCTTTCAAGTGTTCCCCTTCTGGTCTTTTTGCGTTTTGCTTCCCCGGTGAGAGTGGTGGTGTTTTTTCCATTTCTCCTGATGGTGTGGTTTCGGAGGTTTTATTTGTTGTTCCTCCTGGTGGTGTGACTTTTTTTCCTGTTTATTTTTCCTTGTTCGCCTCTTTTGTCTTGCTTGTCCCCGAGTCAAAATTTAGGTTTCGGGGTGTCATACCTCTGCCCTTCATGTTATGTTTGTGAAAAATCCCACGTATTTTGATCAAGGATTCGATATCCGATTTGTACTTTTTTGTACACTTTTTCGTTACCTTTTTGTGTCGCATTCGCGTGTGTTTTGATTGCATTTATGGGTTTTAGGAGTCATTTTGGCCTATTTGTTAGTTTTAGGTTTTCATAACTTTTGTGCGGTTTTTAGTAGTTTTTTGTACATTTTTACCCTTTTTCGTATTTTTTGCCGTAGGATGACCAAGCGGTCCCGCGCACGCTCGGAGCATCCCACTCGACTCTGATTGGAACGAGAAAAGCAAGAAAACACAGCGTGAACGAGGAGCGACAACCGGAGGACGTTTAGAGCGAAATGAGAAAACCGAGCCAGAGCAGCCGAGCCAGTCGATCGACTGGCCTTCAGTCGATCGATTGATCGTCCATTCGGTCGACTGGACCTACCCAAATCGACTGGAGTCTAGTGAGTTTGGAGATTTTTGGCGAAGTAGTCGATCAACTGACCCTTAGTCGATCGACTGAGACGCAGTCCAGCTCGTAATTTTGGTCCTTTTTAACGATTTTGCCCCTGTGTTTTTGTATAAATAGACCCATCTTTCTCCAACCTTATCCTAACTCTACTTGGTGGTTTTGTACCTAGTTCCATCTCCTCCAAGCATTTCCTTTCTCTTGCAATTTAAACCATAGCTTAAATCCTTAGTTTAGTGTAGTTTAGTTAGCTTAGTAGTTAGTTTAGTTAGGTTAGTTTAGGTTAGCAAGTGTTGGAGAAGGTGACAATCTCCTTCACTTGTTTCTCTTTGTTGTATTGAAGATTTGGTTGCTTTTGAAGGTTGTAATTTGGATTTGAACCTTTTGGTGTTCAATGAAATTGGTAGTTTTCTTTCCCTTTACTTTTATGCTTGGTTATTGATTTATTGTTCATGTTGTTGTGTTGTGTTTGTTAGTTTAATTTCCTTAGGGTATGTTGTTAGATTTAGTTTGTCTTGTTGTTCTTGCAATTCTATTCCTCTTGCCTTTGTTTTGTTTCAAAACTCCATGGATGTTGGTTTGAAGATTTTTACCTCTTTAGTCTAAAAAAACTCTTAGGTTCTTGAAAGATGTATGAAGCTTCCCTCTTTGGTGATTTGACTTTCTTTTCAATTTAATACTTTTAATCAATTTCAAATGCTTTTAGTTTCCCTCCATGTCTTTCTCTTTTAATTTTACAAGCTTATTTAGTTTAGTAGTTGTTAAGTTATTTAAGGTTGTTAATTATATTTGACTAATGAGACTTCAACTAATTACTTTTAATCAAGCTTTAATTCGTATTTGATGCAAATAGTTTAAAAATTACGGGTTTAGGGTTTAGGTTCGTTTAGAACCATTAATTGGATTTTGTTGAGGCTCGGGATTGACGACCCCAATACTTGATTGACATTTGGGATCGACAACCTCGAATTGTGGATTAAGTGCTCGGCAAAAACCGATTGATCGTGGAGACGAACCGAACACCATAAACCCTCATTTTCATTATTTTCATTTGAATCATTTTTAATTAAAGTCTCCTTTTAAATTCAAGCTTTAGCATAAAACTCAAAACCCACTCAATGACTTAATGCTTTCTTAGGAGTAGATTAGTTTAATTTAGATTAACAAGAGAGTGACTAAAAACACTGACCACCGATTATATCTATCCTCGAGAGACACGACTCGGGAAAGCTTACCGCTCTGCAATCGACTTCGTACTATTGCGGAGAAGATTTCTTAAAGTGCTAAGAATTCTTCGATCAAATTTTGGCGCCGTTGCCGTGGATAGATTAAGTCTAATAGTGTTTTTAATTATTTCTCTTGTTATCTTAGTTGGTTGTTAATTTAGAATTTTTTTTTTACTTTCGATCCTCATAATCCTTTGTTGAGTGTTGTGTTTGCAAGGTACTCATTCGGGAAGCCCGATGCCGCTCGCCCACACTCACGACGATCAAAGGATGCCTCTGTTGCTTGATTGATCCAGTCGAGGATGGCAAACTACCTAGCTAATTTGCCATACGACGACCCTTATATCCAAACTCCCAATTATCCAAACCCTTACATCCAAACTCCCGAGTATCCAAATCCATACACCACTCCTCCAAGCTATCGGGTCTCCTCAAAATATGATGACCCGTATGCTTCGATCGGTCGAGAATGGGCCCAACTTTCGATTATCCCGGTCCAAGCCCTTCTTGTTCTCCACCGATTTCATATCCCCATAACCCCAGCATGAATCCGTATGCACCGAATCGTGATTCTTATGATCCGGGTTTCGACGATCTATATGCTCAACTCGCCCCACCTTCTTCTTACCCGAGCTTTGAATCGTATGATCCACCAATTCACGATTCATATTCTTGGAGCTACGACTTTTACGACCTACCCACATTGAGTTCGTATACTCCGAACGATGACCCTTACACCTCACTTTTTCAAGATTCTTCTATGACCCAACTCCCGGACTTAGAGTCTCTCTTAGCCGAGCTCGTGGAACGCCTTGCTCGCATGGAGACTCAACTAGAGCAAATTTCTAACGATGTGGATGATCTTAAAAGACCATGTCTTGACGACATGCCCATCTTTGATGTGGTGGATCCCACGGTTGTTGACAGAAATTCGAGCTTTGACGATCTTTTGAAAGGGGTGTGCAAGGAAGTGGAGTTAGAGGGTGAGGAGAATGGTTCGGAAGTCGACATTACCCCTCTCGTGCTTCTTGAAGACGTTGTAGTGGAAATTGAGGGGGAGTCACTTTTGGGGTCTCCAACGGCACTTGGAATGTTGAGCCTACTTGCTTTTGGCGAGGATGATGAAGTTGTGCCGGTTTTGGAGGATGTGGAGTTGATCGAGCCTCTTTTACCACCACCCGATGCCGTTTGTCTACTCGAACATGTGGAGGTGGAAGAGGTAGTGGGGGATATGTTGGATCCTACTGTCTCGTGCCCAACTACGACTACTTCTAAAGTCGAGAGAGAAGAGATGACGGTCGGGGAGACGAAGGAGTACGTCGACCCATTTTGGGACGATCACATTTGGGTGGTCGACTACTCCATCTTCCGACCACCGAAGCAAGCCCGCGCTCTTGATAGTTCGACCTTCCGGCTTTCCCGACGTGCCCGCCTTGGTATTTTTGTCACCAGATGTGTCTACTCGAGAACACCAAGGTGTGGCACGATCGCCACCTCTTCTTGGATCCCGGATAGCGTCATTTGTATAAATCGTCGAGCTATAGACGTTAAAGTAGCGCTTATTTGGAGGCAACCCAATTAAAAGAGAGAGAGAGAGAGAGAGAGAGAGAGAGAAAATTAAAAAAATTTAAAAAAAATTCTTTTTGTAAATATCTTGTTTTTGCTACCCCCGTTTGTTCATTTCTTATAGGTTGCTTGTCTCCACTCCCGGAGAGGACTTATGCACGGCCACGTCACCACAAGCTCGGAGATAGGGGCGTTTCCTTTTTCCTTACACTTTTTACCGCTTTATTTAGCTTAATTTGCAATGAGGATATTGCTAGATTTTAAGTGTGGGGTGGTGGTTAGAGTTCGTCTTAGGCTTTTAAGATTGTTTGCATGCTTGATTGTGGCAATTTGAGTAACGTGTGTGTTATTTTTGCTTGGAACCTTGGCGAAGTGACGCGGTTTTGATGAATTGCTTAGGAGTTTAGATTTTCGGTCGAATTTAGTGTACTTAGGTAATTTGACTCGTTGGGAACTTTGTTCAGCTTTAGCTTCGTGCTATCCTTGAGCTCATATAGAACTAGTGCCTCAACTAGCCTCATCATCGAACACTCTCTATAGGATTTTGTTTTGTATTTTGGAGTCGTCAATTGCTCCATGTGCTCGATCGAAAATATTGTGAGTTGCTAGTAGCAACGAGTGGTCGGAGCCATTGATTTCTCTTTGTATATATCTTGTTTTTAAGTACCTTATTTCCTTGGGTACCAAAAAAAAGAAAAAAGAGAGAGAGAGAGAGAGAAAAGATGAAGAATAAACAAGGATAAGTTATAAATCCTTGTAGTTATTAAGTAATAAACTCCTCTTTTTCCTTTTTTAGATTTTGTTTGTTAAAGAGAGTTGTGGACGATCGGGGCTAGTAGGGAGCCAATTAAAGGTTTGACTGTGGATAGACCTTAGCCGGGACAAGGACGAGGGAACCGACTTACAGGGTTACCTAGTACTTTTAGGTTTCGGGAGTCGATCTAAACTTTATTTGCCAAGACATCTTTGTCGTCCTTTTAGCTGAGCTAACGAGCATTTTAGCATACAACGCCTCAAATTAGATTTTTGTGCATTAGATTAGGATCACCCGGGGGTAGTTTTATAATTCTAGATTAGTATTGGGGGAAATTATATTTTTGTCCTGTAAGATTGACCCATTTTAGTTTTTGTCCTGTAAATATAGGCGGTTTGAAAATTGTCCTATATTTTTAAAATCTTCGCGTTTTATGTCCTCTAAATATAGGCGGTTCAAAAATTGTCCTGTATTTAAAAAAAAATCTTCGCATTTTTTGTCCTCTAAATCTTCGCGTGTTATGGTCTCAGAGGACATAAAACGCGAAGATTTTTTAAGATACAGGACAATTTTCGAACTGCCTATATTTAGAGGACATAAAACGTGAAGATATTAAAGATACAGGACAATTTTAGAACTGTATATATTTACAGGACAAAAATTAAAATGGGTCAAACTTACAGGACAAAAATTGTTATTTTCCCTTAGTATTGCTTGAGGACAAGCAATCATTCTAAGTGTGGGGTGGTTGATTTGTACTTTTTTGTACACTTTTTTGTTACCTTTTTGTGCCGCATTCGCGTGTATTTTGCTTGCATATACGGGTTTTAGGAGTCGTTTTGGCCTATTTTGTTAGTTTTAGGTTTTCATAACTTTTGTGCGGTTTTCGTACATTTTTACCCTTTTTTGTATTTTTTTTCGTAGGATGACCAAGCGGTCCCGCGCACGCTCAGAGCATCCCACTCGACTCGGATTGGAACGGGCATAGCAGGAAAATACAGCGTGAACGAGCAGCGACAACCGGCGGACATTTAGAGCGAAATGAGAAAACCAAACCGGAGCAGTCGAGCCAGTCGATCGACCGGCCTTCAGTCGATCGACTGGACCTCCCCAAATCGACTGGAGTCCAGTGAGTTTGGAAATTTTTGGCGAAGCAGTCGATCGACTACTCCTCAGTCGATCGACTGAGACGCAGTCCATCTCGTGATTTTGGTCCTTTTTGACAATTTTGCCCCTACGTTTTTGTATAAATAGACCCATCTTTCTCCAACCTTATCCTAACTCTCCTTTGTGGTTTTGGACCTAGTTCCATCTCCTCCAAGAATTTCCTTTCTCTTGCAATTTAAACCCTAACTTAAATCCTTAATTTAGTGTAGTTTAGTTAGCTTAGTAGTTAGTTTAGTTAGGTTAGTTTAGGTTAGCAAGTGTTGGATAAGGTGACAATCTCCTTCACTCGTTGCTCTTTGTTGTATTGAGGGTTTGGTTGCTTTTGAAGGTTGAAATTGGATTTGAAGCTTTTGGTGTTCAATGAAATTGGTAGTTTTCTTTCCCTTTACTTTTATGCTTAGTTATTGATTTATTGTTCATGTTGTTGTGTTGTGTTTGTTAGTTTAATTTGCTTAGGGTATGTTGTTAGATTTAGTTTGTCTTGTTGTTCTTGCAATTCTTTTCCTCTTGCCTTTGTTTTGTTTCAAAGCTCCATGGATGTTGGTTTGAAGATTTTTACCTCTTTAGTCTAAACAAACTCTTGGGTTCTTGAAAGATGTATGAAGCTTCCCTCTTTGGTGATTTGACTTTCTTTTCAATTAAATACTTTTAATCAATTTCAATTCCAAATGCTTTTAATTTCCCTCCATCTCTTTCTCTTTTAATTTTACAAGCTTATTTAGTTTAGTAGTTGTTAAGTTATTTAAGGTTGTTAATTATGTTTGACTAATGAGATTTCAAGTAATTACTTTCAATCAAGCTTTAATTCGTATTTGATGCAAATAGTTTAGAAATTACGGGTTTAGGGTTTAGGTTCGTTTAGAACCATTAATCGGATTTTGTTGAGGCTCGGGATTGACGACCCCAATACTTGATCGACATTTGGGATTGACAACCTCGAATTGTGGATTAAGTGCTCGGCAAAAACCGATTGATCGTGGAGACGAACTGAACACCCTAAACCCTTATTTTCATTATTTTCATTTGAATCATTTTTAATTAAAGTCTCCTTTTAAATTCAAGCTTTCGCATAAAACTCAAACCCACTCAATGACTTAATGCTTTCTTAGGAGTAGATTAGTTTAATTTAGGTTAACAAGAGAGTGACTAAAAACACCGACCGCCGATTATATCTATCCTCGAGAGACACGACTCGGGAAAGCTTATCGCTCTACAATCGACTTCGTACTATTGCGGAGAAGATTTCTTAGAGTGCTAAGAATTCTTCAATCAATATCCCTCTTTCCCACAGACGGCGTCACTTGATGCGACCAAAAAGATTAGTGCTTCAAGAATAAAAAATACTAACCTCGAATATGTGATTAGAGACCTGTTAGATCTCCAGAAAATTCTTGGAGACCTAATCAACCTGCAAAATAGAACCCAAGCCAAGGCAGTGGACGGCCCCAGAGTAGGTCGTCCGATACTTAAGTTAGAGAGTGCTTAAGAGAGATGCGAGAGCTCGAAGAGAGATGTGAGAGCTCAAAACGTAGGATGTAAAATCAACTTTGAGAGAAAAAAATGAGGCTTGAGTCCTCTTTATATAGATAAGAGAAGTATTTTCAATTTAGGGTCCTCCTCTCCTATTAAAACTATAATAGCATAAATAGTGACCAACTTAGAATTAGGATTTCTCCTGTATGCTAAGTTTTCATAAATAATAGAGCTCTCACTAAATTATTGTAATAGCCATGGGCCAATAACCATGTCCATAATTGAAATCCGCCGGGACCCCAGAGAATAGCCCATATTATCCCGTCAGGGCCCAAAAAACCATGAAACCCAGCTCTCAACGCCGATCTACCACTCAATGTCGAGCTGGTTTAATAGTACTTATATCATAAGAACCCGCCACCTTACATAAGAGCTCGCCACTCCTATGCACGAAGTCGCTGCCCTCAAAAACAGCTCGCCCACCTCCCAAAAGGATTGCACCTTCTAAAAAATGAGATCGCTTACAAAATGCACATAATTACCTGTATATTGTAGATGAGAATATTGATATCGTATCAATTATATTTACATAAAATGAATTTATACAAAATCTTTCTATTGATTCTATGTTAATTTATATATGTTATGGTAAATAGATGTTGGCATTATTTCTCAATGTTCCTCGACACCAAATAAAGTTTTTCGGGATCGAGAGCACCCAGAAGAACAGAGAAAGAGAAGCAAAGAAGTCAACAAATTATACAGATAATTAACAATCTTGTCTTATGTGGATTGTGATAGTTTTTTTTTTTTTAATAGCTTTGCAGTCGATTCAGATTTTAAGGAGTTGTGTCCGTATTCAGTTTTTTGTTCAATCTTGAATTGTCTATATCTATAATCCATAATTTATTTAACTAATAATTAATAATGATAATAATTAATAATAATAATAATAACTATCTTAAATGTGTGAAGATTTCTATCAAGATTTAACTTGTGTAAAACACCCCTTTAAGCTTTTACTTAATTGTAAATTTTAAATGGTTAAATTGTCATTAGCAATTAAAACAGACGTGCACGTGCTGTATTAATTAAAAAAAGAAAAGAATGCAAAAACAGACGCCGGAATTAATACATAAAAAAACAACGCAATAAATAATACATAACATTTAATTAGAAGAATTCTAAGGGTCAATGAGAAAACTCAAAGACTGCTCAATGAGAAAGTACTATGAAACAACAATTCCCTTCGTCCCATTCTATCTATTGCATTTAATCATTTCACAAAAATTAAGAAAGATAATTAATGTTATATTAATAGGTATTAAATGACCATAATATCCTTTTGTTTAAAATAATTAAAAGTGTAAAGTAATAAAGGTAGGGGTAAAAGTAGTAAACAACATTTACTTTTTATTGGGAAAGTAAAAAATTAACAATGATTATCTATAGAAAATGTAAATGCGATAGATAGAATGGGACAAAGAAATTTGCAAATTGCGACATATAGAACGAGACGGAGGGAGTAATCTACAATCCTCTCATCTCCCGTCCATCTCAAATTTTCACCCAGTTTCCTTGCTTACTAGCACTCTTCTTTGTTAGATTAAGAAATAAAAAGGTTTTGTTCTCTTCGATTATTTCTTCGAAAGCCGGAACTAGGGATCGGAGTGAAGAATCATATAGCTGGAGACTTCTTCTACTTATTCGTTTCGATTCTGTTTGTTAGCAGGTTATGAAGTTGAAGTAGTGGGTTGGGTTTCGAGGTCTCTGTTTTCAAGTTATCTTTTTGATTGATAGTTATTTCATATTCTCAGCATTAAATTATGTTTACATTTTTTTTTCAGGTTGTTTCTTACGGATCTATCAAAATTAATCTAAGATATAGATATATAAACATGCTTCTCAATTCTTGTAGAGGTATCAATGAGTACTAAATATGATTTTTATGTGATCGCATCAGATTAAAAATTATTTTTCCTGAAACCTTTTCATCTTATACTTTCATCTTTATTATTGTTATTCTTATTATTATGTTCATCTTTGACTTTCTTAACTGGCCCACTAATAGGATATGCAGTTTGGTTAATATTGTTGTAAGAGTCTCTACATAAGTATATAGATATTTGTACAAGTCCTTTTTTATAGTTATTTCTTTGCGTTAGGTCAAGTTCTCTTGGGTTTGTTTTAGGTATATATGTATTCCACAAAATAGTTGTCGAAACACAACTGTTTTGATTGCTTATTATTGCTCCACACTTAATAGATATGTAGAGACACAAATGAAATAGGTCACTTAAAATAATTTATTTTGATTGACAACGAAGGGCTTGTTAATGTTTTAGCTGAGAAATTCATATCAAACAGGGTAAATGATATAGCAACATTGAATTAGGATTTTTTATATGTTTTTGATAGAATAATAAAGGTTTTTTTTTTTTTTTTTTACCCATTTGCTGATCTTTCTATTTTCTTTTGGTCTTTGTTGACATATTTCCTAAAGTCTCGAAGTTTGGATATTCTCAAGACAAAGTGCATAATTAAGAGAAGATGCTCCTACATTGTTGTTTATGCTAAGACATAAAGAATAGTTTTGACTTTAGAGTATTTGCACACCATTTTTAGTTACGATTTCCAAATGTGTTTTTTTTTRRTTWWTMMTTTTMGMRCKYMTTTRCKAWRKAYYWTTTTTTMGGGGGGATTGTTTATATCAATGGCATTAAATATTATTTTTATATATATCATARATAAAATCTCACACTTACTATGACAATACGAAATGATAGCAGAAAAAAGTAAATTGTTACATATCATACACAGAKTGCAAACATTGT
>BMAC01000007.1:2123123-2138686 GCA_014905375.1 Phtheirospermum japonicum | reverse complement strand
GWWWSAYACATGGTCATGAAGGAGTGAATTTTTTAAACATACATAATGAAATGCTATAGGAAGTGTACTGTTTTAGCTGAACACATAGATAAAATATATTTCATATCTATACGCATCGGTAAAGTGAAATCAAGATGTTAATTGCATTACTCTGTTATTAGGCTACATTTGTTGATTTGATTTTTTATTAGGCAACTTATCTTTTATACTTGTAAAAATAATCATAGATGATTCAAATGTAAAAGCGAACATGTGTGATATATTAACTGGACTTCTTTATAATATTATTCCTTCAGTTCAAAAGAAAATCTACCTTTATTTAATCTAAAACGTAAATAATAATAAAAAAATATATACGTCTTCATTTAGTTATAAAGTTTAGATACTTTTCCTCATCCCATTTTGACTCTATATTTAATGTTATTCATTAAAATATGGGACAATTTATTTTGAGAGAAATTGTACGCATTTTTCCTTACAATTATTAATAGCATAAACTTCACCAATAATTATTTTCATGAAAACTTAAGAGGCTAAATATATGACAACTATAAATTGTAGGAGAAGTATATAACAACATTTAATTCACTTTTCCAGAATCAAATGAAGTTATGGGACTAAACTTCTTTTGCCTCCTTTTATTGAAATAATAATATTAAAATATTTTCCTTCATATATATTTATTATTCTAGTGAATGATCTCATTATTAATTAGAGCTAATAGGAATAATATACAATTGTTTACTTAACAAAAGTATTTGAGTGAATTGAATGCATTAAAGAAGAATGATGCTTGACATTGACAGTTAAACATTTCATGTCTATTCTGAATTGATATATTTTCTATTACTATCTATATATCTACAACTATAGAATTATAAATATTTATATAAAATCTTTACAAGACAACATCGTTGCTTTATTAGTTTTTATGGAAAAAGTTTCACTTAAAATTTAGGGTAATTAGGGATATGTAGGTAACTCAAGTATTTAGATGCTTGTGGACAATAAGACATTTTCTCACTGGTCGTCACTTTGAAAGCCCTTTTGGAGAGGAAGGTTAGAACCTAAATTTTATTTTTCAGAATTTCCTTGATTCTTATACACGATTCAGTTTTTGTGTTTTTTTTAAACAAATCAACTGGTTCACACATTGTGTTCAAAGTAGAAGAAATTTGGATTCAGTTGTGATTGTGAAGTCGATGAAAGAATGTGGTTTATATTTAAAACTAAAGTTAGTTTTAAATTGGTTTATCATAATAGGGATTTCCCCCCCCCCCCCCCCCCCCCCAATGTATGCAGTTTTTCTCACTTTGCCCCCCAAAGTATTTTTTGTTCCACTTTGCCGACGTTGCCCCCCAAACTTTATTTTCGACGGAATATTCTTTCTAGATTCTATCGGCGAGCAGTTGGGAGGCAAAGTGAAAGAATCTTATAGTTTGGGGGGTAAAGTGTAAAAAATCTTATAGTTTGGGGGGCAAATTAAAATAATATAAACATTAAATTTTTATTTTAAAATTTTATATTTGGAAAAGATATATAATTCTTATCTTATACTCACACACACACAAAGTTGTCAATACAATTCCTAATTTAAAAAAAAACCATAAATTTTCAATTAATATTTATAATTTTCTAAATATAAATATTGTACATCAGGGGGGTAAAGTGGAACAAAAAATACTTTGGGGGGCAAAATGAGAAAAACTGCATACATTGGGGGGCAAAAAAAATTATCCCATCAAAATAAGGGGATTTAATATGTTAATTGGGTTGTGAGTAATGGGGAATGTAGAATGAAAACTAAATATTGTTTATTGTAAAATGAAAAGTAAAAGCAAAGAAGACACAAAGGACACGATAGAATTAGGGTTCTCTTATTCATCAAACACTCCCTTTATATATGGTATTAAATACATGTTTACATAATACATAAAGATAACAAATACCTAAATTATCTATCATCAGTTACTTATTGACGAAGGTACACTAATTGTATTTTTCCTTCAACACTCCCCCTTGTGCCAAGTCAAACGGTGAAATGGTGTTTCATTGTTGCCTCGTTAAAACCTTGACAAATAACCTTTGACCAATCATAGGAGTGCTAACATATTGCACTTATCCATATTTAATTATCTGATTATCTTTTGGATATATGCAAATTGTAGAATTTAGTATTCCACAAAATCGAGTTTTAGGTTAAAGCCTTAACATGATCGAGTTTTCCCATGGTTCGTTATCTCAAATTAAAATTTCAAATAACTAGCGATATCTCTTATTTCATTAATAGTGGATATTATGTTCATATCATCGACATATACAATTATAATTGCAAATTTGAGACTTATTTTATTTATAAATATGCAAGGGCATAAATTATCTTTTCTCAATCAAGTGGTCACTTAGATGCTTATACCATATCTTTCTGAATTGTTTCAATCCATAAAGTGAGTGTTTTAATTTAATTACAAATGCACTCCGTGGCTTAGAGTCACTTGCCTTGGCAAGGAAAGGTCAGCAAGTACTTTCATATATATCTCTAAATCATGATCCCCGTAGAGATATGATGTAACCACAGGTATAAGCTACGTTATCATTCTTTTGAATTATAACATCTTGTATGGGAGAGTACATATCCCCATAGCCAATTGCAGGGCATTTTGAGAAACTATGTGCTTCGTGTTTAGATTTGAGTCACACGGCTTTATTTTCTCATTGTGTTTTCTAACAAAACTTTGTTTATGTCCTACAAGATTTACACTTGGTGAGGTTAGCAGTACCAGACCAAATACCTATCTTGTTGTCAGTGAATTTAGTTCTACCTGGATTGATTCAGAGTTAGGTCGATTTGCTCTTTGTTAATATTTCAATAGAGCGTGGTTCGATACCATCGTGCTCTATGATTCGTTGAGCAACAATGTGTATATATCATCAATGTGTGTAGAAAATATTTCCATCAACTCATATAAACTCTCATAGTACATTGAGATTAATTTATTATCTGGAATCATATTAAACATCGGAGCGTCCTCCAGTAACGATTTATGGATATAAGTATAACCAAAGATAATCTCATGAGATGGATTATCTTCATTGATGATCAATTGAAGTTTTGCCATACATGACCTCTTATTCCTTAGGCCAGTATTGATCGAACCAAGTGACCTCCCCCTGTTCCTTTTGGGAGTCATGACCTTAACCATACCTTCACTAAGTATGGTTGCAATGTCTTAATCTGTGACATTGTGCCCTTTATGGGGACTTTTAACCTTGCAGACACATTTGCAGACGGTATATATATGATCTCGTCACTTTAGAAATTGAGTCTTCTGTACTTTAAAGATCAATTGTTCACTTTACTTTACTTTCATGTTACATTGTGAAATGTGGGGATCATAATGAGACATAGTATGAAACTATTCCTATCGTTCCATATAGAAAATACTTTTTCTTATCTCCCCCTAACGACGGGAAAATTGTCTCATTGGAGTTATAAATTCAAAGATTTAGCGGTAAAGAGATCGTCTGTCAAAGGTTTCTAACAGCGGATTGACTATTGGAGATTCATATCCAACATAAATACTTAATCATCTTTAGAAACTCATATTAATGTGCTATGGGGGCGCAATAGGCACATATACTGCGTAATCAAATATGCGTAGATATGAATTATCAGGCTTATATCCAGTTACCAACAAGTACGCAAAATATTTGGTTAGCAGAGGTTCATAAACGAATAAGTAAGAGTTGCGTGCAATATTGCATAACCCTGTGCAGAGAATAATATATGAGTGCGCATAAATATTATCTTAGTCACCATCTATATTCTTTTCGATGGTGTCTTCTTTGAGACCTTATTGTATAAGCACATTAGGGTACAAAATGCATTACATTGATCTTGATTGAAATGCAATAGATATCAAATACTTTTGATGTAAGTTCTCTAGAATTATGAGTTTGTGTGCTTTATAAGGGTGGTGAGTCCTCAATTATATTAAATGTGCTAGAAGTTTTGAAAATGCAATATTTTTATGGACAATACGTGCCGCAACATCAACCAAAACTATAAAATACTTGAATGATCCGCATTTTGAATGGTTATGTCCACATGTATCACCAATTATCAATTATAAGAATGAAATATTATACTTTTTATCTTTAGCATATGCAGGTCTCAATCATACAATTTTGCCAATGAATAAGTTTTGAAAAAATGAGTGATGTATCTTTGAGATATGAATGTATGTAGTGCCCCTAGTACTTTAGAATGCACTAGTTGTAATTGAAAAGCATTAGTTCAATACTATATTGTGCATCAAATCTCTATCTCATTTTGTGTTTAACTCAAAATAAAAGATGTCCATGTTAATTTCTTATAATATGGACCATCATATCACGAAGATCAAAGAATCCATGCCAGCCGTGTCAAAACTTGAATGAGTCAGTGTCCAAAAGTTCTTTGTTGGCCATATCTTATGATTCAATAATCAAAAAGTAGTGAAGTAAAATTACTAGATTGACTCTAAAATGTGCTTTCTTCCAAATCAATAAAAGTATAGTTCCATTCTCATAATGTACTTCTTAATGATAATCATCAACATGAATATCATCAAACTTAATAAGGTTCGTTCGCTCTTGGTCCATAATGAGCTTTTATGACTTTAATCAATGTGCCACCAGGCCTCAAGACTTTGTCACATATAAGTATCAATTAAGTGTATAATTATCTATTCCTCGAAAAATTCTCACATTCCTCCAGAGATGATATAAATACTTTTCATTCTAATATTTTATATTATTTACTAGATATATTACATTATATCTAATAATTTTCTCATGAACCTTGTATGTGAATGTGTGGTAAATTAACTCAAGTACATTCAATGCTTTAGAAAGAAATACAAAATTTACCAATAAGCCAAAAATAATTAAATCAGGCTACATCACATAAATCTAACTCAAAATAAATTTTAATACCAAATACAATAGTCTAATGTGAATGATTGATTATACTTTCATCAATTAAAATAGAGGATATCCATTGACCTAGCAAGGTTATTGGGATAATCTCCATGACTTCTACCACGACCAATAAATATTACAAACTCTTACATATCTTACCTTGTGGTTCATTCTTCCCACATAAGTAGGGATCAACATGTCTCTTTCCCTTTACTTTGAGGTTATTCCACTATTCATATCGGCCCTAGTTTGCCTCAAGAAATTTCCTTATCCAAAGGTCTAACATTGGTATGAAGAATAATATCATGTCTCTCAATCACTTATTATCATAATTAATATTATACAAGTGGATCAGTATGTTTGCTCAAGTGGAAAAAAAATAAATTGAGATCGTATCTCTCAATTACTTATTATCATTTAAAGTGACTTTCTTTTTCACATATGGTAAAACATATTTTTAGTCGCAACATATCAAAGTCATTGACCCTTTTTAGCAAGCAAACCAATTTCTTTTCACTAAATTCTTAGGCTTGGAAGTAGCGTTCCATAAAAATTTTAAAAATATTCATTTAGAGCACATCCAAAAGTTTATTAAAATTCCTCAACTACATATACTTCCAATATAAGATTTGGGGTCAATGTGAAGTATCAAATTCATTAGAGAATTAACTTTGACTTAGTCTCACGATTCTTTGTCAGTTGGGGTTGGTGTATGATATTATTGTGGAATTATAATTACACTAGTTTCCACATCAAATGACTGATAGTAGTACTCAATTTCTTTTGAGTATATTATTTTGAATTTAGATTGAGTTAGTTCAGTCAATTTCTTTAGATAATGAGTTTGAATAATATATGTCATACTCTTTCTTTGATATTATGTGAATATACTTTGTCACAAGACTTATTTATACAATTCTTTATCATTCATGAACTTTCATTATCATGAAAATATGCAAATTTACAATTAATAATACATACATTGAAGTAGCTTATAAAATCAGCTTGAAGAGAATTATCAACATACATGAATCTATCAATTCATTGAAATTCATGATTAAGTGAACATATCGACAAATTCATGATCAATCTCTCATCTAATCATGTAAATAACATTATTTATGATTTCTAAATAATAATCATCTAAGAGCATATATAATAATATATTATGTACTCTATGAATATCATTAAAGTATTGCAAAATCCATATTTGTCAATATTGTTCATAACATCACATGCATATAATCATATGAAACATATATACATATATGTGCTTTGTATAAGAATGCACGATAATACATACCATGCCATATATCCATATAAAAAATATTTATTAGTTTCATTTAATAAATAATAGGGTAATTTGAGTTACTTTGGTGGAAAGACACGATTCTTTCGGGCATTCCTCGAATTTTGTTTTTGCAATAGGTTTGTGCGCGATATGTTTTTGATTATAGAAAGCTTCAAACTCAATCTACACCATAAATATTAAACCATTATATATTTTAAATATTATATCCAAAATTCAGCTTAATCCAATGGTTAGATTGTGCGTAATTTAATTTTAAAAAACCTGGGCGGACAATTTTGGGAAACAGGACCAGCTCTATTCAAAATTCATTATTGGACTCTACGAATCTCAAATCCGGATCTTCATCATTCAGAATAAACTTTCAATTGTATAGAATAATATATTCAACTTTTGTCTTGATCCAACGGTTCGATCTTGCGAAATCTTATTTTTAAAAACGTTGCGCAGAAAATTCCGAAAACAAAATCTGCTTTGTTCAAAAGTTTATATATATTTTCTCGTATCTCATAATCCAATATCCACCGTTCAAAATGTAATTAAATAGTTTTTGAAGGTTCTGTAAATATTGGAACGCGATCCAACGGTTGAAACGTGAGTTTTTCAAACTTATAACGTAGTTAGATTTTCGACCTACGAAAATTGTGTAATTGTTACTTTGGTTATGAAGGCTTAATATAAAAGGAAAAGCAATAACGAAGAAAACACAAAGGAGACGGTAGTATTAGGGTTCTCTTATTCATTAAAGTCTCCCTTTATATAGGGTATCAAATACATGTTTCCATAATACATAAAGATAACAAATATCTAAATTGTCCTTTATCAGTTACTTATTGACAAAGGCACACTAATTGTGTTTTTCCTTCAACATTTATAATATTTTAGTTCATCGACACACATAAGAGTTGGAGTCTTAGAGGCCTTCACGAATAAAAAATATATAGGTGTTGAAGGCTTAGAAACTGTTGCTATCACGTATTGTGAGTTTGTGCTAAGACTGGGTAGCGTATGAGGATAGGATGTCATGAAGATGGATAGATGAATTTGGGAATTATGTGATTTTTCCTCTTTATAAGGTGTTGTTGATGGGATAACTAGAAAAGGTAAAGTTAGTAATGCCCAGTGTTCTAAGAATCAGGTAAGGTGGGCACTTAGGCATTAGGCA
This sequence comes from Phtheirospermum japonicum, assembly GCA_014905375.1. NCBI lineage: Eukaryota > Viridiplantae > Streptophyta > Magnoliopsida > Lamiales > Orobanchaceae > Phtheirospermum > Phtheirospermum japonicum. Next base: position 2,131,250 of record BMAC01000007.1, on the reverse strand, counting down.
GCCTCAGAGCATCGATATTTTGGCCAAATCGGCTTTTCTAGGCACCCGTTTATCTAGGCGGAGGCTAGGCAGGCTACGTGGTTGCGCTCCTAAGTAGTTTTTGGTATGTTTTTAGAATATGTTAAGTTTTGAATTAAGTAAAATTAATAAAATTCAATGTGATTCAAAGATCATTGTAATATTATCAATGCTATATTTGTTAAAGTCAAGTTTGTGGTCTAAAATGAAAAAAAAGTTACTTGAACAAGGAACATGAGGTCAATAAATAATCTAAGCTTCAGTGATTTTTTTACTTAGAGTGGGAAGTGGGGAAGAAGAAACTCATACTGAAGGTAACATTACAATTCCCAAAGAGATGATCATTGAGTATGATAATGAGAAAGACTCAATAAATGGACTTATAGGAGCTATTTTTCCTGTTTAACCTAGAAATTGCATTCATCTCAGTACATGACAAGTCGAGCAATATTAGCCTCTAGAAGTGAACAAGTCGACTGAGTGAAATTTTGATCTCGAAGTTTCCTGGAGAAGCAAGAACATTTAGAAGCTTTGATGAATCTACTGATGACATGAACAACTACTATGAAGAGGACTTTTTGAACTCATTAACTCCAAATGGCTTACCCCTCATAAGTTGGTGCTAAAATGAAACTGCCCAATAATCCTTCTCAAGACTTTGAACCCATCAAATGGGTTGTGTAATAGTACAAGAATGGAGTGTCGAGATTTATGAAGTAATGTAATTGATGAGGAGATTGTATTTGGACAACATAGTGGAAAATATGTTTTTGTGCCTAGAATTTTACCAACTGAAAATGAAGGTTATCCATTTTAATTTAGACGTAAACAATTTTCAGTCCGACTATGTTTTGCCATGACAATCAATAAAGCTCAAGGACAAACCATTCCGAATGTTGGGGTCTATTTACCGCAATCAGTATTTTGCATGGTCAATTATATGTTACTCACTCTAGAGGTACTTCAATGTGTACAACTAAAGTGTTGATTAAACTAGTAATATCAAATGAAAAAGGAAATACAAAAATGAATAATATTTTGTACAAACAAGTCCTCAGTGAAGGTATAATGTCTTTTTTCTCTTTTCAATTACATATCACATATTGTCAATGTTAACTAATATTTTTATTGATAAAAAATAATAAAAGTTATTTATTTATCATTTTTAACCTTTATATTTGAATTATTCATCATTTTAATAATTTCTACTTTTATTTTTCTAATGTTGTTATTTGTATCTTTTATTGCAACATGTTTATTTTATTTAGAGGTAATTATTTTTTACCCCCAAACTTTTTTGATTTTTACAGTTTAGTATACGAACTTTTTTTTTCCGACAAACCGCCATGTGAACTATGCGCGAATTGCATTTTACCCCTTACACCACTTTTTTTGTGGTTTTGTAATCAAGACTGGATGATGTGGCACAACCCGATTGCCACGTCATCCAATTTTGATCACAAAACCACCAAAAAAATGGGTGTAGGGGGTAAAATAGAATTCGCGCATAGTTCATATGGCGGTTTGTCAAAAAAAAAAGTTCGTATGGTAAACTATAAAAATCGAAATAGTTTGGGGGGCAAAAAGTTTTTTTCCCTTTTATTTATTTATCATTTTAACCTTTATTCATATCTTTTAATGGAACAGGTTTAGAACTTGATTCAAAGTTGGAAAACCAACCTAGAGAAGAAGTAGTTTTGAGGTCAACAATAGGCTATTTTCAAATCCTAATAATTATATATATTTCAAAAATACAAAATACTCTTTTTTTTTTAAATTGAAGGACCCGTAGGTCAATAAAACATAAAGAGAGAAACTAGAATTTGTTGATCACAAGACCAATCAATGGGCTAAACAAGTACATAGTCGCAAACCGACCGTCCAAAAAAGTCAACTTACTAAAGAATACTCTCATGAAATTGATACAGTTGTAATTTATCGCAAGTATTGTTTTTCTTTTCTCTCTCTTTTTTTTTTTTTTTTGAAATGGCTTAATATAAAATAATAACATGCACTATCTTAATACTATTATCTATAATTACCTAATTTCTTGAAATCGCTACAATTCTTTTTTAATCTTTTAAAGATTTTATGTTCTTTTCACTGTGTTGTTCAAGATTGCATAGCGGTCGTCGATCATGAATTCCCTAGAGTTTCAGGTAATTATTTATTTTTATTTGTTATGTACCTATTAAGCTCTTCAAATTCATGAATGAAATAATATTTCTTTTCTCTTTAACTACTCTTCAAATTCATGAATAAAGCAATTTGTTTACTTTAACTATTCTTCAAATTCATGAATGAAAAAAGTATTTATTAATAGGATAAGTTGTTCCATTTCTATGTTGGATGTTAGTTTCATTTTTTTATTAGATAAAAGACTATGACCATTATACTGAAATGATAATTTCATTCTTGGATTCTTACCGTTTCATTCTTTTAAATATGATCACTCTATTTGTATCATTTCTTTCCTTTTTTCTCTATGTATTACACTCCATTACTACTCTTTTTGGTTTTTTGGTTTTAGATATAAGTTAATCAGAAAAAACTTTACAAAATAATTTGATATTTACAAGAAATAACTTTGTTGTCGAGGAGAAAAAAGGAATCTATCGGTTGCATTATGTTTGCATAAATTGTATGCGTATGAAAGAGATGATGTCTGACATATAAATATACCCCTAACTTTGGTTGGGCCAAAAAAACCAAAACTCGAGTTCCAAACCTTTTTACAATAATAAGGTAAGCTCTCAAGCCCGTGACTAGAAAGTAAAGGGTGCGTCGAAGTGTATTTGTAAAAAGATTGGACCATATGGCCAGACAAGATGATAGCCTTTTATATTCATTCTTATTGTTTCATCCTTCCCAATAGAATGTTAATTGTATAGATCGCTTTTACGCGAGAAAGGGGGACCACTCTCTGAGCCTAAGTTTTCCTCGACGAGCATGCAATCCGACTGTTTATATAATTAAGTCAATCGACTCTTATGCATAATATAGTAGAAATACTAATGATCAATTCAAATAGTATGGTATTATATTTCCAAGGGTCATAAATTTGGTTTGGGGCTTGAACATTTTTACATCATTTGAAATATAGGTTTTTTGAATAAAGTTCGAGATTTTATTAAAAAGTAGAAAAAGCGTTAATACAAAAAAGATCACGATCTCTGTTCCTTGACCAAATGCATCTGTTCAGGCCTCATTAAAACCTCTCGAGGTAAGCCCACCCTTGTGGGAAAAACCCTCGTAAAGGAAAGAGTACCCTCCCCACGCCAGTAGTAGAAGGAACAGAACAGAGTAATGAAAAACTCTAAGAGCCACAGGTCGGCTAAAAATAAAAAAATGCTGCAACAAGCAGGTCGTGATCCAGAAAGCAGCAATACCAAGGTCCTCTGCCGAACCGAGATTAGACTGCCATCTGAGGGGCTGATGTCAGGATCGTGATGAACGGTACACCTTTTTACCCAAAATATCATCATTCACCAGATTCAAGAGAAACGTTGGGGGTGACGTGAACCAGTCGTAACGAGGAGGATCGGATTTGGAAAGCGCATCAGCAGCGCGATTGCCTTCTCGATAAACATGCGAAACCATGAACTCGATCGAGGTAGTGATATAAAGAATCCGACGCCAACGAGCCAGGAAGCGCCATGGGACATTCAGGTTACGCTTCACAAAAAGCTCCACCACATAGGTCGAATTAGATTCCAGCCAAATCCGTCTCTAGCCTCTCTGATCAGCCTCCTCGACCGCAATAATCGCGGCCTCCAACTCAGCCTCAAAGGCATAACCCTGGTCAAGCGGTCTAGAGAAGCCACCTTTTTTGAGTTCATTTATCACGTTATAAGTTATGCAATACTACTATATTAATACAATTTATTTATTATAGCCTTAATTTCTTTAATTTATTGACTGGTTGCACAGGATGTTGTTGTCATCGTATGGTGGTGGACCCGAATTGGACGCTATGAGGAGTAAAGCCCTGACTGCAAGACGTTAGGTTAAAGCAAGGGTGTGTCACATTCATAATATAATCCTTGATTTACATTCTGGTGCATTGCTCTTAGTTTTAAGTCAAGTTATATCATGTGTCTCGAACATATTTAATAGATCTAAAAATATATTATGTTATTACTTTTTTATTTTTCTTGGAGTAGAATGATGTTGAGAAATTTATTCTTGGCAATAATTCCTATTTTGTTATTTGCCTTTCTTGGGCACAAAATAAATTAGGGAACTAGARTTAGGACAATTTTATGTTTCCTAGTTTATGCACAAGACTTTAWTTATRRDTAYATTGTGTTTAGGATTTGTTTTTAGGATTTTACCAAGTTTAGGATTCTTAGTTGTCTATTTAAGACACAAGTAATCCTACACTTTACTCACGGTTTTTATTTTTAGAGATTGACGCACGGATTTCTTGAGGAGAAGAACGCAAGYCGCACGACGCAAGAAGACGCWCAAGGAAGGAAGAACACGARATACTACTTGGAGCCAACGATCGTGATAAACAAGATCTTTGAAGTTACGTAACCAACGGAGAAGATCTTGCCATTCCGGCAACAAGTATTTAGTATCAAGTTTCTTGATATTTAGTTTTCATATATTACTTTATAATTGTGTATTGAACGTGAATCGAAAGTAATATAGTTTACGGGTTTGTACACCCAAGTTCACAAGTATTTACTTGTGAACTGATTTTGTTTAATCGTGTTCTCTTTTTAAATATCCGCTGCATAACCTGGTGTTATTTAGTTGATGTTGTTAATCAGTGTTATTAACATTAATTAACAACATTACAAATCTGGTCCTTATTTTTTAAAACCATAGACCTTCTAATTTTACAATTGGCATCTAGAGCGGGTTACTTAACCTTTTAAGTATTGATCCTTATTTTTATAGGTGCTATGGATGCTCAAGGCAACCCGAGGCCTTTAATTCTTAATGGTGAGAATTACTCTCTTTGGAAACAGAGGATGAGGTGGCACTTGAAGAGCATGGACGAACGTGTTTGGAAGACCGTCCTTATTGAATGGGAAAAGCCACGTGTCACGGATGGCGAGGGCGATGCCATTCCCAAGAAAGAAGAAGATTGGACTGCTGACGAAGCAGCTGCGGAAAATTGGAACTCTAAATGCATCAACGCCTTGTGTGGCTATGTAGATGCAAGTTACTATCGTATCATCAAGAACTGCGAGTCGGCAAAGGATGCTTGGGACGCACTCCAAAGGGTGTGTGAAGGAACAGCAAGCGTGAAGAAGTCCAGACTAAAAATGCTCTTGTCCACATTCGAGGCTATGAGAATGACTGAGAAAGAATCTATCATGGATTACTCAGTGAGACTGGCTGAAATAACAGAGGAGTGCAAAGATTTGGGTGAACCCATAACAAATTCCCGRCWTGTAGGAAAATTGCTAAGATCCATTACAAAGAAATATAGCATGAAGGTGGTGGCAATAGAAGAATCCAAGGATGTTGATAACATCGATTTCAACACCTTAGTTGGAAATCTCAAGCAATACGAGATGGAACATGTCACTTCTAGCTCGAAAGAGAATGTTGCTTATTCTTCTGATTTAATTAAAGCAGGAGATGAAGATGAGAATTCGATTTTAATGGAATTATTAAAAGGATGGAGTCGACTACTCTCGAAGAAGATGAACTGGCAAACTCCTTGACCATCTGCTCGTTAGTGGATCCAAAAATAATATCGTCTACATAAATTTGGACAATTAAGATGTGCTTGTTGGATTTAAGAAGAAACAATGTTTTATCAACTTCTCCTCGTCTAAAATTCAAATAAAGCAAATGTTGAGTTAGCCTTTCATACCAAGCTCTCGGAGCTTGTTTTAAACCATAAAGTGCCTTTTTCAATTTTAAAACAAAATCAGGTTTTTGAGGATCCACAAATCCTTTAGGCTGCTCAACATATACTTCTTCACTTAAAACTCCATTCAAAAACGCACTCTTGATGTCCATTTGATGCAACGAAATTTTCATATGACAAGCAACAGAAAGCAAAAGTCTTACCGACTCAATTCGAGCAACAGGGGCAAAAGTCTCATCAAAATCAATACCTTCAATTTGCGTATACCCTTGTGCGACAAGTCGAGCTTTATTCCTCACAATGTTGCCTGCTTCATCAGTCTTGTTTTTGAATATCCACTTGGTCCCTGTCACATGAGCATTCTTTGGCCTTGGAACAAGATCCCACACATCATTCTTGGAGAATTGCTCCAGCTCCTCTTGCATGGCCCGAATCCAGAACTCATCTTTGAGTGCATCCTCCACGCGCTTGGGCTCTATTTTAGAAAGGTACAAAGACTCACGAATTTTAGAACAATTAGTAGACAAACATACATACCTGACCATTTCCTTGAAATTTATTTGTCGACGTCTTGTACTCCTTTCGTCCATATCACCAATAATTTGGCCCACGGGGTGGTTTTTCTGGATTCTGGATGGAATATCCCTCTGATGAAGATCAATGGGATCTGCTGGATCTTCTTCCTCTGAATCAGAGTCAGATTCTGCAATTTGACTCGATGTTGGTACTGATGTTGGTATCCCAGTATCAACATGGTTATCAACATCACTTAAATCTCTGAGTTCAGCGGCCTGCATCTTTGTTTTCAATACCTGCACCATCAACTGAAGTAGGAGTAACACTGCCCTGAGGGTTTTGATCATAAACCAGATCATCATCCTCGACAGGCTGTTTCCCTTTTGGCATGCCTCGCACACCGGAATGATCTTGGTGTTGAGCTTGGGCAGTCCAGTCACAACTTCTTCCTTGGACAACCTATCTATCATCTTGTAATTTACATGTCCAAGCTTTTGATGCCATAGTTCTGCATCACTAAATTGGGACAACCTGCAAAAAGCATCACTGTGAATTTGGTAGCAATTATCTGAAGTTCTTTTCCAGTGAGAATACAAGATCCATTCTCCTCATAAACTTCACACTTTTCACGGTTGAATTTAACGCTGAACCCTCCGTCGCACAATTGACTTATGTTGATAAAATTTGCTGTAAGTCCTTCTACTAGCAGCACATTTTCCAAGTGTTACAACACCAGGAACATGGAGAGTCCCTTGACCAACGATTTGGCCATTTGCGCCTCCTCCATACTTCACTTTTCCACCTTTAAGTCTGACAATGTTGGAGAGCAATTCTTCTGAGCCTGTCATATGCTTCGAGCATCCACTATCAACCAACATCGAACCAAATTGCAGAATCTGACTCTGATTCAGAGGAAGAAGATCCAGCAGATCCCATTGATCTTCATCAGAGGGATATTCCATCCAGAATCCAGAAAAACCACCCCGTGGGCCAAATTATTGGTGATATGGACGAAAGGAGTACAAGACGTCGACAAATAAACTTCAAGGAAATGGTCAGGTATGTATGTTTGTCTACTAATTGTTCTAAAATTCGTGAGTCTTTGTACCTTTCTAAAATAGAGCCCAAGCGCGTGGAGGATGCACTCAAAGATGAGTTCTGGATTCGGGCCATGCAAGAGGAGCTGGAGCAATTCTCCAAGAATGATGTGTGGGATCTTGTTCCAAGGCCAAAGAATGCTCATGTGACAGGGACCAAGTGGATATTCAAAAACAAGACTGATGAAGCAGGCAACATTGTGAGGAATAAAGCTCGACTTGTCGCACAAGGGTATACGCAAATTGAAGGTATTGATTTTGATGAGACTTTTGCCCCTGTTGCTCGAATTGAGTCGGTAAGACTTTTGCTTTCTGTTGCTTGTCATATGAAAATTTCGTTGCATCAAATGGACATCAAGAGTGCGTTTTTGAATGGAGTATTAAGTGAAGAAGTATATGTTGAGCAGCCTAAAGGATTTGTGGATCCTCAAAAACCTGATTTTGTTTTAAAATTGAAAAAGGCACTTTATGGTTTAAAACAAGCTCCGAGAGCTTGGTATGAAAGGCTAACTCAACATTTGCTTTATTTGAATTTTAGACGAGGAGAAGTTGATAAAACACTTGTTTCTTCTTAAATCCAACAAGCACATCTTAATTGTCCAAATTTATGTAGACGATATTATTTTTGGATCCACTAACGAGCAGATGGTCAAGGAGTTTGTC
>BMAC01000007.1:2075497-2102398 GCA_014905375.1 Phtheirospermum japonicum | reverse complement strand
CACCATGATTTTTTTTTGGTATTAAAAAAAAAAAGAAATTTTCGTTTGCTAGGTGTGCACAAATATAGAGAGGCAGGATTTTAGAAATCCAAAGATCATTTGTAGGTAAAACTTGAAAATATCTCGTGTTTTACGAGGGTTTACAAGTAAGTAAATGTGCATACTCCTTGATACTGAGAAAATGCTTTTCACTTTGATATAGTCCAATGTATTGTTGGATTACCAAAAAATTTCAATAGATTTGTTACCGTTAAAGTTCCGAAAAATGTTGTTTGGCTATGTTTAAAAAGAAAACATGTTTTTCAAAAATTATTTTGACCAACAATGACACCCATACCCTCGTTGAGTTACTTACCATTTTTTAAAAATGGCATGTCTTGGATCCGAGAAATGAAAAGTAGTGAAAAAATGGAGAATTCAACTAAAAATAATGGCTAAAAATCTTTTCTTTTTCCCCTTCAAAATTATGGCTAAATGGTCAAAAATCCGGCACTTGATTTCTTATTAAAATTGAAATCTTAACTTCAAATCCAGGCAATTCAAAAATGAAGCCTTTAGTCCTGGCCAGAAAATGAAGCCTTAGTAACTTCCATAGTATTCATGGATATTTGTTAGTTAGAAATGGCAGTTATATTCAAAGATTGGCATTGGTTTTGTGATAGGTCAACTAATCTGTGTTATCTCACAGGATAGTGGAGAGTTTGAATTGGAGCTGGAGGATCCAATTAGAAACGTGCCGTGGTCACCATGATTTTTTTTTGGTATTAAAAAAAAAAAGAAATTTTCGTTTGCTAGGTGTGCACAAATATAGAGAGGCAGGATTTTAGAAATCCAAAGATCATTTGTAGGTAAAACTTGAAAATATCTCGTGTTTTACGAGGGTTTACAAGTAAGTAAATGTGCATACTCCTTGATACTGAGAAAATGCTTTTCACTTTGATATAGTCCAATGTATTGTTGGATTACCAAAAAATTTCAATAGATTTGTTACCGTTAAAGTTCCGAAAAATGTTGTTTGGCTATGTTTAAAAAGAAAACATGTTTTTCAAAAATTATTTTGACCAACAATGACACCCATACCCTCGTTGAGTTACTTACCATTTTTTAAAAATGGCATGTCTTGGATCCGAGAAATGAAAAGTAGTGAAAAAATGGAGAATTCAACTAAAAATAATGGCTAAAAATCTTTTCTTTTTCCCCTTCAAAATTATGGCTAAATGGTCAAAAATCCGGCACTTGATTTCTTATTAAAATTGAAATCTTAACTTCAAATCCAGGCAATTCAAAAATGAAGCCTTTAGTCCTGGCCAGAAAATGAAGCCTTAGTAACTTCCATAGTATTCATGGATATTTGTTAGTTAGAAATGGCAGTTATATTCAAAGATTGGCATTGGTTTTGTGATAGGTCAACTAATCTGTGTTATCTCACAGGATAGTGGAGAGTTTGAATTGGAGCTGGAGGATCCAATTAGAAACGTGCCGTGGTCACCATGATTTTTTTTTGGTATTAAAAAAAAAAAGAAATTTTCGTTTGCTAGGTGTGCACAAATATAGAGAGGCAGGATTTTAGAAATCCAAAGATCATTTGTAGGTAAAACTTGAAAATATCTCGTGTTTTACGAGGGTTTACAAGTAAGTAAATGTGCATACTCCTTGATACTGAGAAAATGCTTTTCACTTTGATATAGTCCAATGTATTGTTGGATTACCAAAAAATTTCAATAGATTTGTTACCGTTAAAGTTCCGAAAAATGTTGTTTGGCTATGTTTAAAAAGAAAACATGTTTTTCAAAAATTATTTTGACCAACAATGACACCCATACCCTCGTTGAGTTACTTACCATTTTTTAAAAATGGCATGTCTTGGATCCGAGAAATGAAAAGTAGTGAAAAAATGGAGAATTCAACTAAAAATAATGGCTAAAAATCTTTTCTTTTTCCCCTTCAAAATTATGGCTAAATGGTCAAAAATCCGGCACTTGATTTCTTATTAAAATTGAAATCTTAACTTCAAATCCAGGCAATTCAAAAATGAAGCCTTTAGTCCTGGCCAGAAAATGAAGCCTTAGTAACTTCCATAGTATTCATGGATATTTGTTAGTTAGAAATGGCAGTTATATTCAAAGATTGGCATTGGTTTTGTGATAGGTCAACTAATCTGTGTTATCTCACAGGATAGTGGAGAGTTTGAATTGGAGCTGGAGGATCCAATTAGAAACGTGCCGTGGTAAGTAAACATAGCACAAATAATATATAAATAAAAAATAAAATAAAGTGTGATCAAAATTTATGAACTCATCCAAGAAAGAAAAATGGCACCTCATGATAGATATATGTTGCGGCCGGATAATCACGGACCATACATTCTATGGCACATCGGTCGGAGGAAGCAATAGAACACTCTTCTTCCCCCAGTGATCACAACATAAAGATTCTCATAATGGTCCTTATGAAAAGATGTCTCCGACAAATCGTTCCCGATCCACAAATTCACGGCCCTCCGGCGAGCACCCCAGCGCCTCGGTGGCCCACGGCACGTGGCTCCTCACAGTCCGCTGCCAGCGGCCCGTACTCCCCGCGAAAGCCAGTCGTTCTGCTGCTGCAGATACGCCACCGTTTTGTGTTTGTTCTAGATTCGACGCCATGACCAGATCCAGAGCTTCGGGGAAAGGGAGCCTTCTCGACGTGGGCGGAGGCGAAGCAGAGGCGGCGGAGGGGTGGGGAGCGAGGGCGTCGGCTTTTCCGGTGGGGGTGAGGTGGAGGGCTGTCTCTTATACACATCTAGATGTGTATAAGAGACAGGGGGTGGGGGGCCTAGGGTTAGTTCACGGACCTCTTGCCATAGATTTTGTACTCTTTCTATCATTTGAATGAGGATTTTTATACTGATTTTCGTTCAGAGATGAAGACTGGGAAAGTCATTGCTGTTTTACAAACTACAAAGTCCAGTGAGCTTTATGCAATAATTGGTGGCCGCCAATTGAATTACAAATTGGGCGCGGATAATAACACCCCCAAAACTTTTAAAATGTATATTTTTTTACTAAATCAACTCTACAAATACCTTATTTTATCCCTATTTAATATAATATATAATATAATAATAAAAATAAAATAAAAATAATAATAATGAATTGAAAAGGAAAAAAAAAAGGAAAGTGAGAGAAGAAGAAACGGCGAAGAAGAATGAAAACGCATGCAGAGGAGAAAAAGAGGGGGAAAGTGGAGGAAAAATTGTTTTGAAAAATCCATATAATTTACTGAGAAGAATAGTGGAACGGGGTGAGCCATCAAACGTAAGTTTCTCATTGGGTTTGATTCACTTATTTAGGTTAGGGTTTGAAATTTTTGTAAGAAATTACCGTGTTCTACTCTGGTTCGTAAACCAGAGCCATCTGTTCGGCCGAAAATTTCGAACATGTAGGCCATATTCATAAATATCAATCGAACAATATGCAAGTGTTCAAATAATATATTCGAACATATGCATAATGTTCGGTCAGAACTTTCGAACATACATCGATTGTTCATTAAAACCAGATCGAACATATTCACGATTTTCAACCCGATAAATAGTAATACACCAAAAAAAGTGAGAAAAAATGACTAAAACAGATCGATATCAAGAATAATAACATTATTCATCTTTGTTCTTATCATTATCCTCCATTCTTACAAGTTTTAATGTGAGTTTTTGTTAGATATTGAGAGAGATTTAGGGATGAAGAAGATTACGAGGGTTTATAATTTTTTTTTATAATATATATAATATATATATATATATATATAATAATTACATAAATTTATTTTTTAATTTTAATTATATATTATGAGTAAGGTTATTTTAGTCTTTTCATTTAGGGCTATTTTTGTCTAAAATATTTTGGGATCAACTAATAATATTTTGGGGTGCATATATCCGTGCCCTTACAAATTTTCGTTGCTTTTCCTCTTTACTGATTGTGTTCTAATTTTCTCCTCCGGATAATTTTCTGTTTGAATTGGCTATATCCTCTCGCCTACCTTTTAACACTTGTTTTCAAAATTATGTTTTTGACTCGACCTTAATCGGCCACTATTTATATATGTTCATTTATTCTAGTTTATTTGAAATGAAAATAAATATTAATACTACCATGACGCTGTCACAAACCATAAAAACTAACACAGTAATTTCAATTACTATAAAAATCCAACTCTCTTTTGTAATATTTATTAAATAATGTTTGTACACGATATGATTCTATATTGTTTAATAAGTATATTTCGTAGTGGACATTGAATGTCTTATCAACTAGTGTGGAGCTCGCGAAATAAATATAAAAAATGTTAAAAAAATAAAATTTATAAGAAAATAATTAAAAATGTGAATTATTATATCAAAAGAAAAAAATGTTGTTCACTTTAAATTTGAATTTTTTTATGCTACATTAGTTGTTTGTTTATAATGATTATCATTTTCGTCGCAACAAATAATTTCCAACATTTTATGTTTTTAACTATCAATATTGTGAAATAAAGATGACTTGTACAGTATACGCGAGTTTTATAATGACACTTTTGAAAGATTTGTGATAGCTATAAATAAAATAAAAAATCTGAAAGTATGATTGTATTTTAAACTTATATGGCGTCTCGTTCCAATATAAAAGTCGTTCAAGTTATGGTATATTTTTATTTACATTACATCATTTTCACACTAAATAATGTTCGAGTGACTTTCAAATCCCAAGAAAAACGAAATTGTGAAAATATTATCCTTAATGTGACTTTCAAATCCCAAGAAAAACGAAATATAACAATGGGATTTTTTCGAATTTTATATATGCAATCAATGGGATTAGTTGTTAAATATAACAAATTATCCTTAATGTGACTTTCAAATCCCAAGAAAAACAAAATTGTGAAAATATTAAGGTTACCAAATATATATTTTATAAGTTTATCATATTCATTCGAGATGAAAAATATAATTAAGACCGAAAATCTTGTTCGCATATGTAAATTCATAATTTTTGTTAAATTTGTTTTTCATTTAATTTTCTTTCCATTAAAAACATGTTCCCAAACAATGTTTCAAAGTGGTATCTTAAATTTGTATTTTTTTTATTTTTCGATCTTCTCATATGATTCAAAGTGATATTTTTAAATAGAACAATGTTGGTGGTGGCATTTTTATAAGATAAAGACAAAAATAGTATTTGGATGATTTTCCTTTTTTTTTTATTGTACGACACATATAAAAATATATAACTGGAAAGAGGATTCACTTCTAGAACTTGAACAAAATGAATCCGGTTCACATTGGCTATAGCCGATTCTAAACCATTTTTTGATTATGAATATTTTTTCGAATTTTAGATCCTAAAGTAGGGACAAAAGATTAATATTACAAATCTAAAGAAAATTATTGATAAATTTAGGTAAAAAGAAAATAAAATACCTAAAGCCTACAAAAAAAAATCAGCATAACACCCCCCTATTCACTGTATGACCATTCCAAGTTGGTTCGGATCAACGAGACATTTCGTGTTCAATTTGGCGTTAAAATTAGAGATCGATTACGATCCAAATTATAAACCGTACCTTAGATTAATTCTGTAACATAAAATTTACTTATTAAAATATATATCCAAGTTATAATATGTGGAAAAAAGTACTTCCGTTTAAAAATGACCAAACAAAACCTAATGTAATTCCAAATTCTAGAAAGGCATAAAACCATCCATTTTTAAACCATATGACTATTTGTTATACTTCAAGATAAGGTAAAATCCTCGTACATGGTAATACGGAAAACACAGAACCTTAGTAAAAGCTAAAATCTGTTTGAATAACACAAACAGGATCAAATCAATTGTTTAACCTTTAAATAAAATCCAGATCTTATCTTTTACCGATTCGATTTCTCATTTTCTTTTTAATTATCTAACCTTTAATTGATGTGAGCACTAATCTGATGGTCGGAAATTGAGTTTTAAGGCGTGAAATCTTATAAAAAGAAAAAAAATACAAATTGAATCAATGATAGTACATGTGATGGCGACTGTGAAACGACCTACTGTTTCCCAATCTCATCTATTTACTCAACTCTCAACCACTGAAAATGTGATCCCCGTGAAAGGGAGAGAGAGAGATGGGGAGTTCATCATCGGATGGTTTCTCAGTGGTGGTTTTGGCCTCGAATCTCGGCATCGACGCCCGACCCTTCTTATCCCCACGCGCCGCCTCTAGAGGAAGATAATTGGCACGATTTCCCTTCCTACCTTCCCTCCGCCGAGGATCAAAACCTTGATTTCTCCGACCTCGATGCCCTCCAATTTCTGCGCCTTGAACGTGGTTGCGAAAAGTCCGGCAACCGTATCTTTCGAATCGTCGGCAAGTATTTCCCCGCTCCTGTAATCACTAGAGAAAGGCTTAAAAATACGTCTTCCATAAGATTTTGACGGAGATTCCAAAAGGGCCATTCTGTATCGTATACATGCACAATACTGTTCAGAAGGATGAAAACTCGCCTGGCCTTACAATTCTCAGATGGACATATGAACTCTGAACTACCCGATGACTACAAAGACAGGCTTCAGGTTGTGTACTTCATTCATCACGGACTCCAATCAAGGCTTGTCTTCGCCACTCTGGGAAGATTTCTACTGAGTGGAGGCTTATACTGGAAAATCAAATATGTAAGTCGCCTCCAATATCTCTGGCAAGATATAAAGAAAGGAGAAATTGAGATTCGTGAATTTGTTCAACAGCATGACAATATCCTAGAACACATATTGTTGACAGATTACGTCATCGAACCTGATCCTTTGCATTTGATTGAAGTTCCTTCGACAGCTTATTCATTTGGGAGGTATGAAAAGGAGTGGGCATCTAGAGAGTGTCGAACTTAGTTCGGCAGTGGTTTTGTAAAATATATTGGTATTGTGCCACATAAAGCATTACATGCACATGCGCTATGCGTAACAAAAATACAGCAAATTCTCAAAGTGCAACTGCTAGTAGCTGCAAAATTAAAGGTTTTTTTTTAAACTCCGAATATAATTACAGACTTATGAATAACTCATGCCGAGAGTAATTAGAAGTCATCGAGATCATACACTTAGAAAAGAGGACAATAAAATACATAGATTATCTCTTACAGATTTATTTCACCCAGTCGATTCGGAAAAACTTATTCCCGAGTTATACTCACGCAGCAAAGCATCCTATATGACATGAGTACAGTGAGTCAAGAGTGAGGTCAAGCTCGTTCCTTCTAGCCTATTTCACATCTTCATACGATCCGCCTCTGTATCCAAAAAATTAAAATAAAATATATTATAGCAATGTGGAATAATGAACTATTTGAAAAGTAGACATTTAAGAGAAAAGCCCGAATAATCCGAATAGTTGAAAATAAGAAGCTAGTAGTGTCTGCGAACAAATAATAAACGTTGGATATATTAAAAGATACTTTGCACGTGAAAATAGTAAATATAAATAAATAAATAAATAAAGCACAATAAGATATATAAAAGACCGCTCCGCCTATAGATTTTGATTAAATTACAAAATCAGCAGTAGAAATTAAAACAATATGTTTTTTTTGTTTGTTTTGTTTCTTATATTTTCGTTATTTTCACCATAATCACTTTTGTAAGTGTTTTCAAGCACTCCCTTAGAGATAAATAATTTGGTAAAACATATGGAAGAGAAAGTTACCCAATGTTTAAGCAAGGAGGCTGAGCCGCCATTAAGAATGGCGGTGGCGGCGGCAAAGGTGGTGCATTAGTGTAGTGATTTTGCTGGGAACACTGCGTTTGTTGTCCAATTCCCTTCTCCTTCTCTTTTATCTACACCAAATATAAAAAAAATAATAATAAAAGATCCTACCCATCTTAGGTTCAACCTTCTTAGCCAGCATAGTGTTTTGTTTTGCTCTTGTATTGCTTTTTCCTATAAAAAAAATATAAAAAATATTCACATTATATTAAAATCTAGAATACCGAAATTGTAATGCTTAACTGAGGATCAAGTCAATTGTCTTCAGGCTATTCATTACAAACCCTTTTCAAAAAGGGGATTATAAAGACCTGCCCGTTGAAAAAGAAAAACAACAAATTATCCCTTTTGGCACCAGGTGGAAAAATACACTACGATAGGATCCAAGTTTCAAAGGTTTGCTAGTCGTACAAATGAAAACTATAAGGCGACAATTATATATTGATATAAATGGTCTACTAACTTAAGCAGAGTTTGGAGCAGTCTCAGATTTGTCAGTTTCCATGGGCTCGGCAGCGACCGGCAGTGCCTCATTTTCGGGCCTATCAGTTTCACCAGCGTCGGCATTTGGGCCCGTGCTTGAGTTACTGTTGTCAACTCCTTGAGGTTGCGGTTCAACTCCCTGGGAGGTTGCTGGTGAAGGTGGCTCGGGAGGGGGGCTGGTTTTGCGGGCTTCAGTTTCATCATTATCGGCCTGCAAAACCTGTGAAAGCAAAGTGGAATTTTAGGTAGCACAAAGAAAGTTTTGAAACAACAATATAAACTCTAATCATACAGGAGCATCCAAAAACTAAAAGGTAAAACATATAAATAAATTGGGGTTAACTTAATTATAAAAAACATATTGTTGTCTGTCAAAATTACATCCCACGTAATTGAAGAACAATTACATCCAAAAGAGTAATGGATTCATTTAACATACTTAACTCACCAAGGAATTACATCCCACGTAATTGAAGAACAATTAATACTCAATTTAGGATTTCAATAAGGTCCATCGTCCATTTCAGAGTGAACCCAAATCTCAGATTAGCTAAAGTAACCTTAAATCCTACAACTATCACCAAAATTATATACTTAAATCTATCAGACCTGATTAGTTTCATTCTAAGTTTAAATCAAAATACAGAATATAATAGGGTGTGGATAGAAGGATGAGAGAAACAGAGAAAAAAATATCAATGGTCGAAGTGAAGAGTCGAAAACCTAATTTCTTTGGCTTAGATTTATCTTACTGAAGCCTAAACTAAGTACAAATATAAGAATGTGAAATTGAAATGAAAATTGTGAATAAAGCAGATTGTAAAGCTCTAATTTCACCGAAACATTCAATATTTGGCATGGCATCGTAAAACTTGCTAATGAATCGTCCAAATCTAAAATGCATGTACTCAACACCAATGGATCGAAAAATATTCAATGAATTAATTGATGAACATTTTATGCTGCAGAAACTAAAGCAAAATGTGATGTATCAATGAAATAAAAAATGAAGAAGATAAATGCCAATAGTTGCTGCAACGAACTAAGGTTTATTTTTTGCTTTGATATCTACAAAATAGATGAACTGACACGAACAATGGCAATTTGTAAGGCTGTGATCACTTGTGAAAAAAGTTGAGTAAAATATTAGCTAGCAATATTTTGCTGTCCTAACATGCGATTGCTTTTATCTAGAAACTCTTCCATAAATCCATCAAACTTACAATAACTCCTCGAGGTTTGTGTTTAGCTTACAAAAATATCATCCTCTTTACTCCTATTTAGGGTGCACTTTTAAAAGCTAAAAAAAAAAAACTGAATGGGTCATTTGTAAATTTGAAAGATAGCTTTTTATTATAATTAGACTAAACTTCGGTGTAGTTTTTTTAATTACCCCGATTTTTAATAATAAAAAAATGGGATTTTTACTATAAAATTATTATCTTGTGCTCACCAGAAAACTGTCAAATGCTCTTGATGGAAGATTATCATCGAATTCTTACATCATGTCCCACGGTCCGCTTCGACTCCAAAGACGATAATTGAAAATGGATATTAACTGCAATTAAATGGACATGTTAAAATGACAATAACAAAAATGGTAAAAAAATAAATAAAATAATAACCTTGCTTTGACAATATCATCAACTATTTTCAATCATTTGGAGTATCACTACTTCTTATCACCTTAAACAAACATTCTTTGCTATTAAAGCAGTTAGAACAATAATAGCATAAACAAAGGGTACATTTTTCTTTAAAAGCCATGAAAATGATAATGACTCAGGATATAATTTGATTCATGAACAATTTGAAGTGATTGGTTCTTTTGTACAAAATATCTAAAATAATTAGTTGACCATCGCTTTCCTCGATTATGCTTATAGTCATTTCGATAATTGGTTTTCGTTCAACCTGAATTGATGCTTTTAATCCATAGTTTCTCTACAACAACTATGACATTAGGATTCCCTACCCATTTCAAGTAATGGCGATAATCAACTCCTTCTCCGCAGTGGAATAAGACCTTCTTACCTGTGATACAAAGCAGCATCATCATCATCATCATCATCATCATCATCATCATCATCATCATCATCATCATCATATACTCTGAAAGAATTATACTTAAAACTTAAAACACTCCCCGTAGACGATTTCGCAAAACACTCCCACATCCCAAATTATCCTTCATTTAATTCTTTCAACCCAACTTGTAACTGGATCTAATTTTAATTATTGGTGTTCTAAAGTATAGATCATTTAACAATTTCAGAACCTCAAAATAGAAATAAAGCGTCACCCAATTAAGCAGTCGATATTAGTGCTACCAAAACTCGCAGCCAGAGAAAATAAATAATGCATCAGAACTTCAATATTAAGACTATTTTTCCCCATTGTACATAAATCTAAGTTAACACTTAACACAACTATGAATGTATGGAAGCTATAACTTCAAGGGAAATTATGGAATATGTTCTTATGCAAAGAATCCAACTTTCGGGGTTAATTAAATTTTAAACTTCAAGCAACCCAAATCTAGTAATAAGCTTAACCAATTGATAAATCTTGATTTGCAGGTAATCAGAAAAAAAATCTTCAAAAGTATAACTCAAAAATCAAATCTTGGATTCCCGAATATAGATTTAAAACAAAACTCGCTAGATAGTCTCGACCACAGATTCGGAAAAAGAACACACCATCAAATTTTCATATATCGAGGGTTTTAGATTTACAACATCTAAAATAGAAATCGAAAAATAAAACATCATTCAATTACCCGAGAATCGGTATAATCAAACTGAAAAAGAACTTTGAAGAATATTCGAATTAACATCAAATTTAGTAATCGATTTGAAGAAATAGATATAGAATTAATTTGAAAAAAATTATACCTGTGTCCATAATTTCAGACATGAAATCCTCATCAACCACCTCTCCTCCTCCGCCTTCATTACTCTCCACCAAACATTCCAGAAATAGTTATAGAATTCTTTAGTGTCGGCCGATGCTATAGAGAAACACAGAAATAGTTATAGAATTCTCAAATCTAATGTTTAACAAAAGATCTGTTTAAATGCAAATAATTTTCGAATTTGTTTAACCAAGATATGTTTAAACAAAAGAATTTTGTTGATTTGCAGGTAATCAAAAAAAATCTTCAAAAGTATAACTCAAAATCAAATATTGGGATCCCAAATATAGATTTAAAACAAAACTCGCTAGATAATTTTGACCACAAATTCGAAAAAAGAACACAACATCAGATTTTCATATATCGAGGGGCTCAGATTTGTAGCATCTAAAATAGAAATTGAAAAATAAAAACATCATTCAATTACCCGAGAATTAGTATAATCAAATTGAAAAAAAAAACTTTGAAAAATAGAAAAATCAACTTTGAATTAACCAAGATCTATTTAGAAAAACCGAATTCTGACACATTTACGGATGAAATCTCATTCAAATTGAAAGATGAAAACGAAACATTTGAAGGTTGACGGCTGGATGCAGATGAAAAAAAAAAGGGGGAGATGAGAATTGAGTCGGGTGCTTATATCCCAAACCCTATTTTTTTTTAATAATAACGCAAATAGGTAAAAAGTTGTTATTTATACCCTCAAAATTCTGGCCTCGTCCCAAATTAGACCCCTTTGAACCACAGCCTGACACGTCATTTTTTGACAATTCTAATTGGTCCACATCATCCCCGTAACGCTCTCCTTGTGACATCAGCGTTAATAGTTGCACTATTAACAACATGGAGGAAATCGTAGGTAATAATATAATTTTTGTGACATTTATAGATTGGCAAGTGTTATATTTTGATTATTATGAATTATTAAATAAATAATCCTTAAACAAAAATCTTATATTTTATTCAAAAAATTATGTTCTCATGATATACGTTTTTAACAACTGTTTATAGAATACAAAATAATCAAATTTAATTATTATGAATTATTTTAATAAAAGATAGAGTCCAGAATTCCTTTTTTTTTTCTAAGAATTATGTTCTCACAACATAAATAGCTTTAATGCTAAAATACAAAATTCGCTCATTAACTTGTTGAACTTGAAAAAAAATGGTCTATGAATACATGGGTTAACAGATATAGTTCACCAATAAAATATTTATCGCATGTTTAGTCAAATCTTCGGGATTTTGATCGAAAGATCGCCGACCAAAATCCAGAGTGGCAAATTTATTCCACTAATTATTTTTTTCGTATATTTAGTTCAAAATATGGGGTAGCGTTCGTGTTACGTGCAATTTTCTAGCAAGAATTTCAATTTCGGGTGGAATTTAAATTAAATGTGCAATAAAAATTTAATTAGTGGATAGAATTTATCACCCCTATATTTAATAGAGTATTTTTACAAGTTCAAAAGGTTAATGGATGAATTACATTTTAGCCATAGTTTGACAATTGTTTATAGAACTAAAATTAATCAAATTTGATGGATATGAATTATTTAAAAAAAAAAAAAAAGAATTGGAAATTCCAAGTTTTATTCGAATAACTAGTGCCTTATATTTCCCTCCTAAAATAAGCGTGTGTTAATTCAATTAATCATATTGACTTAAATTTGATGTCAAGTTAGGTAAGAAAATCAAACTCAATTCAATTAATTTAAGAATTGATTTAGTTTGATTACAACTTGAGTGTAATTTAATAAAACTAGTTTAACACCCGTGTATTACACGGGATTTATAAAAAAAATATAAAACTTTTTTGTGAATATTAAAAAATTTTAAATTTAAAAAAAATTTAAAAGAATGCGTTCTCCACCCGAGCCCTGTTTAATTTATTAATTATTATAATTATTAATTAATATTATATTTTAATGTTTAGATTAAATTCGTTAATAATTATATTTATATACTTATAAAAATTCAAAAGATGTCACATTTTCAACCCGTCTCTAATCTATATTTATTAATTATTATTAACTCATTTCATATTTTTACGTATAGATTAATTTTGTTAATAATTATAGTTACATACTTTGAAAAATTCAAAAGGTGTCATACTCTCAAGCCTTCTCACATTGTTCTATTGTCTAATAAATATTAATTATTTATTATTATATAGTTTTAACTTTTTTATATTTATATTGAATTCATTACTAATATTTAGTTAAATACTTCAATTATTGCAAATATATCATAATTTATCTATACAGAATATTTAAAATTTCAAAAACAAGATTTTTCAACTTTTATTATAAACAAGATTTATTTAATTATTTTCATAAATAAGTCTTTTTATTAGTTAAAATTATCATATTTGCCTTTAATTTTAATTAAATTTATTAATTTAGATTTTTTCTACTAATTATATATTACTTATTTATATTCTTATATTAGAAGTATAAAAGAAAATTATTGAATTAGGCAAAATATAATAAAATAATATATTGATTTAGGCTAAATATTATTAAAAAAAAATTAAGTTATTCAAGATACAATAAAAGGAAAATATTAAACTAGATATATATTAGGCTCAGATGACACATAAGCAACCGAAGCACCAAAATTTTTTATTATCCAAGCGAAGCATACGATTCAAACACATAGATTATGAGAATTTTGTATTAATATATAATTGTTTAACATCCATGTATTACACGATACTTATCAAAACATAAATATAAAGAATATTTGTAACAATTACCGAATTTTAAATCTAAAATAAAAAATTAAAATAATGTGTTCCCGTGCCTTGTACATATCTAATCTACTAGTGTAACAACCCGCGTATTACGCGGGCATATAAGAAAAAATGCATAATAATATAATATTACTTTAATCTTTGAAAATTATAAACGTTAAAATATGAGATTTTTTGTTGATTTTGATTTTATAACAAACACAAGTCAACAACTAAAAAATATTTAGAAAATCATTATCGTATACGAAATTAAACCAAACAATTAGAACTGTTTCTCTTTTGGTAGAATTGGAATAATAGTTAAATATATAAAATAAAATATTCAACTAACAAATCTTTACAGCACAAATGTCGTTTAGATTTATTACTTAAAAAATATTGATGGGTCATTTCTAATTATTTTATAAATTTTCATATATTTACATATATGTTAATATTGTAAATTCTTATAAAATAGAATACACACACACACACTAATAACCGAAGCAAATAAGTATGAAAATTTGTTTTAATGAAATTAAGAAAAGACTCTTAATTGGAATAATAATCACCCTAAAATCAAGCAAGATATATATGGTATATTTACCGAGTACAAATATATTGAAATATCTCAATATTAGATAAAGTATTTTGGAAAACTAAAAATACTATTATTAATTATAATAAATTAATAATAATTTATTAACTAACTGATTAATGTAATCTTCCTTAATTTTCCTAAATTATAGTTAGATAATTCCAATTACCGATTCAAAAATATTTATTTTAAAATCTTAAACGAAAAAAAGTTCAAGAACAAAATTTAGTGATTACATATTTTAAATTATATAGTTAAGGTACATATATACGTACTAAGAATAAATTATATTTAAGGTACAATGAACTATATTTGGTGCGGATAAATTGACAATAAATATAGTTAATACAATGATTAATCTCGTAATAATTGATAAATTAAATTACTATTAATAATAACTGATTAAATAACTGATTAATGTAATATTTTTAGTCAACAAAAAGAATAATCTTAAATAAATGAATAATTAATATCATTTTATTTTCTATAATTTAAATTAATTAAAAAGTTTTGATTTATCATTCCACTTTAATTAACCGTGAAATCTTTGCCTAAATTTTTATTTAGAACAATTACAATTACATGTGTTTAATTTTGTTCATTTGAAATTTCAGAAAGCTTAAGTATTTCAAAATAAATCGAAATATGACAAATAAAATAAGAATATTTGTATTTCTATATTGTGAGATGTTATAATTTATAAGTATATACTACATCTTTTCGCAAACCAATTAGGTAACAAATCAATTATTGATTCTTCTGCTAGATTGTGGTATATAATAATAATTTTGGATATGGAATGATGACAAACAGAATCAAAATATACGTCTTTTCATAATTTCATTTTATAAATTTTGAATATCCTTATTTTTTCTATTATTAATACCTTTAATTATTATATAAGTAAAAGATATAATTCTTAAAAACATATTCCAAAATTTATTTCATGTCAATCAAAATAGGAATCTTCGAATTTATATGGAAAATAAGGTCTGTTGAGTTATGGTAAATTTTATTTTGAGACATTTATTTCTAGTCAATAAAATGAGTAATCACTAATAAATAAATAATTATTATCTTTCTATTAATATAAATTGATTGAAAAACTGATTTATCATTCCAAATCAAATAACCGTGAATTGTTTGACTAAATCATAGTTTTCCTATTTCTTTATGTGTGTTTAATTGTGAATAATTGAAATTTCGGAATGCGGTATTATTTCAAAATACTTGGAAACATAACATAATAGATTAACAATATCTGTATTTCCATATTGTGAGATGTTATAATTTATATACATATATCCTTTTATTTTATCAGATAGACTTTTAATTATTGTATAAGTATAATGAAAATTTAAAAAAATATATTCAAAGATTTATTTGAACAAATTTAATTATTGAAACAAATTTAAACCCATACAATATCGTAAATACAGTATATTTAAAATACTTTAATCATCTACCCTATATTTATTGATAAAGACAATAATTGATACAAAAATATAGTGTATCTATCGATACTGAAGTATAGGGGTGTAAATTGCCATAAATTAAACTAATATATATTTAATTATATATAAGGAAAATATTTTATTAGAAATAAAGTAAAAGTTATCTACGTCAATTTAAACAAAAATTTTAATAGATCCAATTGGATAATTATTGATACTAATCGGTGTATTAGAAATAATGTAAAAGTTATCTATTGATACAAATCGATCTGAGAAAACTTGACATTTCTTCAGAATAATTATTCTATTGATAATAATTGATTAATTACTTGGTTATTTGAATCATAGTTATTGATAAGATATTTGCAATAAATAAGAAAAAAAGAATTTTAATCGGTGTTTAAACATATCTCCAACTGATATTCTGTCATTTATGTAAAAGATTTTTTTTTAATCTATTTAAACATAATAATGATATTCTGTCATCTATTTAAAAGTATTTAAACATATCCCCAACTGATATTCTAATCGGTGTTTGATGAGCAATTAGTAATAATAAATATTTATTATCAGTCAATTAACCATAACTGATATAGAAAGTTTCGATTTACAATTCCATTTTCCTTAACCTTTAAATCTGCTCATTTATTCTTATTAATAATATATATAATTGCTAGACAAATGGAAATATGATAAATTTAAACGGAATATTTTTTTTCATATTGTGAGATGTTCAAGAATTTAAATATATATATAATTTCTTTTTTCAGTTCGATAGCAATTAAAATTAAAAACATATCAATATATATAAATATACGTATCAACTATTTATGGTTATGTATAGTTAATTTTGATAATATTGATAATTGAGAAATAAATTTATTTTTGGATGGATTAATTTTTATATTTACTGTATACCAATGAATGCGGCCTCCGTTATGGAGATTTAAAATAAGTAATATTTATTTTAAATATTCATGATTGGTATCCAAAAATGTTGAAATCTATGGAATTCGAGAAGATTGACAGATCAATATTTGAAGATCAATCTTTTTTTCGGCAGATATCCAAAAATAGAAGATTGACAAATATTTGAAGATCTGCATAAGATTAAACAAAGAATCAGAAAATTAATCCACGTATTACTGCTGACTTATATATAGAAATGAAATTCTAAAAAATATGGTAACATTACTGCGGATTCAGACACTACGAATGCCTCATCATTTACAGAATATTGATATTCGATTTGCATAAAATGAAATGGACTAAAGATCCGCCTGCATAAAAGGTCATATAATAAATTCCCATTTCAGTCATTATTAATAAAAATTCGATCTATTAGATTGTGCAAATCTGGAAAAAATAAACAACAACAATTCAGATCAACGATAGCTATTAATAATAAAGAAAAATATATATATAATATATATATATATATATATATATATATATATATATATATAATATATATATATATATATATATATAAACAAACCTAGGACATTTCATATATTATTAGAGATCCGATCTATAACAGTGTATGATGATCTGCAAAAATAATCCAACAAAGAAATTTGAGAATTGATATTACGAAAAAAAAAAACTAAAATCTCGAATGATTTTTAAGGATACATGCAGTAATTTGAAGATCTGCAAAATTAATAATAGTGTTCGAAGATTTGAGAAAAAATTCAGATCTGCAAATTTTTTAAAGATTGTTAGTGTCTGAAGATCTACAACTAAAATCATGGAATAATAAATCTGCAAATAAAAAGAACCAATAAACAGAAAAACCCAAACGTCAAGATCGAACAAAGAAAATTGAAATTGGAAAAAGATGAAAAAATCGCAAACGATCAAATAATGAATATGAATGATTTGAAATAGATATTTGGTTATTTGGTTAAATATAATAGAAGTAGATCGAAAAAAATACATGGATTGATTCAAAATATAATATAGAAAAATTTGTTGAAGGATGAAAGGGTTGTTTTTTATTCTCGATGGCGAGAGAGGGGGGAATAAACATAAATATTAGATGAAAAATGTGTCAATGAACAATAATGGAAAAAAGTCCTTATTTATACCTAGCTAAAAAATTCCACTTTGGTAACAAATTAATACGAACCATTAGAACCTGCCAACTAATAAACCGAACCTATTGTTAGATGACACATGTCATCCGGAGCTACTGGTGATTGACACCTAGGTTAGGGTGTTAGCAGCATTAACAGTTAGGTGAATTTATTAATTATTATAAATATTAAATAATTTTGTATTTGATGTTTAAATTATATTCATTAATAATCTTAGTTACATTCTTATAAAAATTCAAAAAGGCGTCACATTCTAAACCCGTGTTTAATATCTATTTTATTAATTATTATTATTATTATTATTAAATTACTATATATATTAATGTTTAGAATAGTTCATTAATAATTATTAGTTACATATTTTCGGATATTCAAAAGATGTCATCCTCTCAACCCGCATTGTAATTGTATCTAACCAATATTTATTAATTATTAATATATAATTAATATTTTTAATACATTACTAATATTTAGTTACATACTTAGATTATTGTAAATAACTCATATTTTACCTATATAGAATATTTGAAATTCCAATAACAAAATTACAGTATTTTAAATTCTATTATTAATAAACTTATTTAATTGTTTTCATAATAATTTTTTTTGTAATTAAAGTTATTTCATATGTATTTTATCTTTTAATTAAAATAATTAATTTAAATTTTATCTACTAATTATATATGACATATTTATATTTTTATATTAGGAGATTTAAAGGAAAGTATTGAATAAGGAAAAATATAATAAAAAATTAAATTAGGTAAGATACAATAAAAAAAAGTATTAAATTAGATAAATATTAGTCTCGAATAACACATAAGCAAATGAAGCACCATAATTTTTTATTTATCAAAAGAAATATAAGAAACATACACATAAGTTAAGAATTTTAAATTAATATATAGAGGTGATTTTCAATTAAGATCCACCAACATTAAGTTTATAACCGAATGAAATTAAGGGAAATTGGTTAAATTAAGATAAAGAAACAATTAAGGTTTTTTGTTCTTAATTTAAGGATTGATATTGGAGTATTTTTAAATTCAATTGTTAATTTAGGGAGTATTAAAAACACTAGTAGTTTAGTTTGATTAGGAACTTGAATATAATTTAAGGATTAATGTGATGTAAGAGATTTCTCAATTAACATAATTAATATTAAATTTATAATCAAACAAAGAGGAAAAATATCAATTAATCAATTATATTTAAGGATTAATGTAATGTAACAAATTTAATTTAGTTTGATTATAAGTTTAATGTTAATTGGAAAATAAAACTTACTGGTTGAAGACATTAATTGGAAAGTTAGAGATAAAACATGTATGCTTAGAAATAATTGGAAAAATACATGCATAAATCGCTCTTCATGTACTTAATTATAGGAATGTTATTAATCAAAAATGAAAAACTGGAAATACAAATCAAATTCTTCCGTACTTAATTATAGGAATGTTATTAATCAAAAATGAAAAACTGGAAATACAAATCAAATTCTTCCTTTAACATCTATTAACACCAATTAACATCAGTTACCATCATTTTAATTAAAATCAACCTTTTTATTTAATGTTAATTTAAATCAATTAACATCATAATTTCAGCGGACCATGAATTCGCATATCAATATTTCATTGATGTTAATTTACATCAATTAACGTCAATTTAGTCCAATTAAAACTCATATTTAATATAATAAATTTTTTAGTTGATATTAATATTTAAAATCCAATTAACATTAATTTATTCAATTATTTTGATTTGGTTTGATAAATATAATATTGACTTAATTTGATTTGACTAAGGTACTTATTAGAGGAGGGTAAATAATCAGAAATGAAAATTTGGAAATTCAAATGAAAATTTTCATTTAACATTAATTTAAATCAAACATCGTTACTGTAACCTCAATTGACCATGTATTCGCAAACTAATCTCCATTTAACATTATTTTATCAATTAATGTCAATTTAGTCCAATTAAAAATAATTGTTTAAATTGAGAACTAATTGTTAACGCATCAACAAAATCAATTGATAAACAAAATAAGCTCTCCGTGTATTTAATAGTAACAAAATATTCTATTTTATTAAAAGCATGATTGCAATTACGACTTTGATTGGAAAGATAATAAGTGGAGCTCAAGTTGAGAAGTAGGAAACCGAGTTTATAAATTGTAAATTAGAGAAAATATATGCTTCTTTTTTAATAATTAAGAAAATAATTAAAGGAAGATTTCATAATTCAATGAATTGTGCATCATTCAACAAAAGCTATTCATATCAAATCTACTTAGATTTTGACTCGCACTTCATTGGGGAAATTTTTTCAATAATTTTTAGATTAATATAAATTAATTTATAAAATATTTTTAAAAAGTGAAAAAAATAAATAAAAGAATTTGTATTATTATCAATAACTATTCCTAATTTTTCTTGTTAGTTATACTACATTATTGGCTCATTCTCATAATGAAAATTTTAGATGTTGAGTTTTATTTATTTGTAGTGAAAGGGAAAAAAAAAACAAATTATATAAAAATAAGATTACATTGTAACATTTAATCAACTGACATATGGATAATATAAAATACAAAAACTCGTGTTAGACAACCGAATGGGGTACATTTCATTAGGCAACTTCTAAAAAATTTAAGTGTTTCTTTTAGTTTTTGGGTTATTTTTAATTTAGTTTAATTTCCCTACTTTAGGATTTTTTTTTTAAATCTATTTTATTTTTTGAAGGTATACTAAATTTTTTTTAGTATTTTTTAATTTTAAAAATAAATTTTAAGGAGTCCGACCAATGGTTAGGGTGCCAATATACTTCAATGTACAAATATAAAATGCATACACTCTGCAAAATGGGTTCTAATTCAAACATATTTGTCTATTAAGGAAATATACTTAGTAGTGCAACTTGATACTATGTAATAATCTATATATCGATATATTTTTATTTTATATGTAGTATATCTGAAATTTTAATTTAATGTATACATGTATTCAGATTTGCTGAACATGGTCCGTGATATAACAATTGTATGTTTTATCTAGTGAAAGTAAAAGAAAAGAAAATACTATTCTCCTTAACCCTCTAAATTTTCCTCTATTATATAGGTAGATTGAATATATTAAATTATGTGTCTTTAAATAATTAATTTTTATACAATATAATTTTCCTTTACGTAATATATATTTATTAATAATAGTCATTCATATTATAAATATTTTGAAATTATTAAATTAGGTGTCATGAAATTATTATTCTTTATACAGTATAATATTCCTTTTCTTATACAATTATTTATTAATAATAATTCATCTTAAGATTTGAGTCTTATTCTTTTACTTGAAAATATATTAGAAAAGAAAATTAAGAAATTTCATTTAAATAAAAATTAAATGGTAAATTTTATGACTGCCACCTAAGGACAAAAATCTAAAATAAGAATTTAAAATATGAAAGGGAAAAATAAAAGGAAAGATAAATGAGTTTCGTTTCTAGAACAAAGATTTATTGACGACGAAGTTTAATTGTTTGTAGAGAAAAAAAAAACTAAATTACAAAGAAAGAAAAAATACATTCATTAAATAATATAATTATTATTTTTAATACGTTGATAATAAAAATATCATAATTCAAAATGTAATTTAATGGAAAAATAAAATTACACTAATTAATTAGATTTTTTAAATTTCAGTTTGTTTAGTTAAACAATAATCAATCATAACTTTTATCATAAATTAGTACAACATATAAAAATAGTATAATTTGGAAAACAAAATTATACTGACTGATTGGATCTTTAAAATAACTTTCATATATAAATTTATTAAAAAAAACCAAAATAAAAAAGGGAAAATAAAAGAAAAAAGGAAGAAATAGAAAAAGCAAAAAAGAAAACTAATAAAATGGTGCCAAATGGCCTGCCCAAAAATTGACTCCTTCCTTCGGATGCCTTCGGAAGTCGCTGCGCTTTGCTTCGCTCTTTTATTCCCAGTTGGTTGTCTATCTTTTGACCGAAATTCAATCAAATTCGATTTCCGTATATGACTGTCGAAAAAACTGGCTATGTTAATGGGGGTTTCTTGGCCTTGGTTCCTCATCTATCGCAGGAGCGGCTGGGGTGAGGAGATTAAACAAGAAACCTGTACCAAAGCGGGTACGACCAGAAAGCTATTAGGTACAAGAAGGCGGCAGTTGCTTTGGTGAGACTACAGCGAGTGAACGAACTAGAAAATCTGAAGCCTCTTCTCCGAATGGACTGAAATAGGGGGTCGGCGTAGAAGCTGATGCGGAAAAGAGATCACTTCAGGAAGGATAGCGAGGAGGAACAAGTGCGACAGGCCATCTATAATAGTAAGGTATAGATTTGATATTAGGAAAAGAAATGATTTAAATAATTCTCCAACATTGCACTCAAAAGGAATATGAAATATTATAGTAATTTTTCCATTTCTAATCCCAACCTGCCAAAATCTGAGACATAAAAGTTAACAAAATTACCTTAAAATAAATCTATTGATAAGCTTAAAGAAAAAAAAAAGTTAAGTAAAGAACAATGAAAAAACAAAGATTTTGAGATAGATTAAAATCATGATTCAAATAAATATTATGATCAAATAGATATCAAGATCAACATGTTTCTTCCAAAAATAAAAAACATCAAACCAAAACTAAATAACAACAAGGAAAAAAAAAGTTATTATAATCTAATGAAATTAAGACAATGAGTTAATCAAGCTAGAGAGATCAAGATTAGTCAAGAGAAAAAAATTGATACGAAAATTAAACAACATAAATGAAATAAAAATGAATATCAATTTTGTATAATCTTAAAAAATAACTTTATAAAATTTCTCAAGAATCATCATACTTTAGAGCAGATAGTAATGAAATAGTACACAATCGGAAGAATTTTGACTTATATGAGAGAGATTTGAAAGAATTGGGTTTGATAAATTTCAAAATGTAAAAGGAAAAGTATAAGGAGAAGATATAAAAGAGACGAAGGAAGACGGTAGAAATTAGGGTTTTATTATTCATCAAATACTCCATTTATATATGGTATCAATTACATGTTTGCATAATACATAAAGATAACAAATACCTAAATTGTCCCTCATCAGTTACTTGTTGACGAAGGCACACTAATTGTGTTTTTCCTTCAACACTCCCCTTGTGCCAAGACAAAGGGTGAAAGGTGTTTTATTGTTGCCTCGTTAAAACCTTGCCAAGTAACAAAACCCAATGAGAAAAATAAAACTTGGTCTAAGGAAAAAGAGTACAACACACCTATGTTGAGACTCCTCCTAAAGTGTACACCTCTCTCTGATATGTACATCTATCAAGAGAACTTTGGAAGTCTCCACTTCCTCAATTTACTTGATTCTTTAGAAAGTGCATAGTTGTTGGTTGTAGAAGAGTTGTTGTGATATTACTCGTATTATCACATTTTCTTCAGTGAAAGAGTTCAAGCCACTATTATCAGATATATGAATGATCATAATATTTGTCGTAGATACTCACGAACTACTACATGTATGATAATGATCTCTTTACATGGATCGAATGAGTAACCAATATCAACGATACTATTTGGTGTTTCACAGTAGGAAGTAAACTCAACATTTTCTATAGAGATTACAAGACCATCTGCAGCCCCAATTATATTTATGAATAGAAAAAATAAACTCGCATCAATGGTTTCTTTTAGGTATCAAATTACATTTTGATTCCATTCTAGTGACATTGCGCTTTTTGAGTTAAATCAAGATAATAATTTTGAGAAGGTAATATTTGGTCAAGTGTATTAGTAATGGTACAATAATGCGCATATTGTACGTAGGTAGAAAATTTTAGCTCCCACCAGTTCCTCGTCATTCCATTGACGAAATTGATATTTCCTTATATCTTCACTTTGACCAATCATAGGAGTGCTAACATATTGCACTTATCCATATTTAATTGTCTGATCATCTTTTGAATATATGCAAACCGTAGAATTTAATATTTCACAAACTTGATTTTAGTTTAAAGTCTTAACATGACCAAGTTTCCCATGGTGCATTATCTCAAATTAAAATTTCAAATAACTAGCGATATCTCTTTTTTCATTAAGAGTGTATATTATGTTCCTTTTATCGACATATATAATCATAATTGCAAATTTAAAAATTATTTTATTTATAAATACGTAAGGGCATAGATTATTTTTCCCCAATCAAGTAGTCACTTAGACGGTTATACCACATCCATCTGGATCGTCTCAATCCATAAATTGAGTGTTTTAATTTAATTGCAAATGCACTCTGTGGCTTAGAGTCACTTGTTGGTAATGAAAGACCAGCAAACACTTTCGTATATATCTCTAAATCATGATCCCCATAAAGATATGATGTAACCACGAGTATAAGCTGCATTCTCAATTCTTTGGAATTATAACATCTATTATGGGAGAGTACATATCCCCATAGTCAATTTCAGGGCGTCTTGAGAAACTTTGTGCTTCAAGTATAGATTTGCATCTCATGGCTTTATTTTTCTCATTTTGCTTTCTGACAAAATTTTGTTTATTTTTTGTTTATGTCCTACAGACTTTACACTTGGTGAGGTTAGCACTACCAGACCAAACACCTGTCTTGTTGTCAGTGAATTTAGTTCTACCTGTATTGATTCTTTAGAATTAGGTCAATTTGCTCAATATTGAAATTTCAATAAATCGTGGTTCGATACTATCATCAATGTGTGTGGAAGATCTTTCCATCAAATCATATAAACTCACATTGTACATTGAGATTTCTTTATTCTATGGCATCATATTAAATATCGGAGCGTCCTCCAGTAATGATTCATGGACATAAGTATAACCAGATATAATCTCATGAGAGTCATTATCTTCATTGATGATCAATTAAAGTTGTGCCATACATGCCCTCTTATTCCTTTGGCGAGTATTGATCGAACCAAGTGACCTCCCCCTGTTCCTTTTGGGAGTCACGACCTCAACCACATATCCACTAAGTATGGTTGCAATGTCTTAATTTGCGACATTGTGCCCTTTACAGGGACTTTTAACCTTGCAGATACGTTTGCAGCTTGTATATATATGATCTCGTCACTTTGGAAATTGAGTCTTCTGTAATTTGAAGATCAGTTGTTCACTTTACTTTTCTTTCATGTTACATTGTGAAATGCGGGGATCATAATGAGACATAGTATGAAACTATTCCAGTCGTTCCATTAGAAAATACTTTTTCTTATCTCCCCCTAACGACGGGAAGACTATCTCATTAGAGTGACAAATTCGCTAATTTAGCGGTAAAGAGATCGTCTGTCAAAGGTTTCAAATAGCGGATGATTGTTGGAGATACATATCCAACATAAATACTTAATCGTCTTTGAAAACCCATAGAATGCGATGTGGGGGCGCAATAGGCACATATACTGCTTAATCAAATGTGCGTAGATATGAATTATCAGGCTTATATCTAGTTACCAACTGGTACGCAAAATATCTGGTTAGCAGGGGTTTATAAAAGAATAAGTAAGACTTGCGTGCAATATTGCATAACCCTGTGCAAAGACAAATGAGTGCGCATAAATATTGTCTTAGTCACCATCTATATTCCTTTTGACGGTGTCTTCTTTGAGACCTTATTGTATATGCACATTAGGGTACAAGATCCAGTACATCGATCTTTATTAAAATGCAATAGACATCAAGTAATTTTGATGTAAACTCTCTAGCATTATGAGTTTGGGTGCTTTATAAGGGTGGTGAGTCCTCAATCATATTAAATGTGCTAAAAGTTTTGCAAATGCAACATTCTTATGAACAATACGTGCTGATGCATCGACCAAAACTATAAAATACTTGAATGATCCGCATTTTGAATGGTCATGTCCACATGTATCACCAATTATCAAATATAAGAATGAAATATTATACTTTGTATCTTTAGCAAATGCAGGTCTCAATCATACAATTTTGCTAATGAAACAGTTTTGAAAAAAATGAGTGATGTATCTTTTAGATATGAATGTATGTAGTGCTCCTAGTACTTTAGAATGCACTATCTATAATTGAACAACATTAGTTCGACACTATACTGTGCATCAAATCTCTATCTCGTTTTGTGTTTCACTCAAAATAAAATATGTTCATGTTAATTTCTTATCATATCACGACGACCAAAGAATCCATGCCAGTCGTGTCAAAACTTGAACGAGTCAGTGTCCAAAAGTTCTTAGTTGGTCATATCTTATGATTCAATAATCAAAAAATAGTAAAGTAAAATTACTAGATTGACTCTAAAACGTGCTTTTTTCCACATAATCTAAAGGTATAGTTCCATTCTCATAATGTGATTCTTAATGATAATCATCAACATGAATATCATTAAACTGAACAAGGTTCATTTGCTCTTGGTCCATAATGAGCTTTTATGACTTTAATCAATGTGCCACCAGGCATCAAGATTTTGTCACATATAAATATCAATTAAGTGAATAATTGTCTATTCCTCGACAAATTCTCACATTCCTCCACAGATGAATGAAATACTTTTCATTCTAATATTTTAAATTATTTACTAGATATGTTACATTATATCTAATAATTTTCTCATGAACCTTGTATGTGAATGTGTGGTAAATAAACTCAAGTACATTCAATGCTTTAGAATGAAATACAAAATTTACCAATAAGCAAAAAATAATTAATCAGGCCACGTAACATAAATCTAACTCAAAATAAATTTTAAGACCAACTACAATAGTCTAATGTGAATGATTGATTATACTTTCATCAATCAAAATAGAGGATATCTATTGACTAA
>BMAC01000007.1:1991591-2058213 GCA_014905375.1 Phtheirospermum japonicum | reverse complement strand
GGGCTATGTCGCTGACGGCCAAAGCCGTCAGCATACCCGCCGGCAATGTCTGGCCGCCAGGAAAGCCGTCAGTATTACTGCCGGATTTTTTTGTAGTGGGGTATGTCAGAGCAGCTGACCCAGAAATGAGAAGAGGACTGGAGATCGGGCAGGTAGCAGACAGCCCAATCATACATTTTGGGCCTCAAGATGTGGGTGAGATCTTGAGGCCACATGCGGATGTTTTAGTAATCAGAGCGATGATAGCTAATTATGAGGTAGGACGCATCTTTGTCGATACGGGAAGCTCGACTGATATCCTATTCTTAGATTGTTTAGAGAGAATAGATCTTGAGGAGAAGCTAGAGCCGGTAGAGACCTCCCTAATTGGGTTCGTAGGAGGCACCATACAACCCTTGGGATCAATAGTGCTTTCTATCTCTTTAGGGGAAGCGCTGTGCCGAAAAACCAAGATGATTCGGTTCCTGGTTGTAGATGCACCTTCAGCGTATAATGCCATGCTGGGAAGACCATCACTTAGTAGCTTCCAGGCGGTGGTATCTATATACCACATGAAGATGAAGTTCCCAGTAAGGGGTGAGGTGGGAGAGGTCGGCAGTGACCAATAAACCTCGAGGAAGTTGTATTTGCAGAGTGTGAAACAAGGGAAACGGAAGGATGTGCCTGCTGAAGCAAACACCTCGGGGGTCCCTACATTGCCAGTTTAGTCAAAAGAACACATAGAGTCAAATGAGATGTTAATGATGGTGGAAATAGTCCCGGGAGAAGCACATAGAACTGTGAGAATAGGAACCACCTTGTCTCCGGAGATCTTGAAAGAGTTAGTCAGCTTTCTGCGTAGTAATACGGATGTATTCGCCTGGTTGCCAAATGAGTTGGTAGGGATTGACCCATTTGTGGCAGAGCATAGGCTCAACATCAATCCTTCATTTACACCATTCAAGCAAAAGAAAAGAGACTTCGGGGCTAAGAAGGAAGCCATTATCCGGGTAGAGGTGCACAAGATGCTGGAGGCGAAGCACATTAAGAAAATCCAATTCCCGGAGTGGCTGTCCAACGTGGTGTTGGTCCCTAAGACGGAGGATAACTGGAGAATGTGTGTGGATTTCAGGGATTTAAACAAGGCCTGCCCTAAAGACCATTATCCTTTACCAAGAATCGACTAGCTTGTGGACTCTACCTCGGGGTGTGTGTTGCTAAGCATGATGGACGCCTCCCAGGGCTATCACCACATAAAGTTAGCAGAATAGGACCAGAAGAGGGTCAGTTTCATCACACCTTTCGGGACCTATTGTTATGTGGTAATGCCATTCGGCCTTAAGAACGCAGGAGCCACGTACCAAAGGCTGATGGACAAGATGTTCTCCCGGCAATTGGGCAGAAACATGGAGGTGTACGTACACGATATGCTGGTAATGAGTGTCAAATCGGAGTCGCACATATTTGATCTAGCAGAAACTTTTCAAACATTGAGGAAATACCGTATGATATTGAATCCGAAGAAGTGTGCGTTTGGGGTCAGGTCGGGGAGATTTTTAGGGTACGTGGCACCTAGAGAGGGATTGAGGCCAACCCCAAGAAGATTAAGGCTATCCCAGATATGGCCCCTCCTAAAAGCTTGAAAGAGGTTCAGTGCCTAACGGGGAATTTGGCAACGCTGAATAGATTCATCTCCCGAGCTGCAGAACGTAGCCTTCCTTTCTTCAGAGTGTTGAGAAAGACTCTGGGATTCTGCTGGAACGCCGAATTTCAAAAAGCTTTTGATGAACTCAAGGCTTATTTATCTGAAATGTCACTACTTATGAAACCTAACTCGGGAGAGACATTGTACCTGTACATGTCTATAGGAGAATCTGCGGTAAGCACGATGCTGGTAAAGGAGGAAGGGAAAAAGTAAACCCTGGTATATTATGTCAGTAAAGCGCTCAAGGGAGCTGAGTTCGGTATGTTGAGATTGAAAAGGGAGCTCTGGCCCTAGTAGTTATATCTAGATGATTGATACCGTATTTCTCTGCCCACAAAATAGTCGTTAGAACCAACCTCCCACTAAAGTCAGTCCTCAGTAAGTCGGAGACGCCAGGGAGACTCATCAAGTGGGTGATCGAGATGGGCGAATTTGAAATTGAATTTCAGAACCGCGTGGTTGTCAAAGCACAAGCCTTGGCAGATTTCTTGCAAAAAATGACGCGACCCCAGAAGATAGAGGGTCAATGGACAATTTTTGTTGATGGATTGGCAGGACAGGCCGGATGTGGGGCAGGGATAATGTTGATTAGTCCGGAAGGGGACGAAATAGAATATGTTGTCAGATTAAATTTTTGAGCATCTAATAATGTGGCAAAATATGAGGCGTGTATAAGAGGAATGCAAATGGCCACAGAGTTAGGAGCTAAAAGGATCTTAGTACATTTGGATTCACAGCTGGTTTACAAGCAAAAATAGTGGTGAGTTCGAGGTACGAGAGGAGTGTATGAAGAAATACGTTGACAAATTCAAGAGATGCCGAGAAAGGCTGAAACACTTGGAGATGGTACTGATCCCGAGGCAAGAAAACGAGCGCTCTAACTATCTGGCAAAAGTAGATAGTTCGGCGGTTAACTACAAAGAAAGACAAATAAATCTCTTGATGGCACCCGAGGGGTGAAGGAGATACCATAGCTGAGCTTATAGAAGGGGGGGGGGGGGGGGGGGATGGCAGGCGGAGATGAAAGCATACTTGGAAAAGGGGAACATGCCTAAGGATCGAAGACTGGCAGCTAGGCTCAGTGTACGAGTTGCTCGTTTTTGTCTGATAGGAGGAAAATTATACTAGAGGGGATTAGGGATGCCCCTCCTTAAGTTCTTGGGTATGAAGGAGAGTGAGCAAGTGCTCAGAGAAATGCATGAAGGATGCTGTGGTAACCATATGGGTGCTCGAGTTCTGGCTCAGAAGATCTTGAGAGCGGGATATTTCTGTCCTTATCTGAAAGCAGATGCAGAAAAGGTAGTAAGGAGGTGCGAGAAATGTCAGCTGCATGCCCCTTTAATGCACAGGCCGGCTGAAGAACTTATGACCATGAGTGCAGCATGTTCTTTCGCGCAATGGGGAATCGATTTGGTGGGCCCTTTTCATATGGCCTTGGGATAGAGGAAATTCCTCGTGGTGGCTGTAGATTATTTTAGTAAATGGGTGGAAGCCGAGCCATTGACAAGAGTTACTGAGGAAGCTATATTGAAGTTCCTCTGGAAGAACATAGTGTATCGTTTTGGGATA
This sequence comes from Phtheirospermum japonicum, assembly GCA_014905375.1. NCBI lineage: Eukaryota > Viridiplantae > Streptophyta > Magnoliopsida > Lamiales > Orobanchaceae > Phtheirospermum > Phtheirospermum japonicum. The sequence continues at coordinate 2,054,960 of BMAC01000007.1, read as the reverse complement.
CCCCGAGTGCTCGTGTTAGACAATGGCACCTAGTTCACGGGGAATGGCTTGGAGGAATGGTATGATGAATGAAGATCACACAAAGATTCACGTCAGTGTACCACCCACAGGCTAACGGACATGTAGAAACCACTAATAAGATCTTGGTCTGGGGGATAAAAATGCGGTTGGAGAAGGCCAGAGGAAGATGGGTCGAATAACTTCAGTCGGTCCTATGGGCTTACCGAACCAACCCGAAAGAGGCTACAGGGGAGAGCCCATTTAGCCTGGTATATGGCATGGATGTCGTTATACCCGCAGAGGTCTGCGGTATGACTCACAAAATTTTAACATTCAACGAGGAACAGAACGAGATGATGATACGAGACTCCTTGGATTTGATAGCCGAAAAGAGAGAAAAGGCATTCCTCCGGATGGAGGAAATGAGAAGAAGGATGAAAGAGGCCTACAATAATAGGGTGGTTAAAAGGAACTTTCAGGTCGGAGACCTGGTGTTGAGAAGATCAGGTTTGGTTAGGAACCTGGGAAAGCTCGGGGCCAACTAGGAAGAACCCTTCAGGGTAACCAAAGTATTAGCAGGAGGTGGCTATGAGCTCGCGGACATGAATGAAAGAGAAATACTCCAAGCCTGGAATGTAGTAAATTTGAAGACTTACTTCGTTTAAGAGAGGAGTAAAGAGCGATTCAATTGGTCTGTTTCTGCAGGTCTTTTGTTGATTGCACCAAGAATAGCTAAATATACTTGATCATGTAAGGTAAAAGAGTTGGTTCTATAATGAGATTTACTGCACATTTGGGATTTTTATTGCACAAATATTTACATGAATTCTACCACAACCTTGAATAATGAAAATCATCGAGCGGATGCTCGAGGTTAGTAAGTTGGCAAATGTCAACCTAAAAAGCCTACCTGCGGCGGTAGGTCGAGCGGATGCTCGAGGTTAGTGAGTTGGCAAATTTCAACCTAAAATCCTGCACGCGGCGGTAGGTCGAGCGGATGCTCGATGTTAGCATGAGTGGAGAATGCCACTAGATAGCACGTGGGAGATACCCATGTATTAAATATAAGCTAGACGAATGTCATAGTGCGGAAGCACAAAGTAAAATGCAATTTTTTATTAAAACCAGACCTTATGGTTAACTAATTACTACATGGACAAAAAGCTCCAGAGCCTAAGACTCGAGCTAAGCACATAACTAGAAAATAGGAAATAATCATCAATCAGAGTGACGCCGAGCATTCTTCGATTTCCACAGCTCGTGGTCCACCTCAAAAAATCTCAGATAGTAAAGGTCGGCACGACGAGTCTCATCTTTTGCACTGGCAACTAGAGCTTCATTCGCTTTGAACAGATGGTTCACTTGCTCGCGAAGGTCCAAAACTTCTTCGCGGAGATGAAGAACATGTTAATTGGAAGATTTCCAATGGTCCTTGTAGAATTGCTTGTGTTGTCCTTTTCTCTCAAGACGACAACGGAGCTTGTCCACCTCCTCTTGAAGTTCATAAGCGTCCGGCGGCGGACTCGCTGAGGACACAAACATGATTAAGCGAGGGGAATGTTGTGACAAATGAATGAGGAATAAGAGTTTATAAAGCAAAATTCTCCCTCCAACACATTTGAAATATCGTACGAACAAGTACAAAGGCCCTCCTAAAAGGGGAATAACGTATGTAACTCGGTTACACCAAATAGTTAGAGCTTAAATTTTGGGCTTAAGGATACCCTCTCCCTAAGCTCACTAAACATTTATGGCTAGACAGGGAAAGATGTGTCCAGAAGAACGTGAAAATACAGTAAAAACACAAGTTGAAACAGGTATAGGTCGGAAGATCGGGTATGACCAAACAAAGAAGGGAATCCCCAGAGAAACAAAGATCAATCACAAGTGAAAGCACAAGTTAAAACAGGTATGAATTGAAATGAAAATGGTTCATTCATCACAAGATATTTTGGTTACAAGGAGAGGCATCATGTCATACAAGTAAAAAGCAAGATACAAAAGATTTCATTACACCCAACCTAAAGACAAACACCCTAACAACCCAAACCCTACTGCCCGTAATCAGAAGTGGAGAGAAGGCCCGCCTTGACCTGCTTACCGAATTGATCATCCCCGATATCTCCTCCCTCGACTTCAACCATGGGAGTATTCTCGGAAATGACAGGGAGTGCAGGATTGGTTGGCTCGGCAGCTTGGACCTCAGGCTCGAAGTGATGAAGGGCATACTCCAGAAAGTCCGCAGCTCCAACGGAGTTAATCCGGGTGTCCTCGTCACTCGATGCAATATGAGGACAATCGGGGGCACCATCCAGAGCAGCTTCCTTGTCAAAGGTTTCCACCGAACCCCCCGAGCCACCCACTCCTTCACTTTATCCAGAAGATAGTCCGCGTAAAAGGGGACTGTCCTCAGCAGGATCCTATAAAGATCCTTAGAACAGACAAAGACTTGGCGAGTAGCCTCCCGAACTCGCTGGACCACAAACAAACCTTCTTTTGATTGAAGATAATTCTCCTGGCCTGCCTTCTCACCTTCAAAATGAGCATTCTCAACTTTCACCATGAGCTCACACTCCTGAGCCACCAGTTGAGTCTTCAAAGAGGAGACTTCTTCCTCCCTCTCCTTCAGAGCAGCTTGAGAATGCTCCAGCTTAGAGCTCAAGGTGGCCACTTGATCTCGGGAGGCTTTAAGGTAAACGGCTAGCTCGGGGTCGTTGAAGCCAAGACGTGCTCGGGCAGTAAGATTGGAAGTCAAGTCCAGGTTCTATAAAGAAAGGAAAAGATGAGATTTAAAAGCTGAAGTTAGGAAAAATCACAAGTCTACGAAGCTCGGGGCTACTTACCTTAGAAAGAGATATGCTCCAGACATCAAATAATTTAGCATCCTCCCATTTTTCCACTCACTCCCGGTCGACGTTAAGGCAGACACCCTGCAGGTATTGAGCAGCGATATGGTCATCCTCATTCCTTAACACACTCTGTGTGAAGAAGGATTGATTCGGGGTCGAGGGGGAGGAACCCAGAGCGGGGGTGAACTTAGCCTTTTTTTGTTGATGATGGTCAACACCAATCAAAGCCTTCTTAGAAGGCACGGGATCGTCAAAACTGGTGACAGGGAGAGGTTCAGTAGTCGCCTTGGAAAGGGCCCGACCCACGGACACAACTTTCTCTCTTGGCTCCCCGGTTTGAGATCACAACCTCTTGAACATTGTATCTGCAAAAGAAGAGCAAGGTGAAGTAGCGTTGATAAGTAAGGGGTCAGTTAGTTTATAGACAAAGGTACGTGGTTTACCAATGTTCGTTTCCAGTGGAAACTCGAGCGGACTAAAACTGTAGTGATAGAGCAACGAGGGGCAGATAAGGCGAGACAGGTTGAAGGTCCTTTGCGTGATGCGATCTTCGAGACCTTGCGTACCTTGCGATCATTTTTTGATATTGTATTTTCATTGGGTGGGGATATGCCATATACACTCAGTAGGAAAATGCCAAGGATCGGGAGACCTGACAAAAAAGAAATGTTGCTTCCACTCCTAGTTCGAGGAAGGGGCTATATCCAGGAATTTAGCGTCGCCTCAGGAGGAAAAGTATAAGAAACCAGGGGTTAAGGGATTTGGCTTGGAAGAGAGAAAATAAAAGGGCAGCAGTAGGATTAATACCCAAATATCGGGCGACAAGTATGAAACCAATCATGTTTCGGAAAGAGTTCGGGGTAAATTAATTCAGGGGAATCTCGTAAAGACGAGAGATCTCCATCAGCAGAGGAGGAATGGGAAAGCGGAGGCCCCCATCTAATTGGCTAACGTAGAAGGTTAAACAGCCCAGGGGTGGATAAGGGGCTCTATCTTATTGGGATGGAAGGATTAGTTGGTATGAAGAAGGGAGGCCAATATTGGAGCGAATATATCCCAAAGTTTTATTCTAATAACATGGGGTATATGTCGGGGATCTAAAACGGGGGGAACTGAGGATAAGGGCTCCCCCGAATAGTGAGGGGTCAAAGAAGACTCACTTCGAGGAGAAGTGGCATGCTCCACGGACCCTGATTTCTCGCCAAGATCAGGAGAGGATAAAGGAGAGGCGGGGATGAGCCTAAGGTTGTTGGTGAGCGTACGAGATGTTGAGGGGGCAGACATAATAATAAAAGTAATAAAACACGTATAACAAATGGGAAAATAGGAAAAGAGGATTGAGCAGTACCTATTTGCAGGATTGAATCTCCGGAAACTCAAGAATAGTTTGAAGATGGGATGAAGATTTGATGACGAACAACTTGAAGGTTGGTGAATGAAAATACAAGGTAGGAAGATCTTGTCAAGAATTTCTGACGCTAAGTGAAAGTAGGGGATAGGAAAATATGAAGAGTGAAACTGAAGTCTTACGACTTAGGCTAATTGGAACAAGAGAATTCCAAGAGTTTTCATGATGACCGTTGATTCTCAAAGAGGCGGGAGAATCAGATCTCCTAGGGAAACACAAAAACCCTAAGTGTACGCCCTCGACAGATTGGGGAAGGCTTAAATTAGGCCTCGTTAGCTCAGGGAGGGCTTAAATTGGGCCAGAAAAATGCAAGGAAGTGGCTTAATGGGCCTCATCAGCTTGGGGAGGGCTTAAATTAGGCCAGAAAAATGCAAGAAAGTGGCTTAATGGGCCTCATCAGCTCGGGGAAGGCTTAAATTAGGCCGGGAAAATGCAAGGAAATGGCTTAATGGGCTTCGGCGGCTCGGGTAGCCTAAATTGGGCCGGGAAAAATCGAGCTCGAAGTAAGGCCAGAAGGTCACACAATAAATTAGCTTAAAAAGAAGCTAGTTGTTAGAAGAGTTTTCGTGGTGATGAAATATATCAACGGGTTCATGGCTTGGTGTTATCGGAAATCGATTCAATTGTAAGAATCAAAGTGTTTCAAGCTTGGAAAATAAAAGGAAAATAAAAATAAAGCAATTAACCTATCTAAACTATCCTAGAAATTGAAATAGAAATTGGGTCGGATGCCTCGTCGTATGCCTCAATATGGAAATGCAAAGCAATAATGGAAATAAGCAAGAAAATGCAATGTTTCACCAAGTACAAGCATGCAAGCACAAGGTACAACTATGCATAAAAAATCAAATAAGGAAAATTAACACAAATCGAAAGCATGAATAGAAATAGCAATGAAAATTGACGTCCAAGTTTAAATCTTTACGGAAAACAACAAGCAACGAAGCGTAGATCTAAGATTCAACCTAAAACTATGCATGAAAATAAAAACCAAAATAAAGCATAGGAAAAACTCGAAATAAAAACGATCAAGGACTCGATCTATGATCTCGGTGTGTCACTCACCTAGATTCCATAGACGATTCATAAGATCAAGCAAGAAATCAAAGAGTTAAGGCAAAAAGCATAAAATTGAAGAACATGCATGAAATTGAAGAACAAAGCATAAAATAAAAGAAAGCTTACTTGAATTAAATATAAGAAGTAACAAGCTTGAATTAAATTTCATCAAAGTAAAAAATCCAATGGATACTTGGATCCTTCTTGAGCTTACAAACCTAAGGCAAAACTTGAAATTAAATCTAGAGAGAGAAAATAATCTCAAACCCAAGCTTGGGTTGGGAGGAGGTGTTTTTTTTACAAAATGAGAAATAAGTCTATTTATACAAGGTAATTAGGGGTAAATTGGCCAATTATCACTTGTAAGCTTGGACTTCCTATATTTGACCAAATCTGACCCAAAATGGTCATATAAGACCATTTGGGTCGAATTGGCTCGGTTGGCTCGGGCAAGGGCGCAATTAGCTCGGCGTGTCTCGACAGCGAAGTGCGCGAGGCATCGGTCGTCGCTCGGCAGGATCGACGCAACAGCAGAGTTGGCGCGACCATGCGTCGACCGACGCAGGCAGGGCCTCGGACATCGATGCGGCGCGGCTTCGGCAGCTCTCGGCGGACTCTCGCGCAGGCGTCGGCCGACGCGGGCATGGTTCTCGGCAGCGACGTGGGCAGGCGCTCGGGCAGGCTTGCGCTTGGGTCTCGGGCAGGCGTCGGAAGGACTGGCCGGGCATGGGACCGTCGTGCTCAGCAGCTCTCGGCCAGCATCGGCAGCTGCGCGCAGGAGCGCTCAGTTCGGGCCGACTCAGTTCGATTTTCGGGCCTCGATGCCTTCACCTATAAAAAAGGAATTTAACCCATAAAAAACCATGATTTACCACAAACCTCAAGTTAATCGGACCATTTAACCAAATTAAATATAAAATTAACAAGAAACACGAAAAATAATAAAATGAGAAAACAAACGAAAAACCTAATGAAACTCGATTAAAATCTACTAAAATCAACATAAAATCCTAATTAAAAATACGAGAAAAATATCACAATTACATGTAAAACACCAGCTCAGGCTCATAGATTGAGGTCGGGGCAGAAAAACTTTGCCAGACAAACTTATAATTCCAGATCGAGTCATAGATTGAGCTCGGGGCACTGAAAAACTCGGCCAGAAAAATCAAGAAGCCAAATCGGGCTCATAGATTAAGCTCGGGGCGCTGAAAAACTCGGTCAGAAAAATCAGGAAGCTAGATCGGGCTCATAGATTGAGCTCGGAGCATTGAAAAACTCAGCCAGCAAAATCAAGAGGTCAGCTCGGGCTCACAGATTGAGCTCAAGGTAGAAAGAATTTTGCCAGACAAACTTATAATTCTAGATCGGGCTCATAGATTGAGATCGGGGCGCTGAAAAACTCGGCCAAAAAAATCAGGAAGCCAGATCGGGCTCATAGATTGAGCTCTGGGCATTGAAAAACTCGGCCAGCAAAATCAAGAGGCCAGCTCGAGCTCACATATTGAGCTCGAGGCAGAAATTTTTTTTCCAGACAAACTTATAATTCCAGCTCGGGCTCATAGATTGAGCTCGGGGCGTTGAAAAACTCAGCTAGTGACTCAAACTTTTGTGCACCCTGTTTGTAATAATTAATTTAAAAGCACGTCAGTTTGCTCGTAAGTGTACGAGGTAACTGTAGGGTGATGAGTTTGACTCGAGTCGTATCTCTCGAGGAAACAACTGTTCGGTCTTTCGAATGTTTTTCTCAATTACGAATAACATACARATACATATGGGGTTTTAAATGGATTGAATTGATCATTATAAATAAAGCAATAATTAAACTAAAACTAATTAAACTAATCACTTTAACTAGAGTATCAACTACGAACTAAACAGTAAACTAAAGCTGATTGAACTAATTATTCTAAATTATCAACTAAGAGCAATAACTAGCTTATTGATAAACGCTACGAAGATTTAGAGCTAGTTAACGTATCTAAAGCATGAATTTAAGAAACTATCGCTAACAATTGAATCAAACGAATCCAAATACCATTAACTAAGCAGAAACTATATCGCATAAATAAACTAATTTAATAATATCCAATATCCAATATCCAAGCATAAGAAACAAGTAAACTAATTAAAACTAGATTTAACTAAGAATTTATCTAAAAAATTAATTAGAAAATTAACTAAGAGTGTAGAAAACTTATTGAAACTAAGGAAAACAATGAAAGGCTCCAGCTATTCTGGAGTTTGAACGCTGATCTTGGGCAAAGATGGACTCTCGAGTGCGAAATTGGTGTTTCGGACGCGTAGAACTTCGATCCTTGATCCGCGTCTCCAAATCTTGTTATAAGACGTGGATTTCTTGTTATTGAATGCTAAAATACCCTAGGATAATGTTGAGTTTTCGTTTGTATCTCTCGCCCTCCTCAAAACTCGAAATATGAAGGGTTTTTATAGATACTACAAGTCTTGCCGCACAAGAAACCCTAATTTCCGAATTCTGGGCCGTCGCGTCGACGGTGCGTCGACTGACGCGTGCTGGCGCTTGGCGGGACTCGGCAGACTTGGTCGGTAGGTGCGCGCATCGGCTAGGTAGGAGCGTCGACGTAGTGCGTCGACATCGACGCTTCAGCAGCTAGCGACGACGTTGCGTCGACCTTGGTGCGTCGACATCGACGCCTCAGAACGTAGCGTCGGCAGTGCGTCGATTGAGCGTCGGCTGACGCGGTCATGATTTGCTGACACGGCTTGCGTCGACGGAACGTCGATGGTCGCGTCATTCGACGCGACTGAGCGTCGGTCTCCGTTTCTCGATCGTTTGCTACTCGTTTCACCGGAAAGCTTGTTCTTTTATTCTCGAACATCGAACTTCGTCTTTTACGTGCTAAACTCTTCCGGTTACTTAGCTGTAAGGTGAAAAACAACGAAACATCACCTAATTGAATCAATTAAGATCAAAATGCGGTAAAATAAGCTGGAATTATACTTAAATCATCCAACTTATACCAAAAACAAATAGAAAAATGAACTAAAAAGCTAATAAAAATAAGGACAAATCTACTCTAATCAACTACCCCACGTTTTATTGGTTTATTCGTCCTCGAACAAACGATGATTTCGAAGTATAACTAGAATGAAAATAAGTTCAAACAAAGAGTCGTGCTATGATACATACGTAATTTTGAAAATAGAGGTACAAGGCACGCAACGTCAAACACTTGACCATTATTTRATTGTCGCTTCAAAATAAAATCATGCTTCCTCACAAAGGATAATATATATAAGTACGCTAAAAAACACTCAAGTATTTTCTGCATATGACGTGTATACGCTCAAATCATACAATTTACAAGCACTGTAAATAAGCACAGAAAATCAATCTCTTCTCAATCGCAAATTAAGTGTGCTATCAAAATTAAGAATCAGAAAAGGTCTTTGCGGGTTGTAGTGTAAGMCTTTTTGGACGGGTGTGGAATATGTAAGTCGTGTGGCTAACTCATGATCAAACACGATCAATAACTCACTCAWCCTATCCTAATCGAGAAGCAAATTGCTTCACCTCGTTCAAAAATAAAAACCTCACTAAACTCTCATAACGTAGCCTTTAATCGTAGGCTATTTCTCAACTCGTGACTCTACAATCGACTTTAAGCTCGAACCACTTAACACAATTGAAGCTCAAAATATGCTTCTTTTCAACACAACTCTTGCCCTTTTCATTAGGCTTCATAAGAACATTAAAAATAAAACACAAGCCTTTATAAGCGCGTAGGCAATTAGGCAACAAAAGACCCACCATCTTTCTTATCATTTTTTTTTTTCGGATGGTGGGTCCTTAATTACAAAAATAATAAATTCCTAATAAAAATTCCCAAGACTTAAATAACCAATAAAAATACGAACTCCTACCCCACGCTTTTAATGGGTTGTAGGGGTCGTCTCAAAAACACTCATGGCTATAGGCTTGGATATTTGGCTATGATTGGCTCATTCGAAATTTATAGTGGCTAAAAATATATGGATATGGCCGGAATAAGGTTTTATATGCGACTTAACTTCATTTTCAAAGTTGACTACACACAGCGGTTTCAAAGAGATATCAAAACTGAAACTTATTCAAGCACATGCAAAGATGATGAACACTCAGGCTACTCGCTGACTTTTTGCATGAAAATTTTTGAATTGACGCTGTTTTTAAGGTTTCGTGAAATTGATTGCGTCCAAGTACCATATATAATAATAATAATAAATTGTGAAAAATTAATACACTTATGCACGCTCAAAGAACTAGAACAAATAATCATACATAGTCAACTTCGACAGGCATGCCATACAAACACAATTAAGCGTAGAAATAGCAATTAATCACGTTTAAGCATATAATTATTATAGGCCAAGTATATAAAATTACACACTTAATCAATACAAATCATACTCGACTCTACCCCCCCCCCCCCCCCCCCCCCCCCGCAATCTCCGGATTGCCACAAAATACATCCAAAAATCAAAAAGAGGAAGGAAAAAGAAAACATCCCTGAAATAATAGTAGTCGAGCCGCTATTCGTGAGTTGTGTAATTGGCCACTTCTTCAATGTACGTGATACGAATTGCCCTAAAAGAAAAATAAAACACACAAAAACAAAGAAAATAACAATATATTTGGATTTTCAATTCTTTATATATATATATATATATATATATATATATATATATATATATATATATATATTTTATTATTATTTTTTTATAAAGAAAGCATAAATAATAAAAATAAAGATAGAACGAGTTTAGAACTCGCGGGACTCACCATCCTCGTTGTGGTTCTCGTCGACATCCATGCTTGGAGTGGGGTATGCCGCCTCGAATCGCTCCTCGAGCTTCGAAATGCGAGCTCGCATCTTCTTCAAACTACGACGGTTCTTCTCGTGATTTGTGTCAATCTTCTCGTAAATAATTTGGAGCTTATCAAACATCTTCACTTGAAACGCTCGGTTCTCCTCGAAAAATTGCCCCCAATCGGGACTCGGGCCCGAAGTAGATCGGCGGGCTTGCTCCATATCCTCGTCGCCATCATCGTCTTCGTCGTGTAGTCGAGACGAAGAACCTCCTCTAGTCGATGACCTCACTCGGGGTGCCGGTGCACGCGCGAGTGGTAGTGAAGAGGTCCCAAGCGGGCTAAGTCCGCTTCCGGCCAGATCGAACCCGAAGTGACGGGCGAGGCCGGTAATGTAAGGCACAAACGAGAGAAGTGGCGACTTGCTTCCCGGAGTACCCTTGGTGACATTGTAAAGTCCGAGCAAAATAAGCAGGTACAACCGGACTTGACGACCATCAACGAGGCATTGAAGAACATAAAGCTCGGCTTTAGTCGCGTAAGTGGCCTCGTTCTTGCATAAAATGATGTGCGCGAGAATCTTGTAGGCGACATAGAGGGCGTCGTCTTGAATTCTCGAGCAAGGAAACCTCTTACAATCCCCCGTGTTTCCCCCGYTAATCATCCCCCKAAAAGAGGCTAAATRGAAGCCTTGAACTCCAACCGGGTGGTCCCCTACGGTCGGGAAACRGAAAATGTTGCCAAAAATCTCCTCGTCGACAACCACATCATTCCCTCCTAGCCGACAAGAGAACGTCTCGTCGTTCCGAATCGCCAAAGTCGAGAAAAACTCAAGCATGAATTCTCGAAAACCGAGCAAGTGCATTTGGGCAAAGAACCCACACCCGAGGCCATCTACATAACGCGAAAGGTCGGTGTGGTGCTCTGACCCATTCGAGGCCTCATCCGCAATCCCTTGGACGTTCAAAGTCCGGTGCGTAGCAAATCCCCATTTCCGAATATTCTTGAACATGTCCCCTTCCTTCTTGTCGAAAATCGGGAACGGTGCTCCGTATTTCCCCGAAATATCCTTGTGTTTTCCAATCGAGACATAATTAATCAATACGAAGTGAACGGGAATGAAAACCTTGAAAAATAAGTCTCTTTGCTCTTTGGGGAATTTTGTCGAACACTTGGCGTGCGTGTTCAACCAACTAAGAACTTGAGTAACTCTAGAACCAAAAACTTCCCAACACAACCAAACAACAATAAGGATATGGTTCCAAGATAGTTTCAAGCGAAGTACCTCGTAGATATTAGCCGAATTTCGCCCGTTTCCGGAAAATTGCCCGAATTCGAAATTTGGCCCCTTAATTGTTCTAACCCTTGCAGCCCGTTTTTGAACACAAACTGAATTTCAAGAAGGTAAGTGTAATTCTTCTGGGTTTCATGGTTTCGTAGTGCTTGAATTCCTGGAAATTTTTGAAAGAACAAACATTGCTCAAGAGAAAATAAAATAAGAAGTTAGAAAAGGAAGAAAAGTGAGAAAAGGGGAGGGAGAAGCTGTTTTTAAGCAGTTTCTGGGTCAATCCCGCGGGTCACATGCATACGGGTCGGGTCATGGGCCAAAAGTCCAGTTTAAAACGCAATCTGGGCTGGTCCGCGGGTCGCGTCGATGCCGCGTCAGTCGACGCGACAGAACGTGATTCTTCGGCACTTTGCGTCGACGCCGCGTCGACCGACGCGAGCTTTCTCGGCGTCGACGCGGGCGGAATCCAGGGCGTATTTTCCTTCGCTCGTTCGATCAATTCTCCCCGTCTGAGTTCTTCCATTTGTTCTAAATAACTAAGAACCAAAATAAAACAATAAATAAATAAATAAAAATAAAATACAGAAGGATACATAACGCTCGGGTTGCCTCCCGAGAAGCGCAAACTTTTAATGTCGCTTGCTCGACGCTGTCTTGCTCGTTTATCTTTCAACGTACGGTGGATTTCTAAACTCCACCATCTTGCTATTGCTATTTTTACCCCGTCTGTCATGATCAAGCTTCAATCTATGCTTGTGAGCCTGAAAGGACGATTTGCCAATCTCATCGCACAACGTGGCTACCCCGTACTCATCAAATTCCTTAATTGAGAATGGTCCGCTCCATGAAGCTCCAAAATCGGCTGGGTCGTACTTACGTTCGTTATTATACAAGACTAATTCTCCAACCTCAAATTGCAAGTTCTTGACTTCACTCGTGCGAACCTTTCTGGATTTCTTCATCCATTTTGCCCAATCTCCTAAACACTCCCTGCCCGTGTTTTTTTTTAAAGTGAGATTCTCGTCATGGTCGAGGGATTCGTGCCTTGAACGAATTATTGGTGGGTTCGACTCCACCTTTTGCTCGAATTTGTGCGAACACTCCTCATCTAAATTGCTTCCAAATTCTGCTACGACATTGCGCATGTCAATCCCCAACAACTCGATCAATTCTTCTCCACTTAAATGCATATGATCATAGGACTCGTGATCTTTACACGAATTGACTTGCTCGTCCCTTCCCTTAGTTGAAATTCCGGTGTCGTTTCCGTCGCCCAACTTACCCAAAGTCGCGATTTCTCATAATTCGTTCACGCACGATGCAATGGGGTCATCGAACGAATCTTCTTCTTGCATAATAGGAGAGGGAGTGTTGTGAATATCTTTCAGAGAAAAGGTCACTGTTTCGCCCAAAACGGTCATCGTCATTCTCCCTTTATGAACATCAATAAGAGTATGGGAAGTTGCCATGAATGGTCGCCCTAATAAAATGGTGTGCTCGTTGTTCTCAGTCGGAACTTCACCAATGTCCATAACCACAAAATCAACCGGAATTACGAGCTCTCCAACTTGCACTAAAACATCTTCGACTATCTCTAACGGTCGTCGAGTCGAGCGATCGGCCAACTGTAGGCGCATGGTTGTCGGCTTGAGGGGTCTAAGATCAAAATCTCGATTAAGCGAATACGGCATTAGATTAACGCCCGCTCCAAGATCCAACATACCTACTGCTTTCTTCCCATTAGCTAGTGAAATTGTTATGCAAAAACTGCCAGGATCGCGTTCCTTAGGTGGTAATGGTTTCTTGAAAATCGGGCTAACTTCCCTCGATAACGGAACATATTGAGTTGTCACCAAACGTCTCTCTCACGAGGCAAGTTCCTTAAAAAACTTGACGTAGGCGGGCATCGTCTTGATCACTTCTAAAAGTGGCAAGTTTATATTCACATTCTTCAAGAGATTGTACAGCTCCATGAATTTCTTGTTCTCCTTCGCTGGACGTAATCGGCTCGGAAAAGGAACAACATCCTTATACTGCATCGTTGTTTGCTTCGTTTGCGGCGGTTCATCGATGCCAGAGGTGTCGCTCGGAATCTTCCCTTGAATAGAACCAGGAACATATCTATTGGCGGATTTATGTAGCTTGTSRACTGGTTTAGGAACAAGCTCCTCATATTGGTTCTCTATGCCATTGTCGATCTTCTTCCCACTGCGAAGGACATGAATTGCCGACGCTTGCTCCGGCTGGCTTGGTAGCTTGTCTTTCTCTTTATTGGATCTAGCAACATCAGTTGCTATTTGTCCCATAGTTCTCTCCATTCTATCCATGTTTTTAGCTAGATCATGCACAATGCCGGAAAGTTGGTCTATTCCGCTCACCTTCTTTGAGAGTTCATCTATCTTTGCATTTACTTTTGTAAGCCCTTCTCTATTACTGATTGTCTCAGCCACTTGATTCTGCTGCCAAACCAACAGCTGATCATTTGGTTGAGTTGCACTTGACGTCTGCCCTTGTGTATGAAAGTTATTTTATACCGGTGGGACTGATACTTGAGCATAATGCGGTGGGGGGAATTGTGGATTGGGCGGCATATGATTTGGATTGCCCGGACCCCACTTGAAAAGAGGATTGTCACGTTGTGGTGTGTACTTCTTTTGATTTGAATAATTCTGGATCGCGTTTACCTCCTCTTGCTGCTCACTGTTGTTAGGACATGCGTCTGCTAAATGCTGGAGAGATCCACACTGGTTGCAATTCGCAGCCATTTTCTGTGCAGCAGCCTTGCTAGCTCGCTCGGCTTTCCAAGCAGCTAATTTCTCGTCGAAAACCTCCTCACATTTCGCTTTAACTAACTTGCCATCTTCTAAGTCGGGATCAGGAATGGAAACTTCGTTAACTCTCATCTTACGAGGCCGAGAATTGGTTTGTCTAGACTTTTCGCTCTGCTTCTCCAACATTTGTCTTGCCTCGTGTGCTGTCAAATCTCCAAAATCTTCTCCCGCTGCTATCTCTACCTCTCGTTTCCCATGGTCCAATAATCCATCGAAAAAGAACTGGTTAGTCATCTCCGGAGAATAGTTGTGGTGGGGGCAAGCTTGCAAAAGWGTTTTGTAGCGCTCCCACGTRTRGTGAAATAGCTCTCCTTCTAACTGCTCGAAAGTAGCAATTTCCCTCCGAAGATGCCCCGTTGTTTGGGCTGAATAATATTGGTTTAGGAACTTTTCGCTAATCATATCCCAGTCGGTTAACGAACCAGGCTCTAAGGACAGTAGCCATGACTTCGCCTTGTCCTTCAAGCTGTACGGAAAACAAATCATCTACACTTCTTCTTGATGAAGGCCATGAACTACGAATCGGCCAACTTCATCAACAAAATAATTTAAAAATGGCAAAGGGTCTTCATGCGCATTCCCATGAAAGGTTGGGAGTAGGTTGAGTTGATGCGGTTTGATCTCCACTGCCCTTGCGGTAGGTCCAAGAACAATGGCGGACCTAAAGGGTACAACCTTTGGACGTGCCAAGTCGCGCTGTCTAAGTGCTCGATCTCCCCTTGGTTCTCGAACTTGGTCATATGCTCTCTCGTAGTGGTCGTTATGCCCGTAATGGTGCTCGCGCTCGTATCTCCTGCCAAAATTATTTTGCTCGTAACCATGATCTTGATTTTCTAACCACTCGTTCACGTGCCTTTGATTGTTAACATAGGCGTTTCGCTGCAAAACATCCTCATTCCTAAATGCCACGTTCTCGACYTTGTGCTGACGCATGACATTYTCGTTCATCTCTTCGTTTTGCCTCAAATTCTCCATGTTGAGCGGGTGATTGACTATGTTGTGCTGCTGGTTAACTCCTTCGTTTCTCCTTTCGTCGCATCTAGTAGAGTGTGACTTGTTTGGTTCACTACCATACCCAGCTCGAATGGGGCGTGGTGGTGATCTCGGTGGTGAATCGCCGTTTCGAACTGAATGTGCTCCTAACATGATGCTGGGAACTTGATCGCAAGCAAAATCGGTTGCTGTCGAAGAATTGTCCTCGGGAATAAGAATGGGTCTTGGTCTTGGCGGATTTGAACGGTGAATGTTGTCGATGAATGGCACAAGGTCGCGTTGAAGTGATCGCCTTCCTTGCATAAACTCAACAATACGTCAACGCACCAAATGGCAAAAAACCAAGTAAAAGCAAATAAAATAAAAAATTAAACAGAAAATAAAACGAAAAACATCTTTAATTCCTACTCGTTGCTTCCCCGGCAACGGCACCAAATTTTTGACTCAAACTTTTGTGCACCTGGTTTGTAATAATTAATTTAAAAGCACGTCAGTTTGCTCGCAAGTGTACGAGGTAACTGTAGGGTGATGAGTTTGACTCGAGTCGTATCTCTCGAGGAAACAACTGTTCGGTCTTTCGGATGTTTTTCTCAATTACGAATAACATACACATACATATGGGGTTTTAAATGGATTGAATTGATCATTATAAATAAAGCAATAATTAAACTAAAACTAATTAAACTAATCACTTTAACTAGAGTATCAACTACGAACTAAACAGTAAACTAAAGCTGATTGAACTAATTATTCTAAATTATCAACTAAGAGCAATAACTAGCTTATTGATAAACGCTACGAAGATTTAGAGCTAGTTAACGTATCTAAAGCATGAATTTAAGAAACTATCGCTAACAATTGAATCAAACGAATCCAAATACCATTAACTAAGCAGAAACTATATCGCATAAATAAACTAATTTAATAATATCCAATATCCAATATCCAAGCATAAGAAACAAGTAAACTAATTAAAACTAGATTTAACTAAGAATTTATCTAAAAAATTAATTAGAAAATAACTAAGAGTGTAGAAAACTTATTGAAACTAAGGAAAACAATGAAAAGGCTCCAGCTATTCTGGAGTTTGAACGCTGATCTTGGGCAAAGATGGACTCTCGAGTGCGAAATTGGTGTTTCGGACGCGTAGAACTTCGATCCTTGATCCGCGTCTCCAAATCTTGTTATAAGACGTGGATTTCTTGTTATTGAATGCTAAAATACCCTAGGATAATGTTGAGTTTTCGTTTGTATCTCTCGCCCTCCTCAAAACTCGAAAATATGAAGGGTTTTTATAGATACTACAAGTCTTGCCGCACAAGAAACCCTAATTTCCGAATTCTGGGCCGTCGCGTCGACGGTGCGTCGACTGACGCGTGCTGGCGCTCGGCGGGACTCGGCAGACTTGGTCGGCAGGTGTGCGCGTCGGCTAGGCAGGAGCGTCGACGTAGTGCGTCGACATCGACGCTTCAGCAGTTTGCGTCGACCTTGGTGCGTCGACATCGACGGCCTCAGAACGTAGCGTCGGCAGTGCGTCGATTGAGCGTCGGATGACGCGGTCATGATTTGCTGACACGGCTTGCATCGACGGAGCGTCGACGGTCGCGTCAGTCGACGCGACTGAGCGTCGGTCTCCGTTTCTCGATCGTTTGCTACTCGTTTCACCGGAAAGCTTGTTCTTTTATTCTCGAACATCGAACTTCGTCTTTTACGTGCTAAACTCTTCCGTTACTTAGGTGTAAGGTGAAAAACAACGAAACATCACCTAATTGCATCAATTAAGATCAAAATGCGGTAAAATAAGCTGGGATTATACTTAAATCATCCAACTTATACCAAAAAAAATAGAAAACCGAACTAAAAAACTAATAAAAATAAGGACAAATCTACTCTAATTAGCTAGAAAAACCAGGAAGCCAGATCGGGCCTCATAGATTTGAGCTCGGGGCATTGAAAAAAAATCTCGGCTTTAAAATTAAGGTTTCAGCCTTGGGTTCATAAAATGAGCTCCGGGCAGAGAAAAATTGGGGCAGAAAATTCGTGATGCTTAGTTAGGAAGTGACTGGAAGGCTCAGCCCAGTTACTATGGTCACTCTCACAAAGGAGTACGCGACCATAGTGGTGTGGTGGGGTGGGGTGGGGCGGGGGGAGTAATTGGTTTCGAGGGTCTATATATTCAGACCGGGTCTATGTATTCAGATTGGGGACATGGAATGAGCACGGGGTTATGCATACAGCTCGAGGTCTTAGCCCAGATCAAATTATCTGGAAGAGCTCGGGTTCCAGCTCAGGGCAGAATAGCAGAGAGAAATCTAGAAGGGTGACGTGGCACAACAGCCCTAATTTCACGGAAACCCTAAAAAAGTACACCTATAAATAGTTAATCACAAAGTTAAAGGAAGGTAACTCATTCTCTAATCAAGCCCTTACTCTGCCAAATTTTCTCCATACGCTAACTTAAGCATCGGAGGGGGTTCGCCGGAAAACCCTTCTGGCCCCCGGCTGTTATTCTTTTTCGGACGCAGATTTTGTCTATCGTAGGGATCAAATTTCATCTTTTGGAGATTGGAGGTCATTAGTTTAGATCTTATTCCCAGGTAATAAACACTACCACAATATATAATTAAAATTGAAAAAATAAAATTTATGCAATTATATATACATAGTATCTTCTTCTTCATTGTGGATTATTATTGTGAATTTTTCCTCCGCTGTTTTGCCTCCATCGTCGCTAGTATCTCTGGAGAATGACGCTCAAAAGCTTGCGGCTACCTCCCACAACAGACCAGATCCATTGCTGCTCAAGTCCGCTGCCGCCTTGTATTGGAGCTCCAATCATCGTCGGTTTTGTTCACCGCCACCAATACAGAAACCGGCTATTTTCATCTCCCTCCGCCTCAAACCCGTGTGTCCAGAATCGTCTGGAATAGCTGTGGTAATTGAAAGCAATGGCTTTCATCTTCATCAATCTGGCGGCAACGGTTATCACTCGGAGCAAGGCCCGATTGTGAAAATTGAAGTTGGAAGCACTTCGTAGAATAATAACAGCCATGGCGGCGGCCTGAGGTTTCACTATCACCCTCCTCCTGTGATAAGAGGCCATTTTCAAGGTCATCACAGAGAAAACGAGAACCATGGAGAAGTTGATGCTTCCAAGGCTAAAATTACTGCGCATCCTCACTATTCCAATCTTTTGGAGGCTTACATAGATTGTTAAGAGGTTATTTGTCAATAAAGCATTTATCATTATATTACTTTTTTATTTTTATTTTTTTGTTTATCAATAAAATAAACGGGTAGGGTCTGTGTCAAACTCCCCTCCCCCGCAGTTTATTTTTAGTGCACTAACAAATACAACACTATATTTCTCATGACTTGTAAAGGTCGGAGCTCTGCCGGAAATGGTGGCAAGGCTGGCGAAGGTTCGACAAGATTTTGAGACCAGGTAGAGAGCTGCGGCGGCGAGAGATGATTCGAAAGACCCAAAACTCGATCAGTTCATGGTATTTATTTAAAGACACCGATTTCTATTTCTACTTTTTTTTCTTTGGAACTCGATCAGTTCATGGTTCTACTTCTGCGTTTTTCTTCAACTTTCTTCCGCTTGTTTCTCTCTCTTTCTCCTTACTATTCTTTTTCTTTTCCTTTTTGTTTTATTTTTATTTTATTATTATTCTTTTTGTTTTATTTTTATTATTATATTATTTATTTTATTATATGGGGGTAAAATGTGGGGTTGATTTTGTAAAAATAAATGCGTTTTAAATTTTTTTTGGGGTGTTCTTATCAATTGGAGTCAACTAATAATATTTTGGAGTGCGTATATCCACGCTCATTGACAAAAAATACTATTTTATAATTAAGAAAAAAACCAATTACCATATATTAAATCCAAAGCACCATAAACCTACAACTCAGCACTAGAGCTATCACAAGGTGGCACGCCTAATCTAATAATTAACACCGTTAACAAATAGAGTAATTTACAAAGAGAAGGTACATATTTTTAAATTTTACCAATCAAAATACACACATGTATACATAGACACACACTATTATTATGTATAAACGACATTGGTGGGTGAAGAAATAAGGAGTTCTTGGTGGTTTTCATAATAAACACATCACTATGGTAATTTTACAATTATAATTCTAAGATTAAATAAATTTGGAATAAACTGAAAGCTAACATCTTATTTGATTATAATTAATTCAATTTTTATGAATTTTATCAAACTTAAAAAAATAATGCTAAACAGATCACAATATGTTGCAAGAAGTTCCCATGTTCATCCAAAGCATCATCACTCAATCCACCCTTTAATAATGGAGCACGAGATGTGGACATAAAGTGGATAAGGTATGAACAAGGTAGGCCACCAACCCAACCCCACACGAAATTACCTATGATTAGTAAGTTGGATGTCATTTGGGAATAATTGAGTGATTAAAAGGTAGGCAATTTTTGCATATCGGAACCCTACTCTACCTACTTGTACCAATATTCGCACCTTTTCTTTGTCGTTTCCAAAATAAAATGAAAGGCATAAAAGTGATATTTACATCGTCCGAGGTTTTGAGATGACATTATTATCAAGATTTTATTGCAATTTTTATCACATCCTATGTTACACATTTACACCATTTTATATATAAACATATAATTAAAAATCTAGATTTCACATGTAAAGCCCTCAAAGATGATGTCTACTTGGAAAATAGAGAATGGAAACAAATTTTTTACCATCCGAACTATTACGATTTTCACAACTTATTATATAATTTTTTTTTGTGCGACAAACAGCCGTACCAATTATGCGTTTTTTGCAACTTACCCACCGAAACCAGAAATTTGGTGGTTTAGGACACCTCATCCGGTTTGTTGAGGACTTTTTGGTAACTTTAAACTGATTAGATAAATAAATATATATATATATATATATATATATATATTAAAAATTAAAAAATAAAAATTATTTTGATGAAAAATAAATAAAATACCAAATTTTTTGTACAATCCTAAATTAATAAAATTAAATATTAAAGAAGAAAAATCTTTATGCTATTTCAGTAGTGAAAGAAATTCTTAAAAAAGAAAATAAAACTAAAATAAATATTTTTATAAAAGAAAATAAAACTAAAAGAAAGATAAACCTTTTCGGTAAAAGAACTAAACTTTATATTTGCTTTATTATTTTAGCAAAAAATATCTTTTGTACAAATTCTAAACCCAGATCTATTGCACAATGAACATCATCTTCTTCATTGTGTACCAGACTAATAATACACCAACAAAAAAAAAAATTGCATAACACACCAACAACAACAACAACAAAAAAAATTACATGTACTTTCTGTCTCTACTTTTTTTTCTCTGGCTTCTCTCTAACTTTTTACACAAATATTTTTCCTTTTTTGGCATATTTTCCATTCAACGCCTTGAAGACATCGTCTTCCTCCTCTACCCGCCGCCGCCTTGAGCGGCGGCCACCACCTTCTCATGGCAGCCTCCTGCCCATCCTCCCCCACCAAATCGATGGAGTTCTCTAATTTACACCCCCACACCCGTCCTCACTTCCCACCAACCCCTCCGCCATTTTCCGTCATCTCAGGTTCCTCCCCGCCCTCCCCCGTCGGCCGGCGAGCCAGTATTGGGTGCCACAATTATCCCCAAACTCAACTTACCTGTTCTCACATCTAATTTTGAAAAATCCACACTCAAACCTGAAAGTCTAAGAAATTTTGAAAAAGTGGGCTCCGATCCACTTTTAGGTGTACCAGGCGAATAAGAAATAAAACCAAATAAGAAAAATAAAAGAGGGCTTTTTCATAAATATAAGGAAGATGGGATTAAATTTATTAGTTTAGAGCTTTAAATACAAAGGAAAACACAAAAGATTTGGTATTTTATTTATTTTTAACAAAATGAAAAATCTTAGTTTATTTTTTAATTTATATTTTATTTTTAAATATTTATGAGTTGTAAGTTACCAAAAAGTCCTCAACAAACCGGATGAGGTGTCCCAAACCACCAAATTTCTGGTTTTAGTGGGTAAATTGCAAAAAACGCATAGTTGGTATGACTATTTGTCGTAAAAAAAAATTTTATATATTAAATTGTGAAAATCGTAATAATTCGGATGATAAAAAGTTTTTTTCCCTGCAGAGAATCTTGGGTGCAATTGATCTCCAATTGAGACTTTTTCCCAAGTTGAATTACATCCATGGAGATTTCAGTGGATACCAATCTAATTTCCAAATATTATAGTTGAGCTTTGGATGTTGAAGTCTGATCAACATTTATTTAACAATTTGACCTTTGTCCCAATCCTTAATTTTCTAATAGTTTGATGATACCAAAAATTATTATGAGAAAATATATATTACTTAAGAAAGTCGTAGACCTCTAGTAACGTGGCATGTAAAAAAGAATATGTCAATCCTAATTATGTTAACCTCACATATATAGTTGACTTTTGCCTCCTCAATTACACACACTCACCTAACATGTGTATTAAAATGCACATGTGATTTATCGAATGATAAATTTAGAAAAAAATACTTATAATAATTAAAAAGATTTAAAATCTAAAAGTTATGAGTAATCTTAAAAAAAATCTAAAGATTCTCATTTTTTATTAATTATTATTATTAAGTAATTTTATAATTTCATATTAAATTTATATTTGCTAATAATTTTCGAGTTATATACTTAGAAAGTTCAATATATGTAATATTCTCGACACATGTCGTATTGTACCAATGTCTAATAACTATGTATGAATTATTATTTAATAATTTTATATTTTTATATTTAAACTAAATAAATATATATACACATTCAAAACTTCCATTGTACCAATGTCTAATAACTATTTATGAATTATTATTGAATAATTTTATATTTTTATATTTAAACTAAATAATATATATACACACTCAAAACTTCCAGGCAGTACCAAATCATGTATGATTTTTATACTAAAAATTTTCCATTGTCATAACCTTTTCATTTGTTATCTATTTTAGATGAACAATGTGTCAAATGAATCCTCTCTCCGAGATAATAAGTTGACACCCAAATTGTATATATAAAAGTAAAAATACATTTTCAAAAAGTTAATTGAGAAAAAATAGAATGTTGTATCTTATTTTATTTTTTTAAATTGAAATTGAAATTGTTCATAGTTAGGGTTTAAGATTTGGATTTTAAATGCACGTTCGTTTTAGGATTTAATCTTTAAAAATCTCAATCCCAATCTAAAGAATCAAAAACCCAAAACGAAAGAGGGTCATATATTATTTTTGTAAAATGACGTTTTTGCAAAGCTTGGACATTGGTTTATGCTGAGCACCTAGGCAAGGACTAGACGAGTGCTTGAATAAGTGATATGAGCCATTACATTAGATTCACCAATCATCTTTCCTTGGGGTTCAATCTCATTTTGTGCTAAAATAAACCAAACTTGCCTGGAAAACTAATTTAAGTCGCTATAAGTTATCTCAATTCTCAGTCTCAAACCAAGAAAATGGAACATCATGTTGGATGAAATTATTTACAGAAAGGAAAAGTTTTTAGGTAAAAAAGGTCACATGTGAAGCTCTATAACCCAGCAGAGACTATTAAGTAATTTAAGAC
Organism: Phtheirospermum japonicum; assembly: GCA_014905375.1. Lineage (NCBI taxonomy): Eukaryota > Viridiplantae > Streptophyta > Magnoliopsida > Lamiales > Orobanchaceae > Phtheirospermum > Phtheirospermum japonicum. Next base: position 2,032,062 of record BMAC01000007.1, on the reverse strand, counting down.
AACTCTTTAGTATACAACTGATCAACTCAAGGAACTGTTAGCCAACCTCAACGATTTCGTCCACGACGTCTCGATCCGCATCAAATGTAACTTCTCGACAAAAGGTTCTAAAACTTCAGCCTCATCCTCCGGTGCAAAGGCCATGCAGATGCTAAGCTCTTGGACTGCAGCCTCATATTCTCTGTAATTAGCAAAAGTTCATCACAATGGCAAGTATTTTAGGACAATTGCAGCTTAAACTAATTTTTTTTTCAACTTGTAAATACATAAAGATTTTAAATAATAATAATAATAATAATAATAATAATAATAATAATAATAATAAATGCAAAGCGTAAAAACAGCAAAAGCTCAGGTTGCAAAAAAATAATCTCCCACGACTGTATAATAATGACATCATCTTGTACATGTGGCGTTCAGCTAATGTTGTTGATACATAAATTGAAACATTATATGAAAAAAAGATCCTGTTTTACTATAAAAGTGAAACTTTAAATTTCTTACCTGTTATAGTACAACATCATGCCCAAGTCTCTTCTCAAAGTCCAATTAGGCGGCTGAAGGATCAGTAATCTCTCTGAAGCCATCATAGCGAGCCTGAAAACGAACGTGCCATACAATACATAGAGTTATGGAAAAATTCGGGCAATGTATTTTCCTGACGAGAAAGTCTGATACCATACAACTAAACACCAGTGTCACTGTCGAGTGTGGTTAGAAAACCTCACAGAATAATATTTTTCCTTGTTAACTTTTTTTTTTTTTTTCCAGTTTGTTATTGGGAGTTAGGCAATATGTCCAAGACAGTTTCTATTGGGGGAAAGAAACACAACACAACACATTGTGCTAAACATTAGAATGAATTGAAAATTATATATAATTTAAAGAACATATTTATGATAGCAGCAAAAGTTTCATCCTGCATTGCCACAAAATATGTAAAAGTGCTTCAATTGTGAGTAAAAGTTAAACGAGAAACAGAATCAGAAATTTTAAAGCCCCTCCCCCTACTTTTAGATTCTTAAAAAAATAGTTGTCATTAAAGTATGTTCTTTTAAAGCCGAAAGCTGACAATCACCCCTTATATTTGTTTACAAACACCAATCAATCTTTTAAAATACCATAAAAAATGTGTGTGTGTGTGTGTAATGTAAATGTTAGATGTATTATTAAGTTAAATTAAGTTCCAGCCCGACGGCAACTCATGAAACACGAGTTAGGAATTAGGATTATAAATTCAATCTTGTAATGAGCCATTTTGGCTAAATTTAGAATATATTCAGAGGTATTTATGAGTCCGAATTCACAAATTTCCTCATTCATGCCAATCCTGCAATATAAGCATCTCAAACCTGTAGGACAAGACAAATAGGCATCTAAACAATCAGGAACGAGCAACAAACGCCAATAATAATCAATGCATACAGAGGGCACAACGGTAAAATACCTCAACTCCTGAGGACGCAATAAAGGCATGATTGGACCACAATTCTCGTTGAATTTCTCATCGGATCTATGTACAGACCTAAGTGGTGAAGTTAGCATCAAACCGTGATTTGTTCTCGAAGCACGTTTCCAATAAAGCCTCTGTAATACATATAACCCTTTAATTCCCATTTTTTAAAATAAATATGCCCTCCGTCCCACAAAGATAGGATGTACACCTCTAGTTAATTATTTTGGATCACACTACTCCAATTACCTAGACTAACTTTTACGGAAAGCAAATGAATAAACAATTAATTAGGCATAGGAGCATAAATGGAAAATGCAATGTTTTAACTATATTAACCAACATTATTTTCTTAATCTGAGTAAGATAATTATAGGCCTATCTTACAAAGATGGAAGGAATAAATAAATAAACAAAAAGAAATGCTCACAATTAAATTGGCCAAGGCGATCCCGACAATATCCCGATTTGTTGCAGTGTCTAACCCTAAAAGTGAGTTGCTATTTATATCCGAGGCCCGGGACCAAGGATCATTTACACACTTTCCGTTGACAACGCCAAACAAGCTGTTTCCGGAAGTTACTTTGAACAACTCCTATAATAATATATAGCAAAAATTAAATATTAGACTCCAAAAATTCTCACAAATATATATGACTGATAAAGATTAAAATACCTCGGGATTCCCCGTTTGAGGCCAAATCAAAAATTCCTCCCCAACTCGAGATCCCACGATCATCAAATTAATCCTTTGACAAACCTCAATATAAATCACACTGAGCAAAATTGCTGACAAAAAACAAAAACCAAAAAAAATAAATAAATAAAAAATCATTAAGATATGAGGTAATTGTTAAATACAATGACTTAAATATTAATTCAAAATAGTACCGCTGGCACGTCCAGAGCTTAAAACGGAGTGCAAATACGAACACTTGGAATCTACTAAAACTGGTAACCTTTTAAAACCTCTCGACTCGAATAGGATTTTGTTAACCGCCTCAACAACTTCAACCAAATCACATCCTATCTCTCTCGGGACGAGCTCGGCTTCGACTTCCTTTGCAATGATGTCCAGCTCAGCCAACCACTCGTTTATATTTTTTCCCGCCAACGGCATAGCCTCCACAGAATCCCACACGTGTGCATCGGGTAATTGTGAAATATCCTTTTTCTCGTTATGGATAGCACGAGCATCCAGTTCGCGATTGTAAGCCAAATACGCTTCATCTTCAGCAGCAACATAAAGTAAAGCCTGGAAAAATAGAATAAATTAATAATAATTAAAATAATCTATCACAAAATTGCCATTATTGAGCACTTATTCAAAAATTACCTTTGCAAGCGAGACATCTTTGTCCTTGGACTGAAAAGATATCTCTCTAGTAAATTGATCTCTAGAAGCTTCAATGACCTGGCAGATCATAATATATAAGTTCAAGAATTCAGACAGTTTAATTCAACAAATTATCCACCATTAGCAGTAAATTTAAACAAAGAAAATAACTGAACCTCCTTATAAAAATTGGGTGTCGACGAATTAAGCGATTCGACCAGAGCAGAAGAAGCCAAAGGTGAAATGCTCAATCTGTTCTTGCTCTGTATTTTTTGATAATTACTCCAGTTTTTACCACGAACATCGAAATCGAACCTGATGATCATAAATATAAAGTTTACATGAAAAAAGTCGATCAAAATTCATATCCATCAAATTTCTCATTCGCAAGGGATATCTATCGATAGCATGGAATTTACAACAAATTCATCAAGTTCGTTAAAACACTTGTGCTATAAAAATAAAATATTAAAGAAGAAGACGACGACGAAATTACCTGCTACGATTTCCCAAAGATGAACCAATCCCAGCYGTAATCATGTTTGTAATCTGAGGATTACTAAACCCAGGCAGTGAAACACAGAGCATTTTCATAAATTTTTCTTCAAATATAGAAAAAGAATCTTATTAACCCTCGGATATAGCACAAAATTGTCTGCTGAAGAATAAACTCCCAATTTTTCACCCTCCAAAAAAAGCAGCAAAACACACACACAAAAAAAGGATGTGATCCGGAAAATTGAAGAATCAAGCTCTCTCTTCTTCTTCAGAGATAGTTGAAGAGAAAAACGCTGGAAACAAACTGAAGATAGGAACGATGGAGAGTTTAAATAGCACCATTTTGAGAATTGAATTGAAACTCCCAACACACACAGAGGACAAAGACAAGTTTGCTGATGATGACGACGAATAATTGAAGTAKCTGCAACTACAAATAGTACAGATGGCGCTATTAATACAGCTAAAAACCCATAGATCCATAGTATTGGATCTCTCAACTCTATCATCAGCATTACAATCAAAACCAAACTCTACTTTTTCTGTTTTTCATTTTATCACCCCACACCCTGGCCCCCGCCACGCATATATAGTGTGAGAGAGAGATTTTTTTTTTCTTTTTTTGCTAAATTGTAATGTGAGTCGTTTATGCATATTTTGATGTTAATTTTGGCAACTTGGGATTATGCCTTATAATCGAAACACTTTTAGTAATTTGACTTTAGCAACTTTCGTGTGGATTTTGAGTATTTTATAATTTGAGAGTATTTCGGGAATACTTTAGGGCAAAATTGTTACCTTTGGTTACAGAGATATGTTATAATAAAAATAGTGTTATAATTATAGGTATCAAATGACCATAATATTATTTTATTTAAAAAATTAAAAGTGTTAAATAATAAAAGTAGGGCTAAAATTAATAAAATAACATTTAGTTTTATTGAAAAAGTAAAAAGTAACGATAATTCTCTTTTAAAAATGTAAATGTGACAGATAGAACGAGATATGAAATTTTAAATTGCGACAGATAGAACATGACGAATGAGTATTTATCAGTTAGAAGACCAATTTTACATGTAAGGCTTCTTTTCATGTACTACAAATTTCTCAAGTAGGAGAATAGTAGACGTGGGCGTATGAAACTGATATCGGATTAAAAATAGTAACAGTAATCGTAGTCAACGGTTCAAAAAACTAGAACTGTGGTCAATGGTACCGTAACCGATTTTAAAGGTTCTGGTTATTGTTTCAGAATCGACAGTTCCTTGATTATATATATATATAATTAAAAATATTATTTAAGATTTAAATAATATTAAAAAGAATATAAAAAAGATAGACGATTTCTGTTAAAACCATAACAAAAACTGTGGAGGAATCGTAATTGAAACCGGAATCGTAAAGCCACAGTTCTGGTTAAGGTTCCGTAACCATAACCGCGGTTCCAAAACCATGGCTAGGTCTAGGGAATAATCTATTAGGGGTCTGCAATTATCTTTTTGTTTATTTTTTTAGGAGTCAAGGGCTAATTTGTTATGAGATTCAAAATATCAGAATGATATTCTAAATATTGAATACTCTTTTATTTTGAAATTTAATAATTAAATATTCAATTAATAATTTCTTATAATTAAATAATTAAATACTACTAAATACAATATTGTAACACATTATTTCAATTTTCATACATAATTTAACATTAAATATAATATAATAATACATTATCATATATATAATTTGACATCTACAGTAAAAAGAACAAAAATTCTCAATAACAAGAATTCTTATATTCATTATGAATACGTTTGGATACCAACGAATAATAGTTCAAATCAACCCCAAATCACCCCTATATATTAATGCAAAATCCTCCTAACTTATGTGTTTGCTTCGTATGCTTCGTTTGATAAATAAAAAATTCTGGTGCTTCGTTTGCTTATGTGTCATCCGAGCCTAATATTTACCTATTTTCTTTTTATTGTATCTTACCTATTCTTTTTAATTATATTTCCTTATTCAATACTTTCCTTTGATTCTACTAATATAAAAATAGAAATAAATCATATATAATAAGTAGATAAGATCTAAATTAGTTATTTTAATTAAAAGAAAAACTACATATGAAATAATTTTATTAAAAAAAACTTAATTATGGAATAATTAAATAAGTATTATTGATAATATAATATAAAATAATTTTATTTTTGGAGTTTCAAATACTCTATATAGGTAAAATATGAGTTGTTTACAATAATCTAAGTATTTAACTAAATTTTAGTAATTTATTCAATCTAAATATAAAAATATTAAATTATATACTAATAATTAATAAACATTGATTAAACACAGTACAATGCGACACGGGTTGAGAGTATGATATCTTTTGAATATCTCAAAGTATGTAACTAATAATTAATAACGAATTTATCCTAAACATTAATATATAAAATAATTTAATAATAATTATTAATAATAATAATAGATATTAGACACGGGTTTAAAATGTGACGCCTTTTGAATTTTTGCAAGTATATAACTAAGATTTAATGAATTTAATTTAAACATCAAATACAAAAATATCTAATATTTATAATAATTAATAAATAGATTAGACATGTACTACGGGTTGGGAATAATTATATTAATTTTTTATTTTAGATTTAGAATTCAGTAATTATCATAAATGTTATTTATATTTATCTTTTGATAAGTTCCGTGTAATACACGGGTGTTAAACAAGTATATATTAATTCAAAATCCTCCTAATTTATGTGTCTTCTTCGTCTGTTTCGCTTGGATAATAAAAAATCTTGGTGCTTCGTTTGCTTATGTGTCATCCGAGCATAATATATACCTAATTTAATATTTTCCTTTTACTATATCTTGCCTAATTTAATATTTTTTTTTATTATATTTAGCCTAACTTAATAGTTTTTTTTATTATATTTTTTCTAATTCAATAATTTTCTTTTATACTCCTAATATAAAATTATAAATAAGTCATATATAATCAATAGAAAAAAATTCTAAATTAATTAAAAGATAAATTACATATGAAATAGTTTTAATTACAAAAGAAAATTTATATATGAAAATAATTAATAAATTGTATTTATAATAAAAGTTGAAATCTAATTCAATAATTTTCTTTTATACTCCTAATATAGAAATATAAATAAGTCATATATAATTAGTAGAAAAAATCTAGATTAATTATATTAATTAAAAGATAAATTACATATGAAATAATCATAATTACAAAAAGAATTATATATGAAAATAATTAATAAATTTTATTTATAACAAAAGTTGAAATAATTTAATTTTAAAATTCTAAATACTTTGTATAGGTAAATCATGATACATTTGCAATAATTGGAGTATGTAATAAAATATTAGTAAAGAACTCAATCTAAATATAAGAAAATAAAATTATATAATAATTAACTAATATTTATTAGACAATGACACAATGCGAGGACGATTGAGAGTATGATACATTTCGAAATTTTCAAAATATGTAACCATATTTACTAACAAAATTAGTTTAAATATAAAAATATAAAATTATTTAATAATAATTAATTCATATAAGTTAGAGACGGTTTGAAAATGTGACATCTTTTGAATTTTTATAAGTATGCAAATATAATTATTAATGAATTTAATCTGAATATTAAAATATAATATTAATCAATAATTCTAATAATTAATAAATTGAACAGGGCACGAGTTGAGATACACATCCTTTGAATTTATTATTTTAAATTTAAAATTTTATAATTTTCACAAATATTTTTTATATTTAGTTTTTTATAAATCCCGTGTAATACACGGGTGTTAAACTAGTAACTGTATTACACAAAAATCAAAATTGATTCTTATATTAATTTTCAATAATTCTGAATACTATCGAATATTAGTTCAAATCAACCCCATATCATTGTATTTCGGAAGGTCGAAATTAGGTTGCAGGTAACAGAACGGTGAATGTCGTATGAAAAGGAAATAAGATTTGTATCAATGTTATTAACTTATTATTATCGTTTGGGCGAACAAATATTTATATGCTAAGTTTGGTAGAACGTTATTAATAAAATATTGCAAAGTCTATATGGAATCGTTTAATTTCCAACTTGTAGCGGATTGTCTACCATATGAGAATGAGATTATAAAAACTCATATATACAACCGAAATTACATTTTCACCAGATTTAAAGAAAACTATTGGAGTTGGAAGTTTTTACACATGTTGTAAAGAATAAAAAACCCATATGGGATTGAGATTATAAAAACTCATGTATACAATTGATATTACATTTGCACCGGATTAAAGAAAACTTGTGGAGTTAGAAATTGTTACACATTAAGAATGAAAAACGATTCGCAAAATGGAAAATGTTATTGAACTATACTATAATTCTTGCAACTGTTATAATAAAAACAAATTGGAGAACAAATGAAACTAAATAAGGTAACTCGCACGCGCTGTACATGTCTGATCGTATGTACCCTATACAACTATGATAAGTGTCACTTTAATTTTATTTTTTTATTTAATTAATGCTAATTATATATAAAAAAAGTCTTTATGCACTCTCACTTATAACTCATAATTATAATTATTCTTATTATTTAAATTCAAAATTAATAAAAATAAAATATGTAATAGATAATTAAAACTGAGTCATTTACTTTTTGTAATTCCACTACCACCCAATAAATAAATTAATTAGGCAAAAAAAACCCTACACTAATACAAATAATATGTCAACCCTATCCACAAATCATTTTATATTTTGAACCCTTTCAAACGTATGTAGGAATTATGGTTTTCATCCCCCAGATAATTCATAATATTTGAGGTTAATTGAGAAAAAAAAATCATCCGAACTCCGAATAGAATGAGGAAATTAGGTTGAACGGAGGAATTCTTCGAATTCATTTCCCCCAAATCTGGAGCCTTCAAATTTTTCGAATTCATGTGCCCTAAAATACAGAAATTCATCTCCATCCGAAATTGGAACACGAAAGATTATCAAAAAATCACAAATGATATCGTGGCTGGTTCAAACCATTGTTACGGTTCAGGCGGGTTTGTATATGACCTTTTCTTATCATAGTGTTAATAGAAAAGCTTATTTATACTTAGATTATATAGTTGTTTTAATTTGATAATCAGATGTTTTGGCGAGTGTCGTTTACAATTCATTATCATGTCTTGTTGTTTGAAAGAGAAATACTGCATTATGTTTATGATTGAAGGTTTCTCTATGAGTTGCAAATTCTTGTCATATTTACATTAGACATTCAGTAATTACTTATGTTTTGGTAATGAAATTTTGTTTGCTGGATTGATAATTTATCGTTATTTCTTCGAGGTAAAAGAATAACTATGTTAATTATTTGAACGACCAAATTTCATTATTTCGATTCGAATACCTCTCACCTCCACTGTTAATATGATATCAACTCTACTAACGAGGCTGATTGTTGATGTTTCAAATTTGTGATGTATGTGATCAATGTTGAGCGCCAATATCTGATGTTCTTATATATAACTAACCTGGTGCAGTTGATTATATTATATTGACCTACACTAGTTTGGTGAATAGTTTACGAGCATAAGTATGTGGACAAGGTTTGAGCAAAAAGGTTAGTAGTATGTCAATCAGAGAATAATGTGTGTCGAAGGTGCAAAACTTGGATTCAAAAACGTTAGACCTTGAGTGTTTGTAAGACGGTTAAGGATGAATGCCGACTCCCTTTGAAATTCCTTGTGCAGTTGAAGATTTTTATGTGCTAACCTTTGGCTCCGAGCGTAAGAGTGTCATCTCAGTGTACATCTGAAGATATTTAGGGGCTAACTAAAATAAATTTAAGGAATAATTCAAAACTTGATAAGTTGTAATATTTATATAATAAAAAGAATTGTATGGCAAAACCGTGTTAAGTTGTTTTGCTGCAATATAGCATGTTGACAAATGTGTATTTGAATGTTCAATTGCTGATTTCCTTTTTCTGAACCTGCGCATTGTGTCGACAAGGTTCTATTGCTGATGGAAGCTGCACATGTAATTATCCTAATAGTCCAAGACTCCTACTCGACTTCAAAATCATGTGGAGTTAATAGGGACATTAATATTTTAAACTTCTCAATATCAGCGATCGATGAGGAGAATCAATCTAAATCACTAATAAAACTACAATAGTGGTTGTGATTATGATCACCATTCTACCGATTTCTATTTTTCTACTAATGTTCTTTTGTAAGACACCTACCTCAAAATCTCATTGTCAAATAAGAAAACACAAATCCAATTTGAATATGTTACATCATTATATAAAGATGTAAAAATAGATACAGAAGTTTATAAATAATCCTAACATCTCATTGTGAAATACGAAAATACAAATCCAATTTCAATATGTTACATCATTATATAAACTGGAAAAACAAAAAAAAAGTTTATAAATAATCCAAACATCTCATTGTCAAATAAGACAACGTTGATCCAATTTCAATATGTTACATCATTATATGAAGCTGGAAAAACATAAATAATCCAAAGATTATCCGCACAATTTGAGAAAGGAAAATAAAAGTGTTATGCATAAAAGCATCCCAAATAGCCAATTAGAATGGTCATACACGTTTTAATAGATAAGATGCACCTAAGTCAAAATAAAAACATCTAAAATTAATGGGTTAGCTGCAACTATAGTAAATTTGACTTTGTCCTCTATTGTAAGGTCGGTGGCACGTGGAAAATAACTACAACCACCCTACATCAAGATTCTATAATCCTCCTTGTCTAAATCAACATTGAACTCTTGAGCATCGAACTTAAGAGTTGCAGTCATTACATCTTTTTTCAACGGACGTATAAACTCCTTTTAGAGTCTGTTGGGAATAGACTTTAAATGAAATAAGATAATTTGGTTATTTAAATATGCAATAACAAGTATTTGAAATGCTACCAATGCAATATCTTGCCGGACGTGGCCATAAGATATGAGTCTTTGTTAATTCTAAATTAAAGAAACCACTTTCATCATTCTCGTCATAAAAAGAAACAGTTACAACATCCGCGGTAGCCTGTCATCGCTTTGCCCATTCATCATAAGCAAAAGTAAGACATGGCTATTCATCATCCTCCCTAAAAAAATTCACATCCCAACTGTAATTGTCGTATGGGGTAAATAATAAATAAGACACGAACGCCTTCCTGTAATTCAAGGTCATTGTAAGACTTACACAACCATCCCTTGTTGTATCTAGACTGTCTACAACATCTATCACTATATCCCAACTTTCTCCAAAAATTCGTAAGGCACACGTCATTATTGTATTCCCATCAAAACCCAAATCCGCATATTGGGCAATTGAATCAAACTTTTTGCACTTACTTTTTTATTAAAGAAAAGTTCATTTGCAAGAGAATTGAGTGGTTGTAAGTGGTAAGTTTAACTCGAGTCGAATCTCATGAGGAATGACATCAGAATCGAAATGCTCCTTTTAACACAATTTAACTAAACACGCGATCAATGAGTGTTGTGGTTTGTCTTTTTTTAGAGAACAAGAATAAAATAACTAACACGACATTAATTTAAACGTAACAACCTATCGACAATCAAAATGAATCATAATAAATCTACAAGCATACAAATTGGACACAATAAAGAATGAGATTAAATATATAGGCAACTGAAGGTGTTCAATATTCAAATTAATGTCCAAAAGGAATCATAAAATTGTCTATATTCTAAACACTAAAAGAATAACAATCTTCATTAGAAAGTATGAAAATAACAATGGAATTCAATCACCTTACATTAACAAATTAAATCCTATACCCAACAATTAAATAAAAATCCATACGCAAGCGACCAACATCTTTAAAACAAATATTAAAAATCCATAAGAAAGATGCTAGGAGTCGAATATCGATATTATCCAAACAAAATCTTCAATCCTAATCACCGAAAGAGATGAAGGAGATCCTAACGAGATGGTTTCTCAATATCCAAGTTACCATAGTCTTCAAATCAATAACGGAAGGTAAATTAAAAAATGAGGAATAAAGGATGAATCATGTGTTCTAGGTCAGAAATAGGTAGGTCTCCAGATCCCCTCGCAGCTGGAAAGTGTCATCTCTTAAATAGTGTGATTCGAGGAGGACACCATGGTAATTTTATCCAGCAATGACGATCATCGATCGACAGTATCACTGTCATTGATACTGCGTCGATGAATATTGTCGATCGGCGATGGTGCAAAGTTCTTGGCAAGTCGATCGACTCAGGATGTCGAAGCATCGGTAGGCGCACGTCGATGTCGCATCGATGTGGCGCGTTGATCGACAGTAGCAGGTATTTCTTGACAGGTCGATCAACTCAGGCTTTCGACGTGGGCGAGAGGTGTGCATAGGTGATGCGTCAATTGCAGGTCGAACAACGGGCATGTTTCACAAACCATTGTCAAGTTTTCATCGATGCAAACTGGTCGTAACTCTTGGGGACGCGCTTGGCTCTGCTCGGATGACTAGAAAGATAAGAAAACCAAATTAAAATGAATATTTACAAAAGATATGAGAAAGAGTACTAAAATGAATAAAATTCAACACGAGCTACATAAAAGCTAAAAGAAAGACAAACGAGAGAATACACGACCTAAAACCCACTACAACATACAAAACAAGATGCAATAATAAACAAAAATCACACACAAATATGTACGAATAAGCAAAAACCCATTAAAACAAGGTTTATCATAAATAGTGTAAATCATGGGATACTGATAACACCAACAGAATAATTCTATGAAGATGTCTATCACATAGTACATTAGAAACTCCCATATCTTTCATGCCAAAGTATCTTTTTAACATTCTTTTAGTATTCATGATCACATCATGATTACTTTCCATGATGAACATGTCATTCATATATATACATACAATAACATATGTGTTTGATGTATATTTAACATAAACACAATTTTCACATTCATTAATTTTAACCCGTTTAACAACTTAATTTTGTCAAACTTCACATCTCATTGTTTTGGAGCTTGCTTACGTCCGGACATTAATCAAATTAGTTTGCACACCTTTTTCTCTTCACTAGACGCTACACATCCTTTGGGTAGACCTATATATATTTTATTCTTCTAACACTCCATTCAAAAATGCAATTTTCATATCTATTTGATGAATCTTTAGATTGTGAAAAGCAGCAATTGCAAAAAGTACTCTAATGGATGTTATCCTCGTTACCGATGAGTATGTGTTTAGTAAATCATAACCTTCTCTTTGTTTAGACCCTTTGGTAACGAAATGAGCTTTAAATTTATCAACCATTCCATTTTATCTAAGCTTCCTTTTCAGGATCCCCTTACAGCATAAAGGCTTAAAACCAGGTGGTAGATCAACTAAATCCCATGTGTGGTTTTGCAGTATGGATCTCATTTGCTATTAATAGCTTCTTCCCAAAGCGGTGCTTTCGAGCAGGATAAAGCTTCCTTTGTGGAATTTGGCTCATCATATAACAATTATGAGATAAAATCATGACTAATAGATTGTGCAGTTTTTACCCTTTTTCCATGTGCCTTGATTCACCACTATTTGGCTTTAAACCACTTGTAGTTTTAAACGTTCTTTTGCTAAGACTCGGTTTGTCATATCTTTAAATGAAAATATATTCTCAAGAAATAATACATTTCTTGACTCAATCGTAGAACCTTTGGAATTTGTGTACTAAAAATCGGAATGCCCTACTGTTGTATGCATATTCGATAAAAATGAAGGCAACCGTCTTTGGTCTAATTCTTATTTTCTTTAGTTTAAATACAATGACCTTTTCAAACACCCCCACACTTTTATTTATTTATAAAATATCTTAGCACTTCCAAAGTTCATAGGGGGTCTCATTTTTACCCTTAAGTGGTATTTTATCAATATGTGGTTGGCCGTCAAAATAGATTCCTCCCACATGTTCTGGGATAAATCTGAGTTCATCAACATGGCATCTGACCACTTTTTATTTTACTAGGTATTGGTTTGAATAATAAAAGCTTGTTCGTTAACATACTCTATCTAACCGCAAGCTTAAGGTGTAGATGTAGTACAAAATGAGCAAGGTCGAATCCCACAAGGACCATATATGGACTAAGTTTGACAAATAACATAATTTAGATAATGTAGTTTTATCTAAACGATATAAAATGAGTTGAGTTGTGTCGTTACAAATGATGGTTATTATCTATTAAAAAATTATAAACTAAATAAGATCAAAGCACAATTTGTTATGATTGAGAAAAATCAAAATTTTGGAGATATTCTGGGATTTGGATTCGTAACAGTTTTATAATGTTAATTCTTTTAAATCTATAAAGTATATTGTGATTCAATTTATTTATAAGTCAATCACAATTATACTTTAGTCCTTCTCTCGAAGTGATTAAACTGTTGATTCTAAATATGAAGCAACGTGTCCGTTGAAATTATATATATAACACAAAAAGGTTTTAAATATTGGTACAACTATAGAACTCATTAATGTTTTAAATATTTGTGCGACTTCACTTATAATCACAAACCTCTCGGTCTTATTGATTAGAGTGTTTCTTATTTGAAAGTCTATTGATAAACCTTATCTCTCGAATTATGATTTATCAAACTTGTAGTGTTGAAAGGTTGTCAATTAATCGCAACTTTGAGAAATACAAATGTTTAAACACTTATGAACTTATAACATCAAAACATAAAAATAAACAAATGGATCATACTTGAATTGAATGAATTATCAAAACATTATTTAATCGTTATTCACACCAAATCCTAGAATAAAGGAAAACTAGCCAGATATGTTCATAAATGCATGCAAGCAATTCATCAAACACTTAGCATACATAATAAAAAAACAAAGATTGAATTAATAGTATGGTTGATGTGGATCTTTGCTTCCAAAGGTTTCTCCAGCACTCTTCCTCTCAAACTCACAATTGAAACTGAACTATATTTAAAGTTTATCCAAAGATTACAAATTTATCTAAGATGTGTTTTCTCCTCAAAGCTTCCTCTTTCTGGACTAAGTTTAGGCTACTTTCTATAGTAGAAACTAAAATCCCAGCCCTTAACTCGCTTATTCATCCATTTTGTAATGTTCTTGAACTATTATCGACCTAGCTATTAGGGATGGCAATCCCGGCCCGCCCTGCCCCGTGCCCCGCGGCGGGTCGGGGCGGGTCTGGGTATCACTTCCGCCCCGCCCCGTACACTATTTTTATTTTTTATATATTTTAAATGTTATATATATATATATATAATTTATATGATTATTTATATTTTTATACACTTAGTATTATATTTAACATTTATACATTAATAATAATAATTTTTTTAAATAATATACATTAATAAAATAAATAAATAATAAATAAACTTATAAATAAGCTAATAAATGTATAATAAAATTATTTTCTTTTGGTTTATTGTTGGTATTATAATTTTTGTAGCCTTATATTTTATTTTTATAGTAATATACTTGATTTTTTTATTAATAATAATTAATATTTTATAATTAAGAAAAATTATTTAGCCAGGTCGACCCGACCCGACCTGCGACCTGTAATGGGTCGACCCGACCGACCTGTAAGGTTGAAGGGGCGGGTCTGAGTCTCATAGTACCCGACTCGCCCCATTGCCATCCCTACTGGATATAGACCGATAGTCGTGTTGATAATATGTGCCGTAAAAACACGGTCCATTAGTGACCCCACTATCGACCAATACTTGGGTAGATAGTGGCTTTGGGCTTCCTCTGATCCAGTGGACTCATGGGCTTGCTCTAGACTTGGTCCAATGTTCTCATGTCTTCCTTAGCTCTGGCCCAATTCTTCATTATTATTACTTTTAAGCCCAAATCTGCTCCGAAATCATACAAAAATAACAAAAACATACCAAACACGTAATAATGCCCTATATATGCACAAAAAAGAATTGAAACCTAAGTAAATAAGTCCCAAAATGTGCATAAAAATTGTGTTTATCAAACTCCCCAAACGTAAGGGTTTATTCGTCCTCTAAGAAACAAAATATAGAAATAAACACGAGTATGGATATGGCAAATGGTGATCATGTATTTTGCTTCAAAAGCATTATTTTTCAAGATAAAAACATAACATCAAGAACTTGATCAAAACACCTTTTAATAACTTTAACTCTTGTTTTCAAAAATCAATGATCCTTACCAAGTAAGTGTTTCGCTCATCATATAAATATTTGATTTGGACATGTATATGCTCAATATTAAGTCAACATATACACTCTAACATAAGCTTGCAAGTTATTTATCTCTCCACTGCTTGGTGTGTACGAAATGACAAGAATGGCTTTTATTAAAGTTATAATGTAGGCGCATTGGTTAGGTATGGAACATTTGGATAAAAGTGATTATAATGCAAACTTACGCACATTTATACCAAAACCACCCTCAGTTTAAACTTTTGAAGTTTTTTTGCTTCATCTTAACCTAAGAACTTAAAGATTTCGAAAGAACATAGCCTTTAGGAGTTCAACGAACCCAACTAACTTGTTGTACCATTTTGAAGCTTTTGAGTTTGCTTCTTTATTTACTAACTAAATGAAAAACAAAAGTAATCTTTAAATATAGTATTTTTCCCTCTTTTTTTATTCCCTGCACCCAACATTCAACCAAAAATATACAATCTTAAGTCTCTCACAAAAAGCAAAAACTTTTAAAAGGTTTCTCAAGAGAATGCAACAAGCTCATGGCTATCAAGGAATGGAAAATAAAATCCCAACCGTGGCTAACTAGGGATTATTTTATTTGTAATAGTTTATATATGTACAAGGTCAGATTGGGTTTTCAAAAATTGCCTAAACATTTTCAAGTCAATTCGCACGCTTGCAATCTCGAGACAAAACCAAAGTAAGTTCTAAAGAGATAAAAACATGACCGATAACTCACTCATGAAACAAAATGACTATTTTTATGATTTATCAGTCAAAAAAGTCCAAATCTAATAAGCATATCATTATTTCAAAAAAAAAAATAAAGATTTTCCAGTTTGGGTATAACAACCTTGTTCAAGCATGTGTTTTGTATACATATAATTTTTTTTAAATCAAAATATTAGAACATTATCAGCACAATCACAAAAGAGGTCCATTAAATGTAATTCCACCAAAATAATATCAAATATTATACAGACCTATAATCATTCAAATTTTTATTTCTAAATTTAAAAAGCAATTAAACGTGCAAACAAAATAAATATAAGAAACATAAAAATAAATTAAAAACAATTAATGCAATCCTATATGAAAATGAAAAAACGGAATAAACAAGACCAAAGTAAGCCACAGTCCATCCACCCAAACTTATTTGATACTACGTAGTAATAGATTTGAAAGTGAGTGAGCGGCTTACTTTGGCCATGACTCATAAATCTCAAGGCGAGTCAGGTTCAGGGCATAGTTATATTGGGCGATGTAGAAGTTATACATTCACATCACCATCCACATCATTCTTCTTATATCCCGTCACATCTCGACTTAATTTTCATGAACCTCGTGCACTCGCTCTTCCAACCTATCGATCCAGTTGGAATTATGTTCCTCTCCCAATCGACATCGTGAGGGTCCAGCCTCTTTTTCATTGGCTCGATGCCCTCTGAGAGCTCGCATAACTACCCGATGCTCTTGTGAATCGAGGCTCCAGTTCATTCTTTCCTGGAGATTTTCGGGTGAGGTGAGTGTCGGGTTGGGGAGCAAGAAATCATCGTTTTCCCATTGTTGGAACAAATATTGATCACCATGAGGAATGATCATTCTTGTTATCTGCAAGTGCTCGATGTCTGCTCGATGCTCTCAGGGGTGATATCCCATTCGGGTAGGCGAATTCCTAGCGATCGGGTGATTGGTGTGATCAGTACACCTATGTAAATGGGCCCCTTTCTATTGATAAGTCATCAAAGAAACTATTCAACAAGATCCCATATGACGTTAAACATTGTTCTCGATAGCATACACTACAATGCCAAAAGTTCTTGCTTCCACATGCCTCCCATTTCATGACGGGTGAGTGATTGGTATGCGTTTGTCTTGATTCTTATATATGTTTAGGTAGTATTTTAGTTAGATTTGTTATTAATTTCGGTATAGGTTGGATAGATTGAACATATTTTCATATTTACGTATCTCCGACTTATTTTACCATGTTTTATATTTATTTAAGGGATTTTAAAGTGTTTTGGTCTTGAGATGGACAAGTGTGGGCCTGTGGGTGGAGTTTTTACGAAATTGGGTCTCGATTTGATGTATACCGTTGACACTGGGTCTGTTATCCACACTAGGTTACCCAGTGCCAGAACAGATTCGGTGATTTAGTGCCCTCGACCCATAAAATAAACAGGTACACTTCCGTACCTTCAAAAGGAGAGAAACGACAGCAGCCAGACGGGGGGTGGGGGGTGGGGTGGGGGTTGGGGGGGGGGGGGGGCACGCCAACAACACGGAAACCTCTCAGACCTCTTGGGGTTGACAACCCAAGAGTGTTCTTTGTTTTCTTTCATCTACCTTTCCGTTTCAAATTCTAGTTTCTTAGTTTTAGTAGATCTTAGATAATTTCTTAGTTTTAGTGGATCTTAGATTGATTAATTAGTAGATCTTAGTTTAATTTCTCATTTGAACAACGTTATTCTTCTCCGGTAATTAGTAAGTTTTTAATTTCTCGCTTTATTATTTGAATTTCTTATTTGATTAGATTATGATATTTTCTTCTAGTTTGTGATGTTCTTGATACGTAATTGCGTTTCTTGCGATTACTTATGGTTTGATTCTTAGAAATTCATATGATAATCATGATTGTTATTTAAGACTCCATTGTTGCTCTATTCAAGCTTTTCATAGTTAATCATGTTCATGTTTGCTTTGAGATTGTATTGCCGGATTGCTTGATGGTTGTTCGTTTAAATTCATGGGGTCTAGTGCCTAGAATCATTTAGAACCATCAATTGGGATTGTTGGGTGTTTAATCTACAAGTTGGACGGTGCGTCGACTGACACATGCTGATGGCTCGGTGTCGCTGCTGCCTGGGTGTGCGCATCGGCTGGGCTGGTGCATCGACGCTTCAGAGAATTGCGTCGACCGTGCGTCGACTGACGCCCCTTCGGTCGACGCTTTAGAACGTAGCGTCGACTGACGCCCTTTCAATCGACGCTTCAGAACGTAGCATCGGCAGTGCGTCTACTGACGCGGATCATGGCTCGCGTCGACGGTCGCGTCAGTCGACGCGACAGAGCGTCTGTCTCCGTCTCTCGATCCTTGGCTACTCGTTTCTCCGGAAAGCTCGTTCTCCTATTCTTGAACATCGAACTTCGTCTATTATGCGCTGAACTCTTCCGGTTACTTAGTTGTAAGGTGAAAATAATGAAATATCACCTATTTGCATCAATTACGATTAAAATACGGTAAAATAAGCTGGGATTATAAAAATACGGAATTATGCTTAAATCGTCCAACTTATACCAAAAACAAATAAAAAAACGTACTAAAATACTAATAAAAATAAGGACAAATCTACTCTAATCAACTACCCCACGCTTAATTGGTTTGTTCGTCCTCGAACAAACGCTAGATTCAAAGTATAACTAGAATGAAAATAGGTTCAAGCAGTGAGTCGTGCTATGCTACATACGTAATTTTGAAAATATAGGTACAAGTCACGCAACGTCAAACACTTGACCATTATTACATTGTCGCTTCAATAAAATCATGCTTCCTCACGAAGGATAATATATATAAGTACGCTCAAAAAGCACTCAAGTATTTTCTGCATGGGACGTGTATACACTCAAATCATACAATTACATGCACAATAAATAAGCACAGAAAATCAATCTCTTTTCAATCGCAAATTAAGTGTGTTGTCAAAACTAAGAATCGGAAAAGGTCTTTGCGGGTTGTAATGTAAGGCTCTTTGGACGGGTATGGTATATATAAGTCGTGTGGCTAACTCATGATCAAACATGATCAATAACTCACTCAACCTAACCTAATCACGAAGCAATGCGCTTCACCTTGTACAAAAAAAAAAAAACTCACTAAACACTCATAATGTAGCCTTCAAATAGGCTATTCCTCAACTCAAAACTCATAAACCGACTGAAAGCTCAAACCACTTAAGCACAATTAAAGATTATAGCATGCTTCTTACACAACTCTTGCCTTCTAAACATTAGGCTTCATAAGAAAATTAAAAATAAAACACAAGCCTTAATTAGCGCGTAGGCATTTACTAACACAAATTCAACTAGACTCACCATCCTTTTCTTTTTTTTTATTTTCCCCTTATTATAATTTTTTTATGGGGTCATTTTTTTATTTATTTTTTTTTGTTTTTGTGGATGGTGGTCTTTTATTACAAAAATAATAAATTCCTAATAAAAATTTTAAAGACTCAAATAACCAATAAAATACGAACTCCTACCCCACGCTTTTAATGAGTTTGTAGGGTCGTCTAAAAAACACTCATGGCTATAGGCATGGATATTTGGCTATGATTGACTCATTCGGAATTTATAGTGGCTAAAATTTATGAATATGGCCGGAATAGGATTTTATATGTGCCTTAACCTCATTTTCAAAGTCAACTACACACAGCGGTATCAAAGAGATATCAAGACTGAAACTTATTCAAGCACATGTAATGATGATAATTACTCAGGCTACTCACAGGCTTTTTCCATGAAAAAGTTTTGAATTGACGCTGCTTTTAAGGTTTTGCGAAATCAATTGCGTCCAAGTACCATTTTACAATATATAAATAATAATTATAAAAATTTAATGCACTTATGCACGCTCAAAGAACTAGAACAAATAATCATACATAGTCAACTTCGACAGGCATGCCATACAAACACAATTAAACGTAGAAATAGCGATCAATCACGCTTACAAATTAATGCATTTCAAAACAAAGACATCAAATTGCACTTTAAATATAAACCATACTCAACCACCCCCCTCCCTAAAAACTGGGCGATCTCCTGATTGTCATAAATATTAAAGAAAATAAGAGTATGAGAGATAAGAAAACATCCCTGAAACTTCGATGGTCGAGTCTCTCCAAAAACGCTTTTGCAATTATCCTTCGTCTCAGACCACGCGACTAGATTGTCCCGAACAAACCTATAAAAATAAACAAAACAAACAAACAAAACATGATTGCGATCAATTGCTACGCGCAAGTGCCCAGTGGCACGTCTTTTTGGATTTGAAATGGCCGGATTGCGGCCAACGTCGTAAATGTTCGGGTTGCAGCTCATCCAAAGGTTGTCGGGATGCGGCTAACTTGGGTCGGATTGCGACCTCGATCGATGAAATCATCGTTTTCCCTGATTGCTGCGGTAAGCGATAGGTTTAGTAGTTGATCATCATCGTTAACGCCTCGAGTGGAACTAGCGGTAAGGCCTTGCGGTAGTGAGCTCCCGCTATATAACCGTTGTCCAGAATAGGAGACTTATCGTATTTTCTGTACATCAACACACACATAAACGTACCACGGCAATTGACACAATATAAAAAGACAGAAATAAAATAAAAGAAAATAAAGAAAATAAAACGAAAACTAACTAACGCTTGGGTTGCCTCCCAAGAAGCGCAACATTTAACGTCATATGCTCGACGCAATTACTTGATCAAATTCTAGCTCGTGGTAGGTCCACGAACTCCTTCTTGGTACGATCATTCTTCATATAATCCTTGAAATAAGGCTTAAGTCGATGTTTGTGGACTTGGAATCCCATCTTTGCACTCTCATTGTAAATAGTGTCGACTCCATACTCATCCATCTCCCTTATTAAAAATGGTCCACTCCATGCAACTTCAAAATTGGTTGGATCAAACTTACGATCGGAATTATATAGCACTAGTTGACCAACCTTGAACTTCTCGTTAAAAACTTCGTTCGACTTCTTCTTCTTCTTTGTCCAATCCTTGCAATTAGCCTCGCCCTTTTTCTTCGTACGTTTAAGATTCTTGTAGGGTCGAGGGTAACACATCTTGAATGATAATGCGGTGGCTTCGTCTCTTCTCTTGGCGCAAACTTCGAACGATCTCGTTGTGGTCTCAACTCCACCTTTGGCTCATTTTCAGGCACGTTAAACTTCATGGGCAATCCATCCTCAAATGCCCCTACATTATCAAACTCTTCAATCATGCCGATGCTCAGGAGTTCATTCACACAAGAATCTACTAAATCAACAGTAGAACATTCGTCTTTTATAAATGGTGCAGGAGTCTTGTGAATATCTTGAAGTGAAAATGTCACCGTTTCGCCTAAAACGGACATAGTCGCCCTTCCCTTGTTTACGTCGATCACCGTGTGCGTTGTAGACATGAATAGACGTCATAACAAAATGGTGTGTTCTCGGTTCTCGCTTTGTACGTCACCAACATCCATAATGACAAAATCCACCGGCACAACTAGCCTGTCTACTTGTACTAAGACATCCTCCACAATCCCCAAGGGTAGCCTTATCGTTCTATCCGCCAATTGTAATCTCATCGTGGTCGGCTTTAGCGGTCCTAGGTCAAACTCCTTGTAAATTGAGTGGGGTATCAAATTTATGCTAGCGCCAAGATCGAGCATCCCTCTTGCCGTTTGTCCATTCCCGAGAGAAATAGTTATTCAAAAACTCCCGGGATCCTTTTCTTTAAGTGGCAATGGTTTCTTAAATATATCTCCAACTTCTCTTATCAAAGCTACAGGCTGATTTATAGCCAAACGCTTTTCCCTTGATGCTAGCTCCTTGAAAAACTTCACAAACGCTGGCATTGTCTTTATCACCTCTATCAGGGGGAGGTTAATATTAATATTTTTCAATAAATTGTATAGCTCCATGAATTTTTTATTCTCCTTGGCCGGACGTAGGCGACTTGGGAAGGGAACATGATCATAAACAGTCAACTTCTTGGGCGGCGAATTTAAGGAATCGATGGGGTCTTCAGCTGCTGTCGGCCTCGAAATATTTGGATTTGAAGATTTATGCATTAGATCGGCCAAATTGGCTGCATCTGCTTGTGGTTAGGTTTTGGCCTCCCTTTTGTCTTCCTCCTTTTCTAGATCGATGCAGTTATCCACTTCTTTCCCGCTTCTCAGCACATGAATAGCCGAGGCTTGTTCTGTTTGGCTTGGAAGAGTATTTTTCTCCTTCTTCAATGATGCCATGTCAGTTGCCAATTGTCCTACCATTATCTCCAATCTTCTTAGTCCTGACGAATTTTCAAGAGTGCTTTTGGCCATTTCAGCCATCATCGTTCTCAATTCTTTCATATTGTCTCGAACTCCCTTCATTTCCTCCTAAACATGTGTGAGGCCGTCTCGGTTCCGAATAGTTTTGGCAACTTGGATTTGTTGCCAGACTAAAAGTTGATCAGTCAACTGAACTGTAGTAGGTGTTTGCCCTTGCACATGGAAATTATTCGGGGGCGGTGGTAGTGGTGTATGCATGTGTGGTGGTCTCTGCCCCGAATATTGTTGATTCGAATAGTGCTGGATGGCATTGACGTCCCCTCGTTGTTCGTTGTTGAACGGGCACATATCGGCTAAATGTTCGGGGGATCTGCATTGGTGACACATCGCATTAGTCTTCTTCGAAGAGACCTTGCTTGCCTGCTCGGCCTTCCAAGCTGCCAATTTCTCCTCAAATATCTCTTCGCACTTTGCTTTGACTAATTTGCCATCATCTAAGTCAGGATCAGGGATGGAAATCTCATTAACTTTCAATTTARGAGGTCGAGAGTTGGTTTCTCTAGATTTTTCACTRAYTTTCTCCAATACTCGTTTTGCCTCGCGGGCCGTTAAATCACTAAAATCTCCTCCTGCTGCTATTTCAACTTGGCTTTTCCCCATGGGCGACAAACCATCAAAGAAAAACTGATTAATTATCTCGGGGGAATAGCTATGATGGGGGCATGCTTGTAAAAGTGATTTGTAATGCTCCCATGTTTCATGAAATAATTCTCCCTCCACTTTTCGAAGTTAGCAATCTGCCTCCGAATTTGCCCCGTTGTTTGTGCCGAATAGTATTGATTTAGGAACTTCTCGCTTATCATCTCCCAATCAGTTAATGACCTTGGTTCTAAGGACAGTAACCATGTCTTCGCCTTGTCTTTCATGCTATAGGGGAAACAAATCATTTGCATCTCCTCCTGGTTTAGGCCATGACCTACAAATCTGCCTACTTCATCGATAAAGTAGTTCAAAAACGCTAAAGGGTCTTCGTGGGCATTTTCGTGAAAAGTCGCAAGTAAATTAATTTGATGCGGTTTAATCTCTTCATCCCTTGCAGTTGGGCCAAGTACAATAGCAGACCCATAAAGCACAACCTTCGGGCGTGCCAAATATCGTTGTCAAGGCGCTTGATCTCCCCTTGGTTCCCTAACTCGATCATTAGCTCTCTCATAGTGGTCGTCATGCGCGTAATGGTGCTCACGCTCGTATCTCCTTCCGAAATTATTTTTCTCATAACCATGATCTTGATTCTCCAACCAATCATTCACGTGCCCTTCATTGTTAGCATACGCGTTATGCTGCAAAAAATCTTCGTTCCTAATTGCCACGTTCTCGATGTTGTGTTGGCGAATAGCATTGTTGTTCATCTCTTCGTTGTGCCTCATATTCGCCATGTTGGGTTGGTGATCGATTACGTTTTGCTGCTGGTCGACTCCTTCGTTTCTCCCCGCATCTTGTCTCGCAATAATGGGGCGTGGTGGTGATATCGGTGGTGAATCGCCGTTTCGAATCGGATTTGCTTCTAACATAATGTCGGAAGCTAGATCACAAGCGAAATTAGTTGTTGTTGAGGAATTGTCCTCGGGAATAATAATGGGTCTTGGTCTCGGTGGATTTGAATGGTGAATGTTGTCAATGAATGGTACAAGGTCGGGTTGAAGTGATCGCCTTCCTTGCATAAACTCAACAATACATCAACGTTCCAAATGGCAAAGACCAAGTAAAAAAAATAAAAATAAACTAATAAATCAAAAAGAAAATAAAACGAAAAACATCTTTAATTCCTACTCATTGCTTCCCCGACAGCGGCGCTAAAATTTTTGATCCAAACTTTTGTGCACCCCGTTCTTAATAAATTAATTTAAACGCACGTTAGTTTGCTCGCAAGAGTACGAGGTAACTGTAGGGTGATAAGTTTGACTCGAGTCGTATCTCTCGAGGAAACAACTGTTCGGTCTTTCGGATGTTTTTCTCAATTTACGAATTAAAGTAAAATACATGTACAATTGGGGTTTTGGAAGATATTGAGTTGATCATTATAAACTAAAGCAATAATTAAACTAAGGCTAATTAAACTAATTATTCTAACTAGATTATCAACTACGAGCAATAATTATACTATCAATAATATGCAACCATAAATTAAACCTAATTAACGAATCTAAGATCATAAACATAAGAAGTTACCACTAAGCAATGAATCATAAGAATCTAATAACGAATAACTAAGCATGAATCAATCGCATAAGTAAACTAAAGTAATCCAATATCCAATATCAAGCATAAAACGAATAAGCTAATTAAACTAGTTCTAGCATTAACTAAGAAATTAACTAACCAATTAACTAATAAATTAACTACTAAATTAACTAAGAGTTTAGAAAACTTATTGTAACTACTAAAAGCAGTAAAAAGCTCCAGCTATTCCGGAGTTTGAACGTTGATCTTGGGCGAAGATTGAATCCCGAACTCGAATTCGATGTTTTGGACGCGTTGTTCTTCGATCCTTGATCTCCGTCTTCAAATCTCGTTATGAGATGTGGAATTATTTTATTGGAAGCTATGGAACCCTAGGTGGTCGTGTATTATGTGTCTCTGGTGTCTCTCCTCTCAAAAATCCGAAATATAGAGGGTTTATATAGATATTGCAAGTCTTGGCGCACAAGAAACCCTAAAAATCCGAATTCTGGGCCGTCGCGTCGACGGTGCGTCGACTGACGCGCGCTGGTGCTCGGCGTCGCTGCTGCCTGGGTGTGCGCGTCGGCTAGGGCGGTGCGTCGACTGACGCGGGCTTGCATCGACGCTTCAGAGAATTGCGTCGACCGTGCGTCGACTGACGCCCCTTCGGTCGACGCTTCAGAACGTTGCGTCGACGTTGCGTCGACTGACGCCCTTTCAATCGACGCTTCAGAACGTAGCGTCGGCAGTGCGTCGGCCTTGCGTCGACTGACGCGGATCATGGCTCGCGTCGACGGAGCGTCGACGGTCGCGTCAGTCGACGCGACAGAGCGTCTGTCTCCGTCTCTCGATCTTTTGCTACTCGTTTCGCCGGAAAGCTCGTTCTCCTATTCTTGAACATCGAACTTCGTCTATTACGCGCTAAACTCTTCCGGTTACATAGCTGTAAGGTGAAAACAATGAAATATCACCTATTTGCATCAATTACGATTAAAATACGGTAAAATAATCATGGGAATTATAAAAATACGGAATTATGCTTAAATCGTCCAACTTATACCAAAAACAAATAGAAAAACGTATAAAAATACTAATAAACACAAGGACAAATCTACTCTAATCAGCGGGATAGTTGTGGATAAAGCGAGAATTGACCCAAATCACCCTCATCCAATATTTACACATTTTCCTGCCGGCAGGTAATAGGCTTAAAACTCTATTTACACACTTTCCTGCCGGCAGGAAAGAGTAAAAATAATTTTTATTTTTTATAAACTCTATTTACACACTTTCCTACCGGCAGGAAAGAGTAGAGAAAATAGTTTTTATTTTTATTTTTTTTATAAACTCTATTTACACACTTTCCTGCCGGTAGGAAAGAGTAGATTTTTTTTTTTGAGATAAGATGTGATATTTTATATATATATTTACAATGTCCAGTTATCACGGGCTCATATCGTGGGAATCGAACACGAGATAACACGAGATATCCAGACATGTCCAGGAATATCACGGGAACCGAACGAGCCCAAAGTAAATAAAAAAGTATTTAACTTAGATATAAATATATGATAAAGAGTTTATTAATAGGGAGTCTGTTGGAGTAAAATTAGAATAGGGAGTCCTTAAAATAGGGAGCTGACATAAGTAGGGAGTCTGATAAAGTAAAGTGAGATAGGGAGCCTGAAATAATAGGGAGAATTAGTTTAGGGAGTGAGATTTAGGGAGTTTGATAGACAGTCTGTTGGAGTTAGTCTAATATCTTAGACAGTGATTTGAATGACGAGAAATGAAATTGACAATTTGAAAAGCTTTATAAAATGGGGGTCTAGGGCTCTAGAATCATCTCCATGATTAATTGGCATTTGATCGAATACTTAGTCTATGAGTTGGGGTTGTCAATCCCAACTTGTAGATTAAACGCTCAACTATACCGACTGATGGTTCTAAAATCATCTTGGCACTAGACCCGTAAATTCTAACCAACAACCATCAACAATTACAATAACATAAACTCAATAAAAGCACGAATCATGATTAAATAGAAGACTTAGAAGAAAACAACAATGGAGAAATAAGATTTTAAGAACAACAATCATTAGTGTATAAATTTTTGAAAATCAAACACCTAAAATCATGAGAAATTGCAATGAAACTAACCACCAAAACACGAACATCAAAATCTAAAAAAACACACTCATAGTCAAACAAACAAGAAGTTGAAATAACAAAGGGAAGGAAATGAAATCTTACTAATTAACAATGGTGGATTTCATCGTCCAAACGAGAATTTATACGAATTAGAACAAAGCTTACGTCCACAAACCAAGGAATGCTTAAAATCTATAATCTACTAAAAGCTAGAAAGCTGAAAATTAGTGAAGAAAAATGGAGAAGATGAAGAAAAATGAAGAGCATATTAGGGCTTGTCAAACCCTAAGTGGCTCAAGAGCTTCATTTCTAAAAATGAAATGTTATATTTATTGGGGTGAAATGAGGGCAAAATAGTCATTTTGCTAAAAATGGCCAAAATTGGCCTGACCACCGATGTTGGAAAATAATCCCGTCGATGGCATGTCAATGACTCATCGACTAACGTGTGGACTGGGCGTCGATGGCACGCATCGATCGGTGGTTGTGCTTCATGTGTACGAGTCGTGTTTTCGTCAAATTGAGCCAGTTGTGATCCTCGGGAACTCTCTTAGGCTTGATCGACTTCCCTAAAACAAAGAAAATTAAAATAACATAAAAATCTACAAAAAGAGTAAAAGAGAAATACGAAAAAACACTAAAAAGACGCAAAATAAGGAAAAACGGGACAAAATACAACTAAAACCCGACTAAAGCACATATGACAAGACACAAAAACATACGAACATAACACACAAATATGTACAAATCATATTTCTCTTAAAATGATTAAACCATTGATTCTAAATATGAAATCATATTTAGAACTTCAAAAGGTTTTAAAGATTGGTACAACTTTAAAACTAGTTAATATTTTAAAGATTTATACGACTTCATTTCTAATAGCAAACCTCGCGGTCTTGTTGATTTGATTATTTCGTATTCGAAAGTCTATTGATAAACCTCATCTCTCGAATTATGATTTATCAAACTTATAGTTTTTAAAGGTTGTAAATCAATCGCAAATTTGAGAAACACAAATGTTTAAACACCTATGAACTAATAATATCAAAACACGAAATAAACAAAGGGATCATACTTGAATGGAATGAATTATCAAAACGTTATTTAATCATTATTCATACCAAACCCCTTAATAAAGAGAAATTAGCCAAACATGTTCATAAATTCATACAAGCAATTCATCGAACACCTAGCATACATAATGAAAAACAAAGATAGAACTAACCATATGGATAATGTGGATCTTTGCTTCCAAGTGTTTCTCAAGCACTCTTCCTCTCAAACTCATAATTGATACTGAACTATATTGAAAGTTTATCCAAAGATTACAAATTCATCTAAGGTGTGTTTTCTCCTCAAAGCTTCCTCATTTTGGACCTGTTTTAGGCTGCTTTTTATAGTAGAAAATAAGATCCTAACCACTAACTCTCTTATTAAGCCATTTTGTAACGCTCTTGACCCGTTATCGACTTGGTTATTGACCGATACTCGAGTTGATATTAGGTGACGTGGAAACATGGTCTAGTACTGGCCACACTATTGACTGATACTTGGGTTGATAGTGGGCTTCCGACTTCCTATGGTCCAGTGGGCTCGTGATCTTGCTATAGGCTTGGTCCAATGTTCTCCTTTCTTCCTTAGGTCTGGCCGAAATTGTCATTATTATCATTTCTAAGCTCAAATTTGCTCTTAAGTCCTAGAAAAATGTACCAAATACGTAATATTGCCCAAATAATATAAAATTAAGTTAAAAGATATTATATATGCACAAACAAGAATTGAAACCTAACTAAATAAGTTAATGTGCATAAAAGTTGTGTTTATCAGCATTCATCATTTCTTTAAGAGTTTTAATTTTGCATTTGATGATGTCATTAAACTTTGGTGAATACGACACCGTCATTTGATATATTATGACCCACTCACAACATAATTATTTAAATGGAGCTACATATTCGCCACCTCTATCGCTTCAAATTATTTTAATCATTTTGTCAAGTTGATTCTCTACTTCAATTTTATATCTCTTGAAAGTCTCAATAGCTTCACCTTTGTTTTTTAACAAATATAAGTAGAAAAACCTTGTGCAATTGTCAATGAAAGTTATAAAAAAAAACTTCTTTTCACCTCTAGTTTGCACCAATTTGGGATCACATATATCAGTGTGAATCAAGTCCAGAGGTTTACTGCATATCTCCATCGAGTGGAATGGTAACTTAGAAATTATTGCTACAATACAAATCTCACATGTATTTGATGAATCAAATTTTGAAGTTGGTAAAAAATCCATATTCATAAGTCTTTTTATTGAATTATAATGTCCTAATCTAATATTCCATAAATCAGAACAGTCAAGCAAGTAAATGGGATTAGATGCATTTTCATTCATACTTGAAGAATTTACACGACGAGTAGACATTACATTAAATTTGAACAATCCTTTATCCAGATAACCCCTATCTAAGAACTGTCCAAACTTGCTTAACTCAAGTTTCTTAACCTCAAAGACCATATTAAATCCATGCTCAACCATTAGCGAGCTAGATACTAAATTATTGTGGATATCTTTGACATGCAACACTTCCTTCAGTAATAGTTATTTTCCAAACGTTAACTTAAGAGCAACAATTCCAATTCCAGCCATTTCCGATGAGGAAGAATTCCCCATGTGGAGCTTATGACCTATTGAAACTGTGTAGTTGGAAAACACATCTATGTCAGAAAAGACATGTTGAGTGACATCAGTATCAATGTACAACTCTCTTGGGTTATCAACTAAATTGGCTTTAAACACTACAGCTGATATATCAAAGTCAGTCAGTTCAACTGTTCAGGGCCAACAAGATGAGCACTTTATTGTCCCTGGTGATATACATTATTATTTTGGGGCTTCTTACAATCTTTTGCCACGTGGTTTGGCTTGCCACAATTTTGATAATTTTCAGTAAATTTCTAAACCTTAGCAACTTATTTATCGTTTTTGTCATGAGCATTAAGCACTTTCCTTTTAAAACAGCTGCATTGCTCTAGCACAAGCCTCCATTGGAGGCCGATTTCTTAATTTTAGAGTTTTAATTATATTCTACAATTCTTAACTTGACAATCGACCTCTCAAGTGTCATCTTCTTTATCTTGTGTTTGAGGTAATTCATGAAATCTTTCCAACCTAAATGTATCTTCTCAATCAAGGAAGTTACCTAGAAGGATTCACTTAGGGACATGCCCTTAGCATTAATATAATGCAGAATTTGTTGAAACTCCTACACTTGTGAGATGACAGTCTTAGTATCGACCATCTTAAAGTCTAGAAATTTCATAAACAATGAACTTCTTCACTCCAGCATCTTCGGGCTTCTACTTCGTTTCCAAGTTAACCTTAAGTTCCTTGATAGTCTTTGCAGTACTGTACACATTGTACATTTCATTACTCAGTCCATTCAGGACATGGTTTTGGAAAAGATAATCACCTTGTCCCCAAGCATCATATGCAACACGTAAGTCAGTATTATCTTCATTTACTAAAACCAAAGGTGTACCTAGGGTTGTGCACAGGACTTGGAGATCACCGAACTCGAACCGAAGAATCTCCAAACTGAATATATTCATTTATATTTTGACTTTTTTTGAACCGAACCATCCTGAGACTTTTTATGCTACGGTTCTAGAGACTTTAAATATTCACACCAAAAACCGTACCGAACCAAAGAATCAAACTGGTTTTGAAGGGTTTTTTTATATTATATTATATAGGTACACTGCGTTTAGCTAGTATTTTGATGTTAATTACACATTATGTAAGCTCTATACTATTAAATATTACATAACAAGTATTAAAAGTGTAATATTGATAATTGAATAAACTATTAACTTTGAAAATTATAAAGATTGTTGATAACAAATTTATTACTTAAACGACAACTTTAATATATATATATTAATTTATAAAATGATTGTTGCATAATTACAATTTACACATATGTTTAAATTTTAATCAACTAGTAATACTAAATTAAATATTAACATACTTTATTGAGATATTAAATGAATAATTACATATGAATTTAATTCACTAAGATTTACTTCACACTAATTAATTATTAAAAATTGATTGCCATCATATATATATATATATATATAATTTTCCTTCTTTTTCCGTGTGTCAATATTCGAATCTTTTCATGCCCATCCCGTACCATTAGAATCGAATACTCATCGTGAACTGTCTTGAATGTTTGATACGGTTCGCGATGGGGATTTGATCTCTACGGTTTGGTACTAGAGATTTAATCTTGAAATATCTTAACATCGATATGGTTCTGGATATTTGCAAATCCCCAAACTATT
The DNA here is from genome assembly GCA_014905375.1 of Phtheirospermum japonicum. Lineage (NCBI taxonomy): Eukaryota > Viridiplantae > Streptophyta > Magnoliopsida > Lamiales > Orobanchaceae > Phtheirospermum > Phtheirospermum japonicum. The sequence goes on along the minus strand of BMAC01000007.1, from coordinate 2,000,775 downwards.
ATACCTATGCACACCCCTAGGTAGATCCTCCTTCAACTATCTAGCCAAACCCAAAGTAGTTTAGTAGGAAAGCATCTTTAATTGCCATCTCTTGAAATCAAGATCATTAAATTTTCAAGTCTCTCGGTATGTATTAAATCGAACTTTTTCATACTTACTTTTTTATTAAAATAAAAGTTCATCCGCAAGAGAACAGAACAATTGTAAGTGGTAAGTTTGACTCGATTAGAATCTCTCAAGGAAGACTAATCGGAAGCAATTCTCGTGTTTGATTCACGAATAAGAAAATAAGGAAAAAGCTATTCTAGACACGCGATCAAGTTTCGATTTGAGAAGTTGAAATTACTAAGACCATGATTTAAATGACGAGCAATGAAATCAAAAACTTTGAAAAAATTAATAAAACGAGGTTCTAGGGCTCTAGAATCATCTCCACGATCAATTGACATTTTATCGAACACTTAATCTACGAGTTGGGGTTGTCAATCCAAACTTGTAGATTAAACACCCGACAATCCCAATTAATGGTTCTAAACGGTTTTAGGCACTAGACCCCTGGGGTTTAACCAACAATCATCAACAAGTTCAATAATTTAGCATAAAGTACACATGAACATCTTTGCAAATATAAAAAGCTTGAAGAAAGAAACATGAACATTAACAATGGAGAAAGCAACAATAATTATTATCAAATGAGTTTCTGAGTATCAAACATCTAAGATTACGAGAAATTGCAATAAAAGTAACTATCAAAATAATAACATAACAAACACCCAAAAAACACATAATCAAAGCAAACACGAATTCGAATAATTGAAGAAAGGAAATTGAGAACTTACTAATTAACAAAGTAGAAAAACATCTTTCAAACGAGAACCTAAATGAATGAGAACAAAGCTTACGTCCAAAATACCCAACAGTGATTAACAATCCGATATCTACTAAAATAGAAACACTGGAATTTGAATTGAGAAAGGGAAGATAATTAAGAAAACGAAGAACACTCTTGGGCTGTCAAACCTTAAGCGGTTCAAGAAGTGGCTCTCGTCACAGTCTATCGGGATCTGATGTTCAGCTGAAGAGAGATGACATTTAAATAGTGTTAGACGAGGAGGGCATCATGGTAAATTCATATGAAAATGATGACCATCGATCGATGGTGTTTTTGGTGTCATTCTCCATCGACGCCTGTCATCGCTCGATGGTGGCGTGTGGCTCTCGGCGTGTCGATCGACCAAGGTTATCGACTACGCTGGTGGATGCCCGTCGAAGTGCGTCAACGGGCGACGTCGATCGACAGAGGCTAGAAAACCTTGGCACATCGATCGACAATTGCTTTCAAAATCGGCGTTGGTGTTGTGTCGACGGGCTGCATTGAGGACTCGTCGATCAACGACAACTCTACGTCCCTCGTCCTGTTTTTGTCGTTCTGAAGCTGAAACAGATAATAAAATGAAATTAGAACGACAACATACAAAACGAGAGAGAAAAGGTGTTAAACGGGATAGAAATGAAATGACCTGCAAAAACACTAAAAGAAAGAAAAACGAGAGAAAATACGACCTAAAACCCGTTATAACACACAAAATAAAATACAAAAAAAAAACGAAAAACACACACAAATATGTACAAATCATGAATGTTGGCAGCAGGAATAACAATATTATGAACAAAGGTCAGTGTTGCTTCGCTAGTGTTTGTCGTTTGTTGCTGAGGTTCTCCATGAGTTTAGTAGCAAATTAATATTTGTCTTGCAATTGTCACAAATGTTTTAAAGAATAAAAAATGAAATGGAGAATGCTATCGAACTGTACTACAATTTTGACAATTTTTAAAATAAAAAAACGAAACTAGAAAACATAATGAAACCAAATAAGAACACCTCCTTGAACCCAAACCGGATTGATCAACAAGTCAGGACGAGAAAGATTTCTTTTTGCAAGACAAATACGCCCCGTGTAGTGTTGACGGGACTGACGTAATGTCTCCAAAGATACAATGACTTAATGTCTTTGAAACTGTAGCACACCAAACTTCAAAATTCTAATGAACTAAAAATTGTGTGAAAACTGAGCACAACTTTGAAAAATGCATGACAGAGCCGTTGTGATGCAACTCTACAAGCGAAAAATGTGGTTGGTTTTGTGTACTTATGCATATAATTTTTAAGTATATTTATAAATTTCACCATGTAGTGTTTGTGAAGTTAAATTATAGTTGATTCTGTGTTCTTATGCATATGATTTCTAAGTATATTTGTATATTTCAACATGTAGAGTTTGTGAAGTTGAAAGGATCCATTAGTAAATTTAACTCCCAACTACAACCACCATCATGGCATTGAGACTGTTTAAACAAAGAGGTCTAAACATTCTAATGGGTCAAACCTAATCTATTTTTGGAAAATCCTAAATCAAATCTGGATTAGTCAAGAGCCAATCTTCTAGAACCCAGGAGAGGATCTAGGCCCAAGGTCCAAAGACCCTTAAGGCATCTCAAAATTCATTGGATGTTTGTAACTAAATATACTTCCTACATAAGATTGGGTAACATCCATGAAACTGCCAATTAATCGAAATTCATACTTAACTAAACATCTTGGTAAAATCATAATCAATTACTCATCTAATCATATAAGTAACTTCATTTGCGATTTATAAGTAAGGAATCATATAAGAGCATAAATAATACAATATGTACTCTATGAATATCATTAAAATATTGCAAAATTCCATATTTGCCATGAATGTACATAACATGGCGTGCACATATAATTTCATTCTCAATTTAATTATAGGTAACAATATCCATATTTTGTATAAGAACTTGAATTACGGGGTAATACACATCATGCTATGTATCAATATAAACAAATACTTATTATTTTTATTTAATAAATAATAGTGTAATTAGAATTATCTTGGAGGAAAGATAGAATTCTTTCCTTGGGTATTCTTCAATTTTGTTTTTGCAATAGGCGTGTCCACGGCATTCTTCTATCTAGAGAGTTTCAAACTCAACTATAAATATTAAACCTCTATATATTTTAAATACTATATCCAGAATTTAGATTCATCAAACGGTTAGATTGCTTGTAATCCCATTTTGAAAAAAAAAAACAATCCTGCGTAGATAGTTTCAGAATACATAATTAACTTTGTTCAAAATTGATTATCGGATCCTACAGAACTTAGATTCAGATCTCCACTCTTCAAATTAAATATTTATATGTATTGAATAATATATTCATTTCTTAGATTGATCCAATGGTTCGACCGTGTACAATATTGTTTTTAAAAAAGTTGCATAGGAAATTTCGAAACAAAACCTACTTTGTTCGAAATTCAATATATGTTGCCTCGAATCTCAGGTTCTAAACTCCACCACTCAGATCGCAGTTCGACAAGTCTTGAAGGTGCTGTAAAAATTGAATCACGATCTAACAGATCAAACTCCAAAAATAATTTTTAAATTTATCAGCGCGGTTTGATTTTCTACGTACAAAAATTGTATAATTATTCTATTAGTTTATGGAGACTTATTTGTTTGATCACTCTCGATAGGTTAAAGTTTCGTGCTGACAACAAAAAAAAAAAAAAAAAAAAAAAGAAAAGAAAAGAAGAAGACGTAAAGAAAATAATAAAATTAATGTTTTCTTATTCATCAAAAACTCATTTTATATAGATATCAAATATCGTAGTTCGACAGGTCTTGAAGATGCTGTAAAAATTGAATCACGATCTAACGAATATAATTTTCCAAATTTATCAGCGCAGTTTAATATTCTAGGTATGAAAGTGTATAATTTTCTACTAGTTTATGGAGACTTATTTGTTTATAACTCTCGATAGATTGGAGTTTCGTGCTGATAATGTACACACGCACACACAAAAAAAAAAAAAAAAAAAAGACAAGTAGAAGAGATAAAGAAAATAATAAAATTAGGATTTTCTTCTTCATCAAAAACTCATTTTTATGGATATCAAATACATGTTTACTTAATAAATAAATATAACACTTGTGTTAGGCCAAATTGACGGGTCATGATCCGTTAGGCCATCTGACCTGCTACGAGAATATATTGATTTTTGTACTATGATGTACTGATTTTTGTAATCAAAAGTATTGACTTTTCATAAATCTCAGACACATACTATGAAGTATTTGTTTTTATACTATAAATTTCTGGCCTAATAGATGATTCATTAGTACGACCGATAAAAGTATTGCCCTCATTTAAATTATCTTTCATCAAATTACTTAACACACTAATTATATTTTTCCTCCAACATATGTTTATTATTGGCACCTGGAATTGACTCAAAACCTATAATGCACGGACACTCTATTTTTTACTCCCGGGACAAGTCGGACACTTCGGGGACGCGGACACGCGCCCGGCACGCCTCCGACACGTGTCGGACGCGTGTCCTATTTTTTTTATTTTTGACAGGGAACACGGCTTGGACACGGCGGGACATAGGGGACACGTCCCCGACACGATTTTTCAATTTTTTTCAAAATTTTATTTTTTTTAGTTTTTAATTTAATATCATTTCTTATTTTATTTGGGGTATTATAAATAATTGTGAATGAGTTTGTAATTATTTTAGATAATTTATTGGAAATAAAAATTATTATAATTTAATATTTATAGGAAATAAATATATTAATAATTATTTATATTATAAACGTGTTCGAATCGTGTCGTGTCCTATATTTTTAAAAATAAGTGTATTCTCGTGTCCGTATCGTGTCCCGTATCCGTGTCGGTATAACTTAACTCTCAAAACTAATTAAAAACATTATCCTTAAATAAAATTTTATAAGCACTTACGTTCCATCAAGTTCTTGATAAGTTGGTAACATAGCGTTCACGGACTCGACCCCACAAACCAATGAATTCTCCTTTGATTCTGATTCCTACAAACCATTTATCTTAAAGCAATTTTATATTATTGAATTGCAGTAGTTTTTCTGTGCTATAAAATTTTATTTATTTATTTATTTTATTTTATTATCTGAACCCAAATGGAGAATATATCACACTCACTTTCTACTTCAACTTGCCGTTGTATTTTACGAACTTCAATTGGGTCACTGAATAAAAACCTCAATTTGCTGAATCACTTCATCAATTCAGGAGCCCATTTCAGCAGCAGTGGTATTGCAACAGTCTTTTTGCATCATCCGATTAGGTCAGTTTCGATTATGGAAAGATTACCCCAATCTTGGAATAAACTTTATTTGGTCTATTTTCAAGAAAATTGTATAATTTTTTTCATGAATTGTCTTTAGAGTTTCTTGGTATATATAAAAATAAAAAATCACTTTCGCATGTTTGAAATTTATTCTTGAATTGAAAATTAAGCACCATGATATACTATTGATGATCAACAGAGCTTTATATGTTGATCAAGACAGAGTTCATTGTATTTTAAATGTTTTCTTGAATTGTATATTGTGTATCAAGAAAGAATGCTGCTGATCAAGAAATATCTTTAATTCCCAAGAAAACTTATGTTTATTTATTTATTTATTAATATTTTTCCTGAAGTGGAGTAAAAAATTATGTGTCAAGAAAGACTATAATTGATGACCTATGAATTTCTTGATGCAAATTGTCTGGCATATAGAAAGAAGAAAGTCAAGAAGAAGAGGTTGATTGATCAAGGCCGGCTAGCATTATCTAAGATGTCGGGCTATGAAGGGACATCACTTAATTCAGAGGCGCGATCGGGGAAAATGATTTTCGAGCCGATTCTTGAAAAAGGTGTATTTCGTTTCGATTGTTCCGAAGATGATAGAAAAAATGCATTTCCGAGCATTTCTTTTCAAGATTCAAAAGTTAGGGACACACCACTTGTGAATGTCCAAAATGTCCCAACCTACATTCCCAGTTTCGAATGTGTATCAGGACAACAAATAGTTAATTTAGAGGTAAATGTAATATTATCATCACACTTTTTTGTTCGAAATGTTGAAACTCTTTATTGATTCGATTCAGTCTGTTAATTTTTTAGTTTCCAACCAACACGTCTTTTTATGGAACTGGAGAAGTTAGCGGGCAGCTTGAGCGAACAGGGAAAAGGGTAAGCCCGTCAATATGCTATTTATTAGTTGTATTTTCTTTCACAAAAACTAGTGTCAGACGTACGTCGTCTTATGGTTGAGCTGATTTGAGGAGCTTGTGGTTGGTAATATTGATAGCTGAATGTAAATTACTATTTGGTAAAGTAGCTATATAGACATGATTGACTGATATAAAAATAATATACATAGAGAAAAAATGATTAAAAATAATTAATAATAATAAATAAAAATTTCCTTATGTCCAAGAAAAAATATAAAATAATACATGATTTCATAAAAGAAAATATTTTTTACATAAGAAAATAATAAAAAATGAATTTTTTCCAATCAGCTTACGATATGTAGCTTTTTCACAACATGAGCTTTTTTGTCCTAATTAGCTATCAGAAGCTGATTGGGAGTATTTGCCGGGCAATATAATGTAAAAAGAAATGTGATACACCAAATTTAATCTGTAATAGATTTTTATGTGGAACACCGATGCTTGGGGCTATGGCACTGGAACTACTTCGTTATACCAATCGCACCCTTGGATTCTTGCGGTTCTTCCAAACGGAGAGGCATTAGGTGTTCTTGCAGATACAACTCGACGATGCGAGGTATTTTGTGATTTTTTTAAAATTCATTTTTATGTTTACTAGTCGTTGAACGATTTCGACATGTCATTGTTCGAGCAGATTGATTTGCGGAAAGAATCAAATGTGAAGATTATTTCTTCATCAGCCTATCCCGTGATCACGTTTGGCCCACTTGCTTCACCGAATGATGTTCTTGTCTCTTTCTCACGAGCAGTTGGTAAATATGCTATATTCGTTATAGTCTTCGTGATCCTTATTTAATTATTTATTTTCTGTCATTACGTAATTTTCATTAGGTACTGTTTTTATGCCACCAAAGTGGTCCTTGGGCTATCATCAATGTCGTTGGAGCTATGATTCAGATGCGCGAGTTCGTGAGGTTGAGCTTTTATTTTGTTAGAAATTGAAGTATTACATTGCACGAATATTAGAACCTTGATTCTATTTTTGTAACTTGAAGTTTTTTCGTCATTGTATCATATACATTATCTACTTTTTTCCTCTTCCATTCTAATATTTTAATAGTGTTTTTTTTTTGGGCAGATTGCGAGGACATTTCGGGAAAAGGGTATACCTTGTGATGTCATATGGATGGACATTGATTACATGGATGGATTTCGTTGTTTCACCTTTGACAAGGCATGTTATTTTTTTGTTTTTATTTTTGTTTATTATTATTTTTAAATGTCCAAACAAATTATAGTTCATTTTATTTGCAGAAGAGGTTTCCAGATCCAAAATCTCTGGTTGACAATCTCAACCAACACGGGTTCAAAGCGATCTGGATGCTCGACCCGGGTATTAAAAAAGAAGACGGGTATTTTGTCTACGACTCTGGTTCCAAAAATGACATCTGGATCCAAACTGCCGATCGAAAGCCTTTTGTCGGTATATAGTTATATTCCATTTCCCAATTTGTTATAAAGGACTTGAATTTTAAAGTAAAAAATTAAAAAGGTTCTATTTTAGCTTACATTAATTATTATTATTCACTGATATCTGTTCAGGCGATGTGTGGCCGGGTCCTTGTGTATTTCCTGATTTCACCCAATCGAGTGCTCGTTCTTGGTGGGGTAATTTAGTTAAAGACTTTGTCGCTAACGGTGTGGACGGTATATGGAACGATATGAACGAACCGGCTGTGTTCAAGGTGATGTCAGCAGTGTTAAGCTGTTTTAAAGTTTTTATTTTCTCTCCTCTTATTTAACCTTGTTTTGTTCGCAGACCGTAACAAAGACGATGCCTGAGAGCAATATTCACAGGGGAGACTCGGAACTTGGAGGCCATCAAAACCATTCACACTATCATAATGTATTAATTGTTATTACTTGTTCATTTAATGTTGCATTAAGTTGGTTGAGTTGTATAGGATAGTTTGCGTAATTACACATATCGATAATTTCACCATCTGAACAGTGTTTAAAATAAAGTTTTGAAAAAATAATGGATTTATGTAGATTTTTTTTTTCTTTTAAAATCCCTTCAGCTAGCTATGTTTCATGCAAACAGTGTCAATATAAAAAATTAAAAAAAAAAAGAAAGAATAGTGGATTTGTATGATTTTTTTTATCATTTTTTAAATTCTCTCGGCTCACCCCACTTTGTTCTGCTGGCTACGTCATTGGTGTTAAATCTTTTCCCTTTTTTTCCTTTTCTTTCCTTTTTTTTTTTTTTCTTTTTTAAGGTTTATGGTATGCTGATGGCTAGATCTACGTATGAGGGCATGAAACTAGCAAATGGATTAAAAAAAATAACAAAAAAAAAAAAAGAAAACTCTAAAAAAAACTAAAAACAGGAACAAAAACTGAAAAACTAATAGAAATAAAGGACTGGAAAAAAAAACTAAATACTAAAAATAAATGAAAAACTAAAACCTAAATATTAAAAAGAAAACTAAAAAAAATTAATAATATAAAAAACTAAATGAAAACACTAGAAAAGTTAAAGAATTGAAAAAATGAAATAAAAAGGGGAAAATTTTGGGGTCAGACTTACGGAAATGCATTCTGTCAGATGGTCTGACTATTTGAAAGTATGTTGTACATATTTGAGAACATAAAGGAGACGAACCTCGTCCCCGAATGACCAGGGTTCGTGATCGACAGTGTCGGTCTCAGAATGTCCACGACAAAAAGGAAACATGGCACCCAATCCCATCCACCTTCCAAACAGTTTTGGCGTGGCATTACCAGCGAACCCGCCAATATCTGGGCCCGCGAGCGGCTGACCACTCAGCCCCTGCAAACAAGGTCGTCATTCATCAAAGTCATCATTATTGTACCAAAAAAAGGCCAAAAAGTATAAGCATATACTTATATCGACGGCAGTGGATACATTCTCTTCCAAGTATTGAGACTGATAAATGTGGAAAGCGAATGGGTCGGGTCGGGCTCACTGGGACAATCCTTAAAATTGGGCCGGGCCAAAATTCTTTGGGGCAGCTCTAGCCCAACCCATGGTTAAAAAATAGTGTATTTTGATGTCTGCTCGACCCTATTCTCGGGCCGGGCTTA
>BMAC01000007.1:1989135-1991566 GCA_014905375.1 Phtheirospermum japonicum | reverse complement strand
AAATAAATGAAAAACTAAAACCTAAATATTAAAAAGAAAACTAAAAAAAATTAATAATATAAAAAACTAAATGAAAACACTAGAAAAGTTAAAGAATTGAAAAAATGAAATAAAAAGGGGAAAATTTTGGGGTCAGACTTACGGAAATGCATTCTGTCAGATGGTCTGACTATTTGAAAGTATGTTGTACATATTTGAGAACATAAAGGAGACGAACCTCGTCCCCGAATGACCAGGGTTCGTGATCGACAGTGTCGGTCTCAGAATGTCCACGACAAAAAGGAAACATGGCACCCAATCCCATCCACCTTCCAAACAGTTTTGGCGTGGCATTACCAGCGAACCCGCCAATATCTGGGCCCGCGAGCGGCTGACCACTCAGCCCCTGCAAACAAGGTCGTCATTCATCAAAGTCATCATTATTGTACCAAAAAAAGGCCAAAAAGTATAAGCATATACTTATATCGACGGCAGTGGATACATTTCTTCCAAGTATTGAGACTGATAAATGTGGAAAGCGAATGGGTCGGGTCGGGCTCACTGGGACAATCCTTAAAATTGGGCCGGGCCAAAATTCTTTGGGGCAGCTCTAGCCCAACCCATGGTTAAAAAATAGTGTATTTTGATGTCTGCTCGACCCTATTCTCGGGCCGGGCTTAAATTTGCTAGCTCTAATAATTGTGCATTAAGAACATTACTCATCATAATATCCAAAAGAGACCAAAATCTCAAAAAAATAAAATTTTAAATTAAATTTAAACAAAAAAATCACATTATCAGCTTCACTTACCAATTGAACAACCATGGAGATACTCATGTGGAGGTGCTCCCCAAGTAGAAAGATTATCTCCTGTCCACGTCGCAGCATACCTTTGGCTACCCACAAATCCAGCTCGAGTCAGAACAAAAGGACGTTTTTGTTTTAAAATTATAGTTTTATGGGACTTGGTGGAACATATTGCTTTAGCAAAATGATGAAGGTTTAGAATTATCCCGGATTTACATTATTATTGTTCGTCTACGATCGTCACTTCTTTACAGTGTGAAGAAGTTTGTCGACTGGCATTAAGGAGGCGATATCGGCTTTTGCTCCACATTTATACTCTCTTTTACGTGGCCCATACAAAAGGCATACCAGTGGCTACGCCCACATTTTTCGCTGGTATATTTCTCATAATGAATTAATTGGAGTTGAAATAATGTCATGTTATATTCGTTTAATATTTGGTAGGTTATTAAATTCAAATGCTTTTCAGACCCTAAAGATTTGGAGCTAAGAACTCATGAAATTTCATTTCTTTTGGGACCACTGCTCGTATACGGAAGGTTCTATATCTGTCCCTTGAAGATAGATTATAGGGTTAATTACAATATTACTCATAAGGTTTGGGGTAATTACGAAAAAATTCAGAGAAGCTTTAAAAAAATAAAAAACTTGATTCTGCTGGGTAAACTGTACCTCAAGGTGTTTTTTGTATTTTGAAACATTTCTGGATTTTTTTCGTAAATACTCAAACCTCGGGGGTGGTTTTTGTGATTAACCGTAAATTATATTGGCAGTATTTTATCCTCGCATTAAGTTGTGCTGAGTAAGATGATTTGCAGCTTATGATTGAAAAACCATGCTTCTAAATTGTACGTATACGATGTCCATAATTTTGCAGCACTGGACAAGATGAGGAGTTGTATCGAACGGAGCACAAGTTGCCTAAAGGAATCTGGTTCAATTTTGATTTTGAAGATACTCATCCGGTACTATTGTCCTCGATTTTTTTTTTTTTTAAATTCTTATGATAATCAACAAATTCAGCAGTTTATGCTTTTTCCTGATTGTCTTTTTTGGGGGGTCACGCCCAGGATTTACCTGCATTATATCTTCAAGGTGGATCGATCATTCCGGTGGGCCCTCTTCATCAACATGTTGGTGAAGCTAATATGACCGATGATTTATCACTGCTAGTGGCTTTAAACGAACATGGTAATAGCTAATTTCGTTCAAGGTCATTTGCGATAACATTACTAATGAATTTCGCAGTTTATTGTTATTTGTTTTTCTCATCTCTATAATTGTGAAAACCCCATAATTAAAAAAAAATAAATAAATTATAAATTGTGTTTGTTGACTTAAAAGAATGGGGTAATTTGGGTTTTCGTGATTGGCATTTCAATATATGATTTCATAATAATATTAAATTGGAGCACATGAATTTCCAAATATTGCAGGTAAAGCTGAAGGTATTATCTTCGAAGATGATGGCGATGGATATGAATACACGAAAGGAGATTATCTATTGACAACTTATGTTGCCGTAAAACATTCTTCAGTGGTCACCGTGAAGATTTTAAAAACCGAAGGATCTTGGAAGAGGCCAAACCGTAAAATAAATGTCAAAATTCTGCTCGGCAAAGGTGCTATGGTAAGTTGCCATTT
>BMAC01000007.1:1974135-1984135 GCA_014905375.1 Phtheirospermum japonicum | reverse complement strand
AATGTGAAAGTAACATAAAAGTTAAAATGGGCGCACACAACGTGTTCAGCTTATTTGGTTTTCCTTTTTCTTAGTTTCACCCCCATAATTTAGTTCTTTATTTACCGCCTATCTTCACTTTTATATACTAGGGTTTTTTGTTTGTATTTTTTAAGTTTGACTTTATAAATTATCTGTTCAATAGAAAAATCTCCCCGAGTTTGCCCACTCAAACCTAATACCAAAGATTAAATAGTTGACGCTTTTGCTACTGATCTAATTCTAAATTGGAACATAGGCTGGTGTGACGGTGCTATTATTATAAAGTGGAACAATGTTATAATCCAAAAAAATTTGATTATGATAAGTTTAATAATTAATACTCCCACTATCAATGACCCGGTTTTATCATAAATTAAATATTACTAGTTCAGATACCCGCGTTTACGCGGGTATATCGAGCAAAATCATACTAACAAAAGCGAGAAAAATAAATATTAAATTATATTCAGTAATACAATTTATTGAAATCGTTCACTTCACATTCTGGAAAAATTCCTTGTAAACAACATTTGCAATCTTATTAACAATATTACTATCGTTGTCACAACATAGAATTTTTAACCTTTATATGATATCGATAATCAGTTGACAACAATAAATTAACCAATTCTAAATTTCAAATTTTCAATAATTATTTTAAAAAAGCTATGAATTAAAATTTCATAAACATTGACAGAAGAAGAAATTAGTATTAGTATTCTTTTATATAATTGTAGAAGAAATATTAGATCTATATTGGGAATAAAACCATGCCATAATGTAAACTCTCGGGCACAAAATTGTCTTCTTGAAAGTGGGAATGAGACTGCTCATATTTTTCTTCGTTTTGGAAATATTATCGAGTGATCTGCTCAAGCGTAAACGGTTAAATTATATGTTTTGTTGTTTTTGGGTGGCGTCTGAAAATGTTCTTGCGTGAGAAGATGGATACTGGAGGGAAATTTTTATTTTTGGTCCACTATGTTGGCCACATTTCAGAAAAGGTACATGATGTTGGTCATTGTCAAACAACGTCTGCTAAATTAGTCAATTCATCAAAAAAGGTCAAAAAAAAAAAATGCCCGATTGCGCTTTTTTGCTGACGTGGTGTGATTAAATACTTTCTTATCATTTTTTTTAATTTTAAATATTAAATTGAAAATAAAAGATTGGGAAAAGTTTTATTTTGGTCCATTATATTAGTCACATTTCAATAAAGGTACGTTAAATTGACCATCTTCAAATCATATATGCTAATTAACTAATTTATCAAAAAAAAAGGTCCAAAAAAGTTTTGATCGGATTTCTTTTCTGATGTGGCATGATTCTATATTATTTTATTATTTTTGTTATATTTAAATATTAAATTGATGACAAAAACCTGTTTTACCTTCATTTTTCTTTTCTTTTAATCAGATTAATAAAATATTAATTAATAAAAAATAAAAAATCATTGATAAATATATAAACATAAAATAAATCTTCAAAAGTTATAAAATTAATCTATTAATTCATATGATTTGTATATTATTAAAATCTTAATTAATACAAAGTTAATAAACTTGAAGATAAATATAAGAATATAAAATAAATTTTAAAAAAAATTATAAAATATATATAAAAATATATATGAAAAAATCTTTTATAAATGAATTTTGAAATTTCTATATTTATTATATATTTCTTAATAAATTGGGAGAAACTACTACATCAAATACCAATGCACTACGATAAGTAATGACCATTTGATCACCGATTTCAATATTGTTATGTTGGATAAAAAGATCCAACCCGACGTTGAATTCGACGTTCTTATTAATCTTGCTCATTTCAACTGACCATGAATGACCATGCCAAATTCTTAGATCGAAGTCCACAGGGAGTGCATCTTCGAGAAATTTGGAGAAAGTATTTGGAATATGTTGTTAGAGAAGATCAAATTTTAGTTTATGAGATATCCTTAATTATATAAATTCAAATGAAAAAAAATAGGAACATTAGTACAACAATGAATATATAGGAACAATATATTTAATACATCACTTGGAAATGAAAAAAAAAAATAATTAACATGTTAACGTTAAAAATACTAACCAATTTATTGATCGTTGCGTATTTGTGGATAAATACTTTATTCCGTGGGTAAGATAACTTCCGATCGTATATTTCATGATGACAGAAATAATATGAAAAGAAAATATTATAAATAATGGGAGAGTATCATATATAAATGAATTTTGTAAATGTTTTGTTGGAGTTAAAAATTTTAATGTAACGAAGTAGTTTAACGGGTTCAAAAAAAAAAAAGAAAAAACATACCAAATTGTCCTTGTTAGAATATGCAACACAAATACTTTGATTAATTGCAAGTTGGGGATGAAGACTTACATCCATTGTTTGTTTGATTTTGTAATAAAAGTAATAAAAAATAAGTGGTTTTTTATATATGTAGCAAAAAGTGATTATACATTATTTATATAGAAATTAAATTTTTAAATCATATAAATACATGGAAATACTTTAAAAATTAAGTAACAGTTTTGTTAATTTCCATATTGTAGTGTAAAATATGATATTTTTGTAAAATAAGTAAATTTTAGTTAGTAGAATACTGCATTAAAATTAAGGCATATGGAATGTGGAATAATTAGTCTTACACATTGATGGATATTGTAATTAAAGATATTAAATCAAGGGATATTGAGGTTGATCAATATGTTGATCAACCATAATTGTTTAAAAATGACTATGTTAATTATGGATAATATTAATCAAGAAATACTATTTCCCGTAAAGGCATCAAGCATAGTGTTTAATTATAGTATAATTAATTTAAAAATCAATGTCTAATTGATTGTAATGAAAATCTAAAAAAAATGTTAATATATATTAATATTACGATAATAATTGATTGTATATTTACAGTATTTATTGTAATTAATTTACATTAATTATGTAAGAATATATATCTTGTATGTATTATAATTATGAAAAATGATTAATTATACGGTAGTAACTATTAACTATACAATTAATTTATTAAGAATATATAGGATTATGGACGTTATCAATTAACAAATTACTCTTTTCCAATCCCGTAATTATAGCAACGTAACTATACCAATGTGATAAAATCTCGTATAAGGGCAACGACCATAATGAATACATATGGTATAATTAATTATTAAATCAATGTCTAATTAATTATAACGAAAATATACAATTGTCAAGTTGATTGTAATGAAAATCTACAAAATACTAATATATATTAACATTTCCATAATAAGATATGGTATGAAAATTAAAATATATAATTGATCAGCAATAAATTATATATGCGAAATAAAAATAGAGAATTTGATCAGCAACAAATTATATATGGCATATATAATCAGCAACGAATTATACTATTTTAATTCATTATATCATATATATAATTAGCAACAAACATGAGGGATTATAATCATTTAGAAGAATTAAGAAAAGAAAGAAAATTAAATTAAATCAGAATTAAGAAGAATTAAGAAAAAAAGAAAGAAAATTAAATCAGAAATGCCATAATTAACAAATCACACGCCAGAATACGCCAGAATTAACAAATCCGCCACATCAAAAACAAATCACACGCCAGCAGAAACAGATCCGCCACATTAAAATCTACGCAGAGAAGAACAAAATTAAATCAGAAACAGAAATAACAAAATTAAATCAGGAAGCCAAAAGCCAACGCCAGCCAGAATTAACAAATCACAAAATTAAATCAGAAAGCCAGAAGCCAACGCCAGCCAGAATTAACAAATCACAATTAAATCATAAACAAAAATAACGCCTAAAACAAAAAAGCCAGAAGCCAACGATAAATCACAATTAAATCAGAAACAGAAATAACGCCTGAAACAAAAAAGCCAGAAGCCAACGATAAATGGAGAGATAAAAAGTGATAGAGTAAAAAAAAAAAAAAGCTCTATTTTATACCTAGGCCATTTTTTCATAAAAGGAAGGAAATTAAGTAAATGCATACAAAATTGCCACATCATATTTAAGAATTATACTAAAATGATATATGTCATTTGAATTCTTCTCTAGTTGACACCTAAACTAGGTGTCAACACATTAACAAATAGGAGGATCATTATAGATTTTTCAAACATTATTCAAGTTTTATCCCTAAATATTTTAAGAACTCAAAACAAAGACCCGTTTAGTTGACTTAGATTTGAAAGTTGTTAACCGGTAGTTGATAACTGGTGTTGTTTGTTTAAACTTTTTTGGAAGAGTTTATGACTTATTTTTTCCCAATAAGTTTATTTAAACTGTTTGGTAAGGACTCTCAGTAAGTTTCTAATAGCTTATTTTGTCTAACAAGTATCTGATAGAAAAAGAGTTACAAATTATAGTTTTTTCTGATAAGCTCCTAATTTATTGGAAAATTTATTTATTATTTTATATTTTAATAAATATTTTGTTTTATAAATTAGATACTATTTTATATTTTACGAAAGTATTGTTTTTAGAAATGAGGAATTTTTATTTATTATTATAATTATTTTTCTTAGCATTTTTATATATTTTTATTATTTTTTTATATTATTTTAGTAAGTTATTTTATTTGTTTATACTTTTCCTTGCTTTTTACGTATAGTGTTATTATATTTTTCAATCATGTTTGTATTGTTAAATTAATATTCAATCAACTACTTTAATCAGTTAATTTATAAAATAATAATTTAAAATCAGATATTAGCTATTTAAATTAGCTCAATCAATCAATCCCGATTAGTTGATTTTAAATTACTATTTAGTAAGTCGACAAATTGAATATAAATTTATCAATATATAAATAATTGATAGATGTGAAATGATATACTTAAAATCAAGAAAAATATAAAATAATAATAAGTAAAAAGCTCATAAAAGATATTTAAAAAAAAAAGGATATGGTTGGTGAGTTTGTAGGAAATGGGATGAAAATGAGTTTGATCGTAGAGGTGATAACTCTGCTGACTGATGGTTGCTCAACACCAAAATATGGGAAATCAAATACATAATTTGATTCTCTTTCCCATTCCTTATCCTCAAACACCCAACCAAACATTCCCTAAAAATGAATATAAATAATGATATCAAAATAAATCAAAAAATTCCTCAATCCTCAAACACCCAACCAAACATCCCCTAAAAAATGAATATAAATAATGATATCAAAATAAATCAAAAAAATTATGATAAGATAATTATAAAAAAGAGACATTAGTTGAGAATATTATCAATTAATTCAAATTCTTATGTTTCTTAAAATTTTAACATAAAACGTAACGTTTCCAAATATGCTGGCTTAAGAACCCGTTTGTCTTCTCGTGTTTCATTTCCTTACGGGCTTTTGGTATTTCTAAAGTTGAAAATATTTTTCACTAGATTTCAGCTAATTAGTAAAAAAGAAAAAAGGTGTGTAAATTAGTTATGTGTAAATGTTGCTGATGCAAGTATGCTATGTATAAAATGGGAAGTTCTTCCCAAAAAAAAAATGTATTGAGATTCTGAACTGCGGTTGAGATAAATCTTCATAATACGATAATGCTGGTATTGATTAGAAATCATCTTTATAATTCTTTTTCCTGAACAAGTATAAAGTACTAAGAAAGAACACAATTAGAGCATTCTAATGTAATAATGTCAATTACACTTATATAGTAAAAAATATTAATAGTATTAAAAAAAATATCAAATGCATCAATATTTCTACTATAATTTTTGGCAAATTATTCTTAGCTTTTAGAAACAATAAGGGAGAGAAATAAATTAATCAAATGATAGATTTTAAATTAATAGTAAATATTGTCAAGAACAATATCAAAAATTCAACATTGTTCTTGATAATTTTAAGCATTTAATATGCCACATAATTAATTTTTTGTTATTTGACAATTTTTTAACTTCCTGAATTGGAGATGCTTTTAGGATGCAAACGGCAATTTTCATTTATTTTAATTATATGGGTATAAGAATTACAATACAAAATGAATTAAATTATATCTTGCACTCTTATAAAGCTCGCTAATTACAGACAACAAATCGAATTATCCTGAGGTATAATCACCACAATCTCAACGCATAATATAATTAATTGATCAAATTATAGCGCATTTGATAATCAGTACTGGAAATTGGATGAATACATCGCGTCCTTTAATCATTTGCCCCTTTCAGTGGTATCCTAGCGGAGCTGGATATTCCTTCAGCTCGTGTCCTTGGCACTGGATATCCTGCAAATAACAAAATTCATTTTATAAAGTATTATGTTTGGAAAAGAAAATAAAGTTGTCTCACCACAAGACAGTCTCACATGGATGTAAGGATAAAAAATGATTCTTACCGATGCAAAGTGGTTAAGGTCACGATGATGTGCCTCGTCAGCCCTAATAACCGTAACGACATCTTTGAGCGTCGAATCGGGTGGCAACCTCCAATAATCAATGGCAATGGCTGGCGCCGGCTTATCATCGACGATGCCCTTTTCCAAATCAATCAAGAACTCCGTGTACGAATTAACCGCCTCTTCTTCGAGGTAGCCGACTATCCGGTGAGCAAGTTTGGGCGACACCATATAGGCCACGAAATAGGCATTGAAAAAGACACCTTGCACGGCGAAAACCAAGGCACGCTCGTACCACTTAGGCTGCGACACTTCCAAGAAAGTCATGAGGTGCATTCGCTCGTTCTCAGCCTCTTCCAACAAAGCTTTGATCCACCCGCCGCTGTGCTCGAACCGCCGGAGCGACTTCAAGTGGAGTACCATTCCGCCGACCATCCCCGGCACGGCGGCCACCGTCTCTAGTAGCATTGCGTGGCATATGTGACGCCTCTGGAGAAGCAAAAGTTATCATTAGTATCAAAATACAGGAAATGACTAAGGTGACGTGAAGGCACCATTTATATTCATTGATCTGCTTATTATTTATTTCCTGCAATGATCTAATGTTATTATTAATTGAATAATGATATAATCATGTAACAATAAAATCTCCCCAAAATATATATTTTAGATACATATATGATTTGCATGATATTAAGGGTAATATAGAAATTTTGGTCTCGTAACTATAAATGTGATCGTAAATCCAACAATTAATATAGTACTTAGGGATCCTTTTCTTTTTTTCATTTTTTTTATATGTCACCTGAAATTGCTAAATTAGCGGGAAATTGGGGTCAAAATATTCAATTTTAACACTTACATGTACTCAAATTGTCGAGGTTTTCACTTTGTATATTTTTTCTTTAATCACGATTTTTTTCTAATGTAATAACAAAATAGCCCTATATATTGGACGCAGTCTTTTATACAAAAATGGTATTACCTGGAAGAACAAGTATGTGGGGTATTTGAGGGTTTGAACAGTCCAATAAGCAAATTTGTCCATGAATGTATTAGCCTCATGGTGCTTCTTCACATCAATTGAAGTGTCCGCCTTGTATGTTTCCCATGGCTATCATCCATCACAATGATTTTATTTTGGTTGATCGTCAATTAGATGATAAAGAAGAAGAAATTAAAGAAAAATGGCATGATATCATGTAACATTAACATACCCGAAAAGAGTTCCACCGCCACGGCGAGCCATCTTCCTTGCTTATATTGGGCGGAGCCAACCCCCAATAGCTGCTCACCATAGCCTTGCCGCCTCGGCCGGTCGTGTTCTCGTCGCTGGAATCTGATCTCGATGCTTGCAATGGTTTTTCGTCTCTTGGTACCTTAGAAGCCATTGAGCTCCAATACCTAGTTTCAAAAATTCCAGTATGCGTGAGTTTTTGCCTAGAAAATTTAGAGGTGACATTAGTAGTGGTTGAGAATAGTTGCAGCCTCGACATCTGCATAGCTGCGCGACGACTCATCGATAGTTTATTTGAGAGAGAATGAAAATTGAAATGAGAGGGAGTTTTTTGGGTATTGTTTTGTTTGAGAATTAATTGCAATTTGGTGTGAACAAAGAAAAGGAGTCGGGAGTTTATATAGTGTGACCTCCTATTTAGTTTGAAAAGTCTTTCAGGTTGGCTAATTGGAAAGTCAATTCCGAATACGTCTCCAAGTTGGACCCGTTTCTATTAGGGATTAAATGACATACTCATCTAAAAATTTAAATTGTTGAATGGAAGCCATTTTAATATTTTATTTATAAATCTTAATCACGCAAATCTTGCGTGTCTTCCAAGTTCCATCCTTTTTAATTATTTTATGGGTCAATTCCCATGTTTACCATAGTGAAATATTTTTTTTTTCAAATAGGCAATTGAAATCTCAACTTTTTAATTAATGTAAAATATTATATAAGAGTATTAAATTATCTTTTTTAATTATTTTATTTTGTTCTTTAAAAATTCAGAACTACTCGTGTAAATTTCATAACTACTCATGTATATTCAGAACTACTCACGTAAATTTAAAATTACTCGTGTAAATTTCAAAACTATTCTTAAAAAATTCAGAACTACTCGTCTAAATTTCAAAACTACTCATGTAAATTCAGAACTACTTATGTAAATTTTGAAAAATTACACACTACTTTGCATAATTTTTGGGAAATTACATACTAATTCGCATAATTTTTTGAGAAATTAGGTACTACTTTGCATAAATCGCATACTACTTCAGAAAATTTTTGGAAAATTACAAACTACTTTGCATGATTCTTGGAATATTACATACTACTTTGCCAAAATCTAATAGGTTAAGTGCAATGTTATTTTATAATTCCTATTAATTGTTGGATTAATTACAAGTTACATCCTTGTGTTCATTCTAACCCCATAGTTAAAAGCGTCGGCACAAAGGCCCGTAGCAACACCGAGTAGACATCCGATGAGAAGCAACGTCCACTCCGGCGCGCAATCTCCCCGAGAAAATCATCGCCGGCTGTGGCATTGGCGCTATCACCACCATGATCGGGAGGCACAGGGTAAGAAGGGGAAGAAGAAGAGAGGCGGTGATGTTCCCTATCGGGTCGGAGCTTGACGCTCAGCCTGCGTCCCGAGCCCGAAAGCCCACGATCCAAACTCTTCAATAGATCCGATGCAAATCCCACCTTATTGCTGCCATCACTGTTCCTTGTCGGCGATTGACCACCTCTTCGTTCCAGATCGTCGTCCGACCCGGATGAATTGGAGCGCAATTATATTGCGCGATCGCTAAAATTGTCGCCCAATGATATATCTCTGACCACCGCTACGCTTTTCATAAAACCATTATTTATGACGTACAACACGCACAGCTATACATAGACCTCCACCATCACGGTTTGGGACTCGTCTCACTTGATTTTGCTCTCTTTTCACTTTCTTATTATTTATTAATATATTATTATTATTTTTTTTTCCACAAGCTAATCATTGGGAGGAGTTTTTATTTATGGTAGAACAAAGAATGAGGATCGTGGTTTTGTTTGATATAAAAGTGTGTGTTTGTGTGTAATATATATATATATATATATATATATATATATATATATATATATATATATATATATATATATATATATATATATATGAGTTCTTAAAAAGTGTAGGGGTTGTTTTGAAAATTTAAATGTACTTATTAATTAAAGGGATAATTTTTTTTTGCCTCCTAAAGTATCACAAAATTTAGACTTTACCTCCTGAACTTTTTTTTCTTTTAAGTTGCCTCCTGAAATTTGCGTTTTTTTGAGTTTACCTCCTAAAGTACAATTCAGGCTAAAAAGTTACCGGACGCCGTTCACGTGACTTACACGCGAGGGTAGGAGTGTCTTTTCTCTTTTTCAGATTTTTCTTTGCCTCCTCAACTATTTCGTTTTTTTGACTTTGCCTCCTAAAGTATTTTTCTATCAAATTGCCTTCTCAAGTACGATTTTATTTTTAAATTGCCTCCTCAGGACAATTTTCGGGCCAAAAAATAAAAATAAAAATCAAATACCGATGGAGTTTGCCTAATGAATGATACCCTAGG
>BMAC01000007.1:1921986-1935246 GCA_014905375.1 Phtheirospermum japonicum | reverse complement strand
TTGAACAAACTATTTAAAACTCCGATTGTATGTTCCTCGAGAGACGACTCGAGTCAAGTTGCCAAACTATGCGCGACCCCGTTCTCTTGCGGGCAAGCTATTGATCTTTTGACAAATTTTCATAAGTAGGCAACACAAAAGCTTGAATCAGCCTAGAGGGCGGGCTGGTGTGTTTTACCCTTCGGGGCGGTATGGTGTTTTACCCTTCGGAGCGGTATGGTGTTTTACCCTTCGGGGCGGTATGGTGTTTTACCTTTTGGGGCGGTATGGTATTTTACACTTCGAGCCGGATTGTGTGTTTTACCCTTCGGGGCAGATTGTGTTTTACCCTGCGGGGCTGTTGTTTCATTACCCTTTGGGGCGGGCTGTGTGCATTTTACCCTTCGGGGCAGATTGTGTGTTTTACCCTGTGGGGCGGTTGTTTTATTACCCTTCGGGGCGGGCTGTGTGCGTTGTACCCTTTGGGGCGGATGGTTTTTTTCGATATATAATAAAACCTGGAGAACTACATTCATGGTTCTTATATGGTTGAAAGGTGTGATCGTGTTGTTTTATGTTTGGGAATGATTATTTTATCTTTTTCAAGTTATTATTTTATGTTATGGATGTTTATATCTGCTTGAGCTAATATGTTTTATATGCGAGTTGGTTTTAGCTCTATTAGATTGTTTATAATGCATGGTTTGATTATTGTTCTTGAATCTCATGGTCTTAATGGAAGGGAAGTATGATTGTGGTCGGTTATGATTTTGCGCGACCTATATTAGTTTGCGGGTTTATGGTTTGGTTTTTTATATGGTTTATGGTTTGGTTGTTACATGGTTTGAATTGCAGGATTATAAATGGTTTACGAATGGACGAGCTATTCATACGATGAATAAAAGTGTTCATACAGGAGCAATATTGTTAATTCTGCAAGCAAAATACAGGTTTGGAAATATCGGAGGCAGCAAGCTAGCTATCAAGTCGTACTTGGCCCAGCAGCAGGAACAATGTCTTCAAGTGGCGTGTCCAACTCAGAGGAAAGTTGGACGAACAAAATAGCTCGACCTTGGCATGATAACCACCACTTAGCATCGATCGGCTGGTTCATGTCACCCTTAAAGGTGCTGAAGGGAGGCAAAATATCGATAATGGCTGGCACGTCGGGATTGTAGGTGGCGTTTAGCATTGCGACCTGGTTCTTGATTATGTCGGCAGCCTTGAAACCCCACTCTTGGGCGCCACCAGCCATCTTGCTGAAATATATGTATGATTTCTTATAGGCTTTCAACAATTCTTCCCGATATGCGCCCATGAACCTTTTGCCCGTTGCACTCGTGAGGAAGGTCCGACGACCTTCAGCTATGCCTTGCTCATGTGCCGCCTGGTTCTTCTCCTCGAGCTTTTGAGTTTGTGCTTTGATCTCTTTGACTTGCTGAGCTGTGTCTTTTACCTCGATCCCCAGGCGAGCTGTCTCATCCTTTAAACTGTTCACCTGACTCTTCAGGATGAGAATCTCTTCCTCTCGAGCTTTCAGCAGTTGACGCGCGCGGTCCAGTTCTCCCTGAGTAAGGGATAGCTGTCGGGTTTGTTGCTCGGTCTGGGTGGTTAGCTCGTCGCATGTCTTTTGGAGCTCGCTCTCCGCAGATCGAGCCATCAGTTCCTCGGACAGCTTGGAAACCAGGGGACTCAGCTACACCACAACATTTTAAAGGTTTGTAAATATTATCTTGATAAGGAGAGAGGCTTTTGGAAATTTATCTGCTTGATTATTCGCTCATCGAGGAAATCCTGGACCTCTTTAGCATTATCACACTGGGCTAGTCCTTTGCCCAGGTCTAGAGAACTAGAGGAGGTCGCATCGTGCGTCTTGCGGAGGCGGTGGCGTTTTTGGACCGGGGAGATAGGGTTTTGAGTTGTGGGCTTAAGGGGTCTCTTCCCCTTGGAGGATCTTTGTACCAACTGTACCTCCCCCAGGCGGTCTTCTGGATCAGCCTCTATTCCAAAGGCTTGGTTCAGCACTTCATCCACGTTGACTGGAGAAGGAGGCGCTGAGGTAACGGCGAGCTAAGGATTGGGTAGCTCTGTGACTTCCTCAGAGCTCGAAAAGGCACATCTTTTGACAAATGCAACTGCAATAGCAAAGTGGCGTTATTACTCGATCATAACAACAGATGATAATGTAAAGTCATAAAACATGGGAGACCTACCAAACTCTGATTTGGTCAGGGCAAGATCTGGGTCGACTGGGCGAGAGTCGATGCCTACATAGCAGAAAACTTTAGACCGGCTGGTGAGTAGCACCACGTCGAACGAGCGCTTACTCCATTCTGCGAGCTGGTCAGAGTATTTTTGTATAAAATTGGTAAGTGTTGGGGACTAGGAAGTTTGGCTTGTTTTGGGGTGTGATATTGTAGCTCAGTTGGAAAGAGCCATTCCTCTGTGTTGTGAATGAAGAAGAAATTCTTCCTCCACTCGGGAACTTTGTTGGAGGGGTTTATTAAAAAGCGGGATTTGCTCGTGTGGGCAGAAAGGTAAAAAGAGTTTTTTTGATATTTTATTTGAAAGCAAAATTAGAAAAAACCTGAATCAGGTTGGTATTATAGTATTTACACAATATAACATACCCCGCCAAAAATTTCATAGAGTTGGGGGTCAATTGTAAAAGGGATACTTTATACAGGTGGGAGAACTCGATATAAAACTGGTGTGGAGGGAACCTAAGTTCCGCTCTGAGCAGCTTGTCAAAGAGGGTTATGTGATTTTGGGAGGGTTTCATGGGATCTAAATGAAGGAGGTCGGGTAGGATCATTTCAGCGGTTTTGGGGAGGTTAAGGTTTGTTTGAATTCGTCAAGTTTTTCTGGGTCAGGGAGGAGCCAATAATTATCCTTGACCGACTTGGTTGTTAAGTTCGAGGGAGGTAGGTTGGCAGCATTTATGGAGTGAGCTACGGTCACTGGGTTTTCCAGGAAGTGCTCGCGGGGTGATGGGTTCGTGTGCTTAGCTACGGGGATGCCCTCCGGTATATTTACAAGGGTCAAGGGGATGGAAGGGTCTTCGGATATGTTTTCTAGAGAGGTTGGGGTATTGGAGTGAGCCCTAGTCTGGGCTTCTAACTCCGACCATCTGACGTCGCCTTCTGCTCGTCACGAAGGCCGGAGGGGTAAGGGGGATGTTTTCGTCTTCGCTTGAAAATGGGTTTGAATCAGCTTAAAGGCCAAAATTTTGGGAATTAGGGTTGGGGGATGCTAATTTCATCATCAGTCAGAGAATACAGGAGGACGGAAATAACAGAAAACACAACAACTCAGCAGATGCAATACATATATCATAGTCAAATCAAAATTATTGAAAGAGGGGACGATTTAGGGGACTTACACATTTTTGGAATCCTGGAGGTCGGCGACGAGCGGTGAGCTGTTAATAATTTTTTGAAAATTTGAGAGCAGGCGAGCTTTGTTGCAGAGCGAAAATGGCGTTCTTTTTACTTAAGTTTCTGTAAAGTGACGAGTGAGGGGAGAGGAAGGGGTTTATGTGTTGGGCGGCGTAAAAAGTAGATGGGACAGATAGGAGCGGGAAGTTGGTAGGGTTTCAAGGAATGTCGTGGCCTTTTTGTTTTGGACCCATAGTGTTTATTATACTACGAGAAAATGGGAGGGTGACATGTGTCCGACACTTTATCAGGCTGCATTTAATGAATCTTTGAGGGGATGGGATGGGAAATAGAAGGCGTGTTTTGACTTTTTTGGTTCTATATGATTGTGCTTTCTTGGATAATTGGGCCTGATTACATATCCAGGTCATGGAAGAAAGGTTGTATGGTTTAGGTCGTCAGATGTGGAGTCTGGGGACTCGGCCTGGGGACTTGTGGATCTCATCGTCCGAGAGGCATTCTTCTTGGAGGATGAGCGAGCTCGGCGAGCTGATATTTTGGAGGTTGCGGGCTTACGTAGTAATTTCTTATTGGATGATTGGTATTGTAGCTCGGTATGTTGAGCTAGGCGATTCTGGGATATGGTTTGTTGAGATGGCAGGGTGATTTATGATTGTTTATGCTTTATTGTTATTTTTGGTGGGTGTTCTCTCTTAACTTTTTGTTTACATGTCCTACCAGACTTCGTACCTCAATTAGTTAGAACATGGGGGATTAGCTGATACGGCACTAAAAATCCATACGTGATATATGTGGTTATTTACGGTAAGCAACCTCATCTCTTGAAGGAGCGTATCCTATGGGAGGTGAGTGAGCTGGTTTATAGGAGGTGAGCGAGCTAGTTTATAGAGTAGCGACCTGGAATATGCGGATGAGTTCTCGTATAGGGTCGCGAGCTCTTATATTTTGTATGTTGGGCGCTAACTATTAAGCTCGGTTATGGGCTTTATATATATCAGGCCTAAATGGGCTTGTATGGATGGTCTATGGGGTTCTAGCGAACTATATGGAAAGAATAACAGGCCCAGGCCTATTCTGGTAATTTAAGTAAGAGATTTATTATGTATGGGAACTTAACATACATGAGGAATCCTAATTTTAAGTCGGTCATGGTATTTATGGAATTGTGGTGGGAGAAGGAAACCCTGGCTAGGGGCATACCTCTCTTTAATTTTAAGTTGGTTTTTCTATTCTTATTTGGGCTCTCTAAATTATCTCTCGCAGTATCTAACTTAAGCATCGGAGGACCTTCGCGGGTCTGATCACCGACTTGACTGAAGGTGCTATTTTGCGGGACTGGCGAGGTCACCAAGAGGTTCGTTGAAAGCTTAGCTGGTCGCTGTGATGTGTTTGGAATCTATTTCAGGTCGCTGATCACAGATTTGAGGTTAGTACCCCATATTCTTGGTAACCAATCTTTTTGGTTTTATCAGAATATTATTACAAAAAAAAACGTTGAACGTGGTTCATAAAAAGATTACTATTCGTTGAAATGTAGTTTATGAATTATAAAATAATTAGTTGTAAAAAAATATTCACACATCATTCTCCGGCCTGCAATAAAATAAAATAAGAAGATGTGTGACCATAGCAGTTATGTAATATTAATTCAAATATATAAAACTTGCAAGATAATGATTCTAAGTCATGAACCATAAACCCAAAGTCATGTAAAAGTAAAAAATTTGAACAAATTGTAAATCCCTATTAAAAAACTTAACGAACTCATATTGTGCATAAACAACAGTGAACTTTAATGACATACATATACATTCTTTAAATCTAGTCATTTACCCTAAATATTACAGTAGGTTTTTCATCTCTTTTGGAGATGACATGAAACAATAATAGATTTCAACATAGTGCGACTAAACTCGTAAAAAAAATTGAGAATGAAAAAATAGTATATCTATTGAAATAAAAAAATAAAATTAATATTACAAAAAGCACCTTGAATGTTTTAATCCTCTGATTTTATAAAGTTTTGAGGAAGCGCATATATAGAATATTATAATCAATTTTTTTTTATATAAACTTAACCAATGATAATTTAATTATAAAAAAAGAACAAAATATAGAAAAGAAATGGATATATACAAGTATTTTCACACAAATATTACGCAAAACAATAATCTAAATAGCGAGCCTACGCGTGAAGACCTCGCTTATGGGGCAAGTGGAACCTGGAGTAAAAGTCTAATATCAAGCACTCTCATATGAGGTGGTCAATGCTTTTGGTATCCACTCACTCTCTAAATTTTGATTATTCTTTCATTTTTATTATTACTATTATCTATCATTTTTTAGTTTTTAAAAACGAAATGTGATCTAAAAAGATAAGTTTATTACTATTATTATACTATTTGGAGAGTCACACAAATATAAGTTTATCACTATAAGCATTAAGTAACTTTTAAAAAAAAAATTATTTATACTACTATTTAAAATCACATTATCTTTTTCTTTAACTAAATTAACACACAACCTATGTTTATCATAAACGATCGTAACTCTGTCCCATAGATAAGAACTATTAATAACCACTGAAAATCCAATACTGCATATTGTAGACATATTGATTTTTTTCCTCTTCTTATAAACGGAATACAACAATAACAACTTTCATCAACTCAACTGCTTGCTACTCAAATTTTATTAGAAATATGCAGTTGCATAAATAAACAAATAAATAAATAAATAAATAAATAAATAAATATATATATATATATATATATATATATATATATATATATATATATATATATATATATATATATGTATTGTTATGAATGAATTTGAATATAGAGCAGTAAACAGAAAACATAAAAAAGACACAGATTTACGTGATTCACCAAATTGGCTACGTCCACGGGCAGAGAGAAGAACGAATTTTATTAACTGATTAAGGTTACAGATTTCTGATCTCAAAGACCATATATACAGTATTGAGATAATATACCAAAGTTGGGCTTAAGGCCCAAAACACTGCATACCGTTTAGGCCGGGGGCGTCTCCGCCCCCTGGACCCCTAGGCAAGGGGGAACTTCACCCCCCCCCCCCCCCCTTGATCCCCCCGACTCGCTGACCGGGCAGCGAGACCCCCGTACAACACACCGAAGCGAGAGATTCAAGACATATCACCCTGACTTGAATCTTCCTTGCAGATGCATCATTACAATGCCAGATGAACAGACTCCTTCTTTCTGCCTCAGATTTACCCTCCTTGGGCAACTAACAGCTTGTGACGTTTAGCAAGTCCAAACAATGTCGAAACTTGCTATGTGGGACCGTCTTGGTGAACATGTCAGCAGGATTATCAGCAGTACCTACTTTTATCACCTTGATTCTCTGCTCATTCCTCGAAAAATGATACCTCACATCAATATGTTTGGTACTCTCATGATGGACCTGATCATTGGTCAAACAGATTGCACTCATACTGTCACAAAACATAATAACTTGATCCTGATGTAGACCAAGATCACCTAGAAGCCCTTTCATCCAAATTCCCTCTTTAGCAGCTTCTGTTAGTGCCATATATTCTGCTTCAGTTGTAAAAAGAGTAACTGTAGCCTGTAAAGTTGCCTTCCAACTAACAACAGAACCACCAATAGTGATGACATAACCAGTCATAGATCTTCTACTATCAACATCTCCAGCATAGTTAGAGTCAGAGTAACCAGTCACAGAACCATGAGCATCACCTCCATACAAGAGACCAACATCAGACGTACCTTTAAGATAACAAAAAATCCTCTTCATAGCTTGACAATGCTCCTTTCCAGGTTGTCCCATGAACCTGTTGACAACACTCACAGCATGTGCAAGACCTGGTCTAGTGCAGACCATAGCATACATCAAACTCCCTACTACATTAGAGTATAGGACTCGAGACATGTACTCCTGCTCAGCTACAAACTTCGGTGTATAATCAGCGGATAAATGAATATTTGTAGCACTTGGGGTATCAATAGGCTTGGCTGTAGACATGCCAAATCTAGACAAGATCTTCTCAATGTAACTCTTCTGTGACACGAAGAGCTTCTTCTTTTCTCTTTCCCTATATATCTCCATGCCTTGAATTTTCTTGGCAGCACCCAAATCCTTCATATCGAACTCAGCACTGAGCACACCCTTCAGCTTCTGAATATCAGACTTGGACTTCGTAGCTATGAGCATATCATCCACATACAGAACGCGATAGATCATGAAACCATCATCTGCTTTGTTGTGATACACACAACAATCATGTGGACTCCTGTTGTATCCCAACTGGATCATGTAACTGCCAAACCTCTTATACCACTGCCTTGGAGACTGCTTTAGCCCATATAAGGACCTCTTCAACTTACAAACATAATCTTCCTTCCCCGGAACCTAGAACCCCTCTAGTTGAGTCATGTAGATATCATCTTCGAGCATTCCATGTAGAAAAGATGTCTTCACATCTAGTTGCTCAAGTTCTAAATCCTGTTGTGCAACCATTGCTAGTAACACTCTGATAGAAGTGTGTCTGACAACTGGTGAAAATATCTAGTCAACCCCATCCTTCTGTGTGAACCCTCTTGCAACTAGTCGAGCCTTGTATCTCACACCCTCACCAGATGTGGTTTCTTACTTCTTCTTGAATATCCATTTGCAAGTAACAATCTTCCTCCCCTTAGGTCGTTTGACCAGCTCCCAAGTCAAACTCTTGTCAAGTGATTCCATCTCTTCTCGCATTGCAGTGAGCCATTGAGCCGACTCACTACCTAAAACAGCTTCTGTATGTGAATGGTTCACCTACAGATGGTTCTTCCTCTTCCACCTCGTCAGCGACTTGTAATGCATAAGTCACCATATCCTCAAAACCGTATCGCACAGGAGGCTTCAAGCCTGTTCTCCTAGCTCTATCAACAGCTATGCTTGTCTGGCGAGCTTCTGGATGAACATCTGAACTTGTACTTTCAGCAGTAGTATGTTGATCTTCTCCACCTTGGAGTTGTGATTTACTCTCATCGAGAGGGACTTGCAGCTCCACCTGTTTGTCAACACTACTACAATTTTCTGCACCAATGGACTTCACAGCGGGGTTAAGCATAGAATTCTCGCCAAAAATCACGTTCCTACTGAATATAACTCTATTTTCTGAAGGTGACCAGATTCTATATCCCTTAACTCCATCCCCGAAACCAACAAATATACCCTTCTTAGCTCTTGGCTCTAATTTACCCTCACTAACATGATAGTAAACAGTACACCCAAAAACCTTCAACAATGAATAATCTGCAGGTTTATTAGACCATACCTCATAAGGTGTCTTGTAATCAATGCCAGTGTGAGGACCACGATTGATCAGATAGCACGCCGTGTTTACTGCTTCTGCCCAGAACTTTCTAGCCAAAACAACATTTGAGATCATGTATCTCGCTCTCTCCAGCAATGTCTGATTCATGCGCTCTGCCACACCATTCTGCTGCAGTGTGTGTCGAATGGTATGGTGTCGAGCAATCCCTGCAAACTCGTTGAAATCAGACAATAGAACTCCAGGCCATTATCAGTTCGCAGTCTCTTGATCTTCTTCCCAGTCTGATTTTCTACCAATGCCTTCCACTTCTTAAATCTCTTGAACGCTTCACTTTTGTTCTTCATCATAATTACCCAAGTCATCCTTGAGTAGTCATCAATCATAGAGACAAAATATATGTGGCCTCTAATAGACTCAACACGTGACGGACCCCAACAATCCATATGAATGTAGTCAAGAGTCTCTTGGTCTAATGAATGGCCTTCTTTGGGAACTTGCTGCGATGAAGCTTCCCAAACACACAATGCTCGCAGAATTCAAGACTATGCACTTTATGCGCAGAAAGAAGATCCCGCTTTGACAAAACCTGCATCCCTCTTTTTCCCATATGACCAAGCCTCATATGCCACAGCCTGGTCATATTCGTGGTCGGAACCTCGAATGATGCAACATCAGCATAACCCGTCACAGTGGAACCTTGCAGATAATATAAGGTACCACGTTTCAGGCCTGTTAAGACCACCTTTGAACCTTGACAGACATACATAACTCCACCTTCACCTTTGAAATGGAAACTCTTGCTGTCAAGAAGACTCAATGATATCAGATTCTTCGTCATCTGTGGAACATGCCTGACTTCATTCAAGGTGTAGAATACCCCATCATTTTTTAACATCGTCAGACAGACATAGCATAATAGTCGAGTGGGTCTTTTCTTCTCGGGTATTCCACTCTTCTTCGTCTACATCCTTAGATTTAGGTTTTCCTGATAGCGGCGCCCACAAACCCTACTGCTTTAGCAGAGATCGCATCTTGATCTGCCATCAGCCAAAACTATTTCTCCTGGTAAATTTGTCAACCTTTACGTTGAAAGATGACATACTCGGTTGGCAAAAGAAACCCTAACGGTGTGGAAATACCCTGGTCAAATCGACCAGACTCTTGATACCAGTTTGTTATGAATGAATATATATAGAGAAATAAATAGAAAACATAAAGAAGACATAGATTTACGTGGTTCACAAAATTGGCTACGTCCACGGACAAAGAGAAGAACGGATTTTATTAATTGATTAGGGTTAAAGAATTCTGATCTCAAAGACCATATATATAGTATTGAGATAATATACCAAAGTTGGGCTTAAGGTCCAAAACTTCATACCGTTTGGGCTGGGGGCATCTCCCCGGGCAGCGAGACCCCCGTACAACACGCCGAAGCGAGAGATTCAAAACATATCAAAATGATGGGGTATTCTGCACCTTGAATGAAGTAAATTAGAAGAGAAGGTTAAGGAGAGGCAAGAGGCCTCACAGGATCCGTCGGAGATTATCCCTCCTCCATCTGCCCCCACTCGTCATGAGAAATGGAAGAGAGCGCGCATCAATCCTTCTGGACAATATACCACTCCAGAAGCGAGAATTATAGCTAAAGATTTGTAAGTTATCTTTCGTCTATCAAGTAGAAAAATGTATTAGTTTTTAGAGAAAATTACTAAAACCAACCTTATTACAGAAATACCCCTAGCACCCCGGCACAGAAAATACTAGAACTAACCATTACATAATATGAAATTAATTGATGAACATTATGATTTATTTTTTTTTAATACATTTGTTGCAGGATTCTTTAGAGTAACAACAATCCTCCGGCAATTTCAAAGCATGTGGCACAGATGATTTACTTGTTGTTGCAATAGGAAAACCTGATCATCCTACCCGTGTAAGGGGAGTCGGGAAAGGATATACAGTGAGTACCTACTTCGGAAATCAACGCAAACGCAGTGGAATGGTGTTACGAGCGGAATTCAATAACACCATTACTGAAATGGAGAAAAAAATACAAATGATTTTGAGATCTCAAGCCACATCCGCCGGACAACCCCTCACTCCAGCAGTCAATAGTGAAAAAGGGAGTAATACTTTTGCGGATCATGATCCAGATCTTATGTCCTCTCACGATGAACAAAATGATGAATATGAGCTATATGTTGAGGATCCGCAAAGGCGATTAGTGGCATATGGCCGTCTTCTCGATTTGGGATCAATTGTACACCACAAGAAAATGAAAGCTGATGAGGTGAGAGTGACAGTAGTACGAGTTGTAGTAGAAGATGCTCAAGTTCCATTCCCGACAGAAGAGGTCACTAAGGTTGGAGAAGCACCAAATAATTTCATTGTTTGTCCAAGAAGGTTGGTCGAGCATGTTGGTCGAAAGGTACTTATCTCTTTTTTTTATGAAACAATGTAACCTAGAAATAATATAAAAAGAACCCTAGTAATTTGGACTCTATAAATTCTCTTAATATGATTTACATAAATATTATAAGTAATATGTAAAATATAGTTTGAGATGTAAATAATTATAATTCTTATTATTAACAACAGTAATAATTATAATTCTTATTATTAACAACAATAATTATTATAATTCTAATAATTTTTTAGAACTAACATATTATAATTATTTTTGTCTAGAATATCTCAAAGGGAACTATTTCCAAACCCCAGTCCCAACCCAAGACTCAAAGTGATGTGTTGAAAACTTTGTGGTTTGCGGCAGCCGATATTAATAAATCGAAATATGTATGTATTGAAGTTGGGGTTGTGAGTCTGAAGATAGTCGACGTGTACATAAATCAAGAGTACATCATGGGGTTGTTAGTAACTCGGAATATTTTGATTTCGGTCATGCAATTTTATAATAAGTATTCTTTTACCTCTAAATGTCACAATTAATTATTGGGGAAATTTCCAAATAGTCTTCCAAGTGGAGGTCCATTTGCCAATTAGTCCTACATCCAATTTTAAACCAAATAGTGCCTACTTTTTGCCAAATAGTCCAAAATTGTGATATGAATATACCACAATACCCTTATTAATAATAATAATAATAATAATAATAATTGGGACAGCAGGTGGCTATCGCCTCACCTGCTGCCGCCGGCCGGTCGAAAAATTTTCCGGCCACCGGAATTTTTTTCCGGTCACCAATTTTTTTCGATCATCTGAAAATATTTACAGGCCACCGGAAAATTTTCCGGCTGTCGGGATTTGTTTTCGGTGTTTTTTTATTTTTTTGGCCCAGGAAATTTCTAACTGTATGTCTGAATTTCTTACTACATGTCCGAATTTCTTACTATATGTAACATGATTTTTATTAAGAATTTCTCCGGCGATATCTTCTTCGGCGAAGTTTCTTTATCGGAGCTTTCTCTCAGCAATTGGCTTCTCAAACTGTTGTCTCCGGCCATAATCTCCGCCGTCGCCGTTTCCCCCACCAGAAAATGTTTTCTCTCGTCGATCTTCGCGAATTCCAAGCTCGAATTGCCGGCGGAAAACTCCTCTCGTATTTGGGCATTTTAATGAAATTGAAAGTGAACAACACTTTGAACTTGGGATTCGACCGCAGGAGAGTAACCGAAGACGAAGCCTTCGAATCCAATGAACGATTTCTGCTCAACAAAACATATCTCGAAGATCCGGTGAACCAACAATCCTTCTTCTCGGCATCTCCACCTCCTCTGACGGCGGCGCGATTGGTCGATTCGAAAACCAAATTGAAAAATGAATCCTCGCCGGCCGTTTCTCCATCGCCTCCAATTCAAACGCCTCGGTTTCGAGATCCGCATTCATCGTAGATGACATCAGGTCCGACTGCTTCCATTGAAGAGCAAAAGAAGAACAACTGAACGGGAAATTACTAATAAGGGAAATTAAAGCGTCTTCACGCTAAAATCAAAAAATGGATCCCTAGAATCCATCACTTTCGTTGTGATAGTCATTAACATTTAGGAAAATATTGCATTGCTTTATGGGTAACATCTATATCCGTGATATGAAAACCGTAATCTACTATCAGATCATTCAAACATTGAAATTCTTAAAATGGTCCAAGTGTTAACATTTCTTTGTGTACATGCATCTAACAGTTACGACATGATGGGTATAATACACAATTGCTATTGTAATCTTTTTTTTAATAATGTATACATATATGTACCTGTTAATTGCATATAATCTATATTTTTTCATGTGGTTTATGTTCTTAATTTTGCATTATTTTTCACAATCTAGTGTAGTCAGTTTTTTTTTTTCATCCCAGACATTTTTTTACTATATGTCTGGATTTTTCACTATGTCTGAATTTCTTACTAAATGTCCAAACATTTCTTATTTTAATGTCCAAAAAGTATTTCCGGTCACCGAAAACATTACTTTCTATATGTCCAAATTTCTGACTATATGTCCGAATTTCTTATTATATGTAACAGGTTTTTTATTAAGAATTTCTTACTTTATAGTGAGATTTCTTACTTTATGTTTGCTGGGCAAAAAAAA
>BMAC01000007.1:1877482-1921961 GCA_014905375.1 Phtheirospermum japonicum | reverse complement strand
AGAAAGGGTTGGGGGTTTATATAGAGGACGCAGGGGCAGAATCATCAAAATGGGTCAAAATTACAAAATTTCCTGCGTCGCATTCGATCGACTGACTACCAGTCTCATCCTCAACGAACCAGCTTCTGCCGAGCAGTCGATTTGGGCTGGGTTAGTCGATCGACTGGACTAGCAGTCGATTGACTGCATGTCAGTCGATCGACTGGCATGGCTGCTCCTGGCTCGGTTTTCTTGTTTTCCGCTCCAGACATCTATCGGTTGTCGTTCCTTGTTCGCATCATGCTCCCTTACTTATTTTCAGTTTTCCATTCCATAGCGAGTCGAATGGAATGCCCAAAGCGTGCGCGGGTCCCGCTTGATTATTCTACGGCCAAAAATATAAAAATGAGTGAAAAACTGTGAAAACATAATAAAAACCGCGCAAACGCTACAAAAACATAAAACTAACAAAATAGGCCTAATCGACTCCTAATACCCATAAATGCAAGCAAAACACATGCAAATGTGACACAAAAAGGTAACAAAAATACGTACAAAAACGTGCAAATCAACCACCCCACACTTAGAATGATTGCTTGTCCTCAAGCAAATCTAGAATTGCGAAACTACCCCTGGATGATGCACAACAAAACCTAGTTCGAGACGTCGCATGCTACAATGCTTGTTAGCTTGATCAAAAATGACGACAATGAAGCATTGACCAAGAAAGTTTAGATCGACTCCCAGAACCTAAAAGTACAAGGTAACCCTCCAAACCGGTCCTCTCGTCCTTGCCCCGGATAAGGTCTATCCACGCTCGAACCGTTAATCGTCTCCCTATTAGCCCCAATCATCTACAACTCTCTTTGACAAACAAAAACTAAAAATAAAAAAAGGAAATGTGCAATGGTTGGACATTTATTACGTAATAACTTCAAGGATTTATAACGTATCCTTGTTTATTCATCAATATTTTTTTTCGTTCTCTTTTTTTATTACAATTTTTTTTCTTTTTTTTTTCAATACAAAGAGGGTACAACTACTCCGATCACTCGTTGCTACTAGCAACTTACAATGTTTCTCAATTGAGCAAATGGAGTAATTGGCGACTCCAAAATACAAAACAAAAATCCTATAGAGAGTGTTCGATGACGAGGCTAGTTAAGGCACTAGTTCTAAATTGAGCTCAAGGATAGCACGAAACTAAAGCCGAACAAAGTTTCCAACAAGTTAAGCTACCTAAGTCCACTACATCTGATCGACAATCTAAACTTCCTAACCAAATCATCAAAACCGCGTCACTTCGCCAAGGTTCCAAGCAAAAATAACACACACACTACTCGAATTATCACAAGCAAGCATAGAAACAACTTAAAAACCTAAGGCGAACCCTAACCACCACCCCACACTTAAAACATAGAAATGTCCTCATTGCAAATTAAGCTAAAAAGTGGTAAAAAGTGTAAAGGGAAAATAAAATGCCCCTATTCTCGAGCTTGTGATGATGCGGTCGTGCAAAGTCCTCTCCGGGAGTCGAGACAAGCGATCTACAAGAAATAAACACACGGGGGGTTGCAAAAATAAGTTATGTACAAAAAGTGAGAATCTTTTTGGGGTTTTCGAAATTTCTATTTTGTTTGGATTTATTTTTTTTACTTTTTTTCTTTTTTAAAATTGGGTTGCCTCCCAATGAGCGCTACTTTAACGTCTATAGCTCGACGGTCTTTATGAGTGATGCTATCCGGGATCCAAGAAGAGGTGGTGATCATGCCACGCCTTGGTGTTCTCTAGAAGAC
Source organism: Phtheirospermum japonicum (assembly GCA_014905375.1). Lineage (NCBI taxonomy): Eukaryota > Viridiplantae > Streptophyta > Magnoliopsida > Lamiales > Orobanchaceae > Phtheirospermum > Phtheirospermum japonicum. The sequence goes on along the minus strand of BMAC01000007.1, from coordinate 1,920,186 downwards.
ACACCGGGTGACAAAAAGGCGGGCAAGTCGAGCAAGATGGAAGATCAAAACAACAAAATCGTGGGCTTGCTTCGGAGGTCAGAAGAGTGAGTAGTTGACCACCAAAACTTGATCAACACAAAATGGGTCAAAGTACTCCATCGTCTCCCCAACCGCCATCTCCTCTCTCTCAACTTTAGAAGTAGTCATAGTCGGGCTCAAGAGAGTAGGATCCAACACATCACCCACTACCTCTTCCACCTCCTCTTGTTCAAGTAGACATAAGGCATCGGGTGGTGGTAAAGGAGGCTCGAGTATCTCCACATCCTCCAAAATTGGCACGACTTCATCATCCTCACAAGGAGCAAGTAAGCTCAACACTCCAAGTGCCATTGGAACCCCCAAAGGAGACTCCCCTTCACATTCCTTTACGATATCTTCAAAAAGCACGAGAGGGGTAAGGCCGACTTCCAACCCTTTCTCCTCACCCACTAACTCCACCACCTTACACACCTCTTTCAAAAGACCGTCAAAACTTGAATTGCCATCAGCAAAGGTGGGATCCACCACATCAATGGTGGGCATCTTGTCAAGATGAGGTTGTTTGAGCTCGTCCACATCGTTGTAGATTTTCTCTATTTGTGTCTCCATGCGAGCAAGGCATTCATCCGATTGTCGAACCGCATCCACGAGCTCGTCTAACGAGATTCTAAATCCCGAGGTTCGGACATAGATATATCTTGAGAAAAGGTGGTGTAAGGATCATCGCTCAAAGTATACGAACTTGAGGTGGGTAAATTTTAAAAGTCGTAGCTCGAAGAATAGGAATCATAGATTGATGGAGCATACGAGTCAAATTTGGGTAAGAAGAAGGCGGGTCGAGTGGAGCATATGGATCGCCAAAACCCGGATCATAAGAATCATGAGGTGGTGCATAAGGATCCGTGCTAGGATTATAGGAATATGAAACCGGTGGAGAAAATAAAGGGCTTGGGCCGGAATAATCGAGAGGGTGGGCCCATTATCGACCGCTCGGAGCATACGGGTTAATCATAAATCAAGGGGAGCCGATAGCTTGAAGAGTGGTGTATGGATTGGGGCAATCGGGAATTTGGATATAAGGGTCATCATATGGAAAACTAGCTCGGTAGTTTGCCATCTCCGGTCGGATCAATCTAGCGGACTGTGAGGTGATGATGTGGGCCCGAATGAAGCTTGCGGCGGAGGCATCCCTTTGTCATCGTGTGTGTGAGCGGGTGGCATCGGAATCTCAAATGAATAGGTCATCGTTCGCTCTCATCCGAGCGATCGCCTACCTTGCATACACAACACTCAACAAAGGATTACGGGCATCGAATGTAAAATAAAAATCTAATCTAACAACTAACTAAGATAACAAGAGAAGTAATTAAGAACACCATTATCCTTAATCTATCCCCGGCAACGGCGCCAAAATTTGATCGAAGATCTCTTAGCACTCTAATTTAAGAAATTGTCTCCGCAATAGTACGGAGTCGATTGTAGAGCGGTGAGTTATTTTCGAGTCGTGTCTCTCGAAGATAGATATTATCGGCAATCGGTGTTTTTACTTAATCTCTTGTTAATCTCGATTAAACTAATCTACTATAAGAAAGCAATAGTCATTTGGTTTGGGTTTGAGTTTTTAATACTAAAGCTTGAATTGAAATGATATCTTGAAAATACTAATTAAAGCAAATGGGAATAAGTATTTAAAGCTTGCTTGAAAATAAATAATTTTGAGAAAGTTAATTAAATATTAATTAAAAACCTTAAATAAGCTAAAGTTACTAAATTAAAGAAATCTTGCAAGTTGAAAGGGATAATGGAGAGAAAATCAAGCTTTAAAATTGAGAGTAGTCAAAGAGCATTAAATAGGAAGAAGTTAAATTCATCAAAGAGCAAAGTTACATACATCTTTCAAAGACCAAATGTTTGTTTAGACATAAAGAGTAAAAAGCTTCAAGATGAATGCTTCAATAGAGTTTTTGCCTAAAGGAGAATAACAAGCTGGAAATGAAAATGGGATTTTGGAATGCAATGAACAACAACACAAATTAAAACCTAACAACCACTATTTAAACAATAAAAATCAATCAAGAAAAAAAAAATAGAAGAGAGAAACATTACTACCAATTTGGCATTCTAAATAAAGCTCCAAGTTTGCTACAATATTCAAAAGATAGAAACCAACTTCAACACAACAAGAACCACAAATGAAGGAGGTGTCCACCCTCTCCAACACTTGCTAAGAACAACTAACTAAAGCTAACCAAACTAAACTACTCTAAAATTTATTAAACTAGGGTTTAAAAGGCAAAGGAATGGTAGAGGAGCTTGGAGGAGATGGAACAAGTCCAAAATCCACCAAGGAAGGGATAAGGTAGGTGGAGAAAGGGTTGGGGGTTTATATAGAGGACGCAGGGGCAGAATCATCAAAATGGGTCAAAATTACAAAATTTCCTGCGTCGCATTCGATCGACTGAAACCCTGTCGATTGACAGCTTCATCCTCAACGACCCATCTTCTACCGAGCAGTCGATTTGGGTTGGGTCATTCGATCGACTGCATGCCAGTCGATCGACTGGCATGGCTGCTCCCTGCTCGGTTTTCTCATTTCTCGCTCCAAACGTCCGCCGGTTGTCGTTCCTTGTTCGCGCTATGTTCCCTTACTTGTTTTCACTTGTCCGTTATATAGCGAGTTGAATGGAATGCCCTAAGCGTGCGCGGGTCCCGCTTGGTCATTCTACGGCCAAAAATATAAAAACGAGTGAAAAACTACGAAAACATAATAAAAACCGCGCAAACGTTACAAAAACCTAAAACTAATGAAATAGGCCTAATCGGCTCCTAATACCCATAAATGAGAGCAAAACATATGCAAACGCGATACTAAAAAGTAACAAAAACACGTACAAAAACGTGCAAATCACCCAATTCTTCCGAATCTCAAGTTTATTTATTTTTAATCATAGTTTTGAAGTAATAACTACGAAGTCTTAGTAAATATCTGGAGGTTTATCCGTAAGTTGTAGTGTTTTTTCACCAAGGTCACATCATCTAATCAATTTTGTTTTAGTGGTAACCTGAAGTATGATTAGAAGTTTGTTGGACTTATAAAGGCTTCATTATTTATGGACCATTGAGTGGCGGAGTGTACTGGTTTCATTTACATAATATAATATCATTTCCATCTCATTTATCCTAGTGTGGTGATTTTTGGTTAGTTGGAGCACCTCCTCCTAAATGGAGTTGAGAGTAGGTGTATAATGATGGTTTTGGTACAATGATTGGAAGTTTTAATTGTTTCAAATTGTAAAAATCTTTTTTACCTTGTTGATAGTGAAATCTTTCTCTAATTAACTCATCTTCTTATGTTAGCTTAGTTCCCATTTTCTTTTTTAAAGTATTTATTTAACTTGGTAATTTATGTTTCTCTTCTTTTTTTTCAAGTTAACAAAGATGACCTCCAGTTTAAACCTACAGATCATTACATTTTGCAACATCAACTTTATCAAAGAATTCTATTTAAACAATAAAGATGACTCTACCACGTTGATGGAAATTAACTGGATCTGATGTTTTAAATGGGTTGACCATTGTTTTTATGTTTTTGTTTCCCAAAATGCTCGAGGATGTAAATTTCTTTTAGAGCTACTAAGTCATGTCATCTTCATATGCTATTGATTAGTTTTGGTTGCTTCATTAGCCATTATTTTTTTGTCCTATTATTGCGAGAAACAAAAATAAATTTACTTCTGCCATTTCAATTTGATTGCTTCTACTGTATATTCATTTTATTCAGTTGATCAAGCAAGCAACGAGGGGGAAGCTATTTCAATCCCACCACCGGTAGGCATGAGAGCGTATGGAACTGCGGAACGTCGATTGTAACACTTTGTGAATTTATGCTTGGTCCATCTTTCCATCATTAGATGTATATGTGTATTTACAAAAATAATTAAATTGATATCTTGTGATGAGTTGTGCGTATTGCCTGAGTTATGTGTATTGCGTGCAGGTATTCAATATGGAGGGACCTTAATCGGACAATGACATTGACGTAGTTTGTAGACGTTGGGCCGGATATTTTCTAGAGGTCATCAATTGAGGGTGCGCAATATATCTTATTTTGGTTTAAGGAACAAATATCTATGATGAAACCTTTTTTTTTTATGTGACTTGTGAGTGGTTGTTGATTTGAACACTTGATAAATATTGTGATTTTTTTTTCTTGGGGGGGGGGGGGGGATGCTTTGAATGGGATTGGGATGTTGTATTTGGTTACTTATAATTTCAATGAGGATTTGGTGTTTTTAATAGTATTGTATATTTGATGTTTTATATTTGATGAAAACGTTATAAAAATTCAAGTTTCCAGAACCTTTTTTTGGGAAAAGACGTTATAAAAGTGTGTTTATACTAGAATGTATACTAAAAAAGATGTTCTAAAAGGCAGAACTTTTTAGAACGGTATTGTAGAAAAGACGTTCTGGAAAGTTATACTTTCCAGAATGGCTTTTATAAATACCGTTATGGAAAGTTATACTTTCTAAAACGTCTTTTCTAAATACCGTTCAGGAAAGTTATACTTTCGAGATCATTTTTTCAAAAACACTGTTTTGGAAAGTATAACTTTCCAGAACATCTTTTTGAAAATACCGTTCTGGAAAATGTCACATACCAGAACGGTATTTTCGAAAAGACGTTTTGGAAAGTAGCGGATCAACATGGGATGGTACCATTTTAGAACATAAAATTTATTTTTTAGAACGCCTTTTTTTACCCTTCTAGAAAGTCCACCAACTATAAGGGTAAAAAAAAGGCGTTCTGGAAAGTACAGACTTTCTACAACTATGTCACTACAAAAGGTACAGAAAGGCGTTCTGGATAGGGTAGAATTACCCTTTTGGATATGCAATTTCTGCACTAGTGCGAAACCATCGTTAAATATTGAATGGTTATTGAATCGGATAAAAATAGCAAGCTAGAGATAAAATAAAAATAAATCAAATAACCGAGAGCATATGCATGTAAGATGTTATCGGTCCGATTGCTAAAGTTTTTAGATTTTTTGATTGAACTGCGCTATGGAGGGGAAAACTTAGAAAAAATAATACCATCCTTAGAGAACATTTTCACATCAAAAACTCAAATTGCCACAGTACTCTAAGACCAAATAATCAACATTTTTCAATAAATTTATTATCACGGCTAAATATATCCAAACCATCATTAAAATATACTTTCGCATCAATCTTTCTCGACTGAAATGGCCATTAGTATCCATGCCCATTTTTCAGAGGGTAATAAATTGGCAAATGACTTTGAAAATATGATGAGTGGAATGTGAGAAGATTCACATAAGAGCTCGTCAAAATGTCTCTTTCTATACATTTATCTTTGTTCATGAAAAATAGATTCAATTTCCATTGATGAAGCAAGTTCTTTTGTGGTATTGACTGCTTGGTTGAATTCGGTTTCTCTATACTCTTCAAAAGAAGCAATTAACCCTTTAACTCTGATCATAACAACATCAATAAATATATCCTCAGATTGTAAGTCTTTGCTAACAATATTGACTCTACCCAATATGTCATACCAAATAACAATGCTTACTAAGAACTCAAAGTTTCCAAGTTCATATGTTGCTAAAGACTTGGCCTCACTTCTTATTTTGGAGTCAATGTCTCTTTATTTTGCAAGTTGAAGAAAGCTTCTCTATTTTTTTAAGATTGAAGAACTATTGCTTTCACACTTTCAATGCAACTTTCCCATCGAGTCATTGACAATGACTTAAGAGTTAACCCTTTAACGGTTACATTACCTATCAGAATCTTTCACCTCTTTGTAGAATGAGAAGCTAATGTATATTTGTTGTATCACTCCAAAGAAGTCTTTTGCTTTTCCACATGAATTTTCAATATCACAACGTGTTAAGTTCAAACAATGGCAATCACATGGAGTATACAATGTTATTCGATTTATATCCAAAAGTTTTGTTTTTTTTTTTTTTTTGTACGCCTTGGTATTTCCCTTTCATAGTTGCCCCATTGTCATATCCGTGTCCTCTCATATTGTCAATATCAAGACTGATAAGTCCAAAAAGTTGAACTACCAAATAAAGGAGGCACTAACCTCAAAAGAGATCAGCGACCTGAAAGTACTTCCAAATGCGTCACAGCGACCTCTCAAGCCCTCCGTGAATATCCTGGCGACCTCGCTGGTCCTGCAAAACAACGCCTCGAACGGGTCGGATTTCGAGCCCGTTAAGGCCCTCCGACGCTTAAGTTAATAAGCGAAGAACGCTTCAACACTTCTCTTCTCAATAAACAATAATACGATAAAGCGATATCGACTTAGAAAATAATGAGAGGTATGCACCCCTTTTATAGATACCAGAGAAGTCCTCCCCAAGCAAGGGTTACCTTCTCCTACCACAATTCCATAAATACAACAAATGTCTTAGAATTAGGATTCCTCCAATATGCTAAGTTCCCATAAATAAAAAACCTCTCACTAAATTAATAGAATAGGCCTGGGCCTGTTATTCTTTCCATACAGTCCATCGGGACCCCATAAACCACACACATTAAGCCCACGGGCTTTATCATTCATAAATCCTACAACCGAGCTCAAGTACACAACACAAACCTTAAGAGATCACGACCCTATATGAGAACTCATCTCCATACTACAGGTCGCTACTCTACACAAACCAGCTCGCTCACTTCTTAACGACACAATACAGCTCGCCCATCTTCCAGGAGGAACACCCTCTCCTAGAAATGAGGTCGCTTACCACAAATAACCTCATTCATCACACAACACTATGTATGGACATTTTGGTCTGCATCAGCTAGTCCCCCATGTTCTAGCTGATTAAGGCACGAAATCAGGTAGGACATGTAAAAACAGAATTACAAGAGTACAAACACTTCAAAAACAATAAGTAAATCATCATTTTACCTTACCAAACCACGCATCAGAATCACACAGCTCAATAGACCGAGCTATAACACTCATCCTTCCATAGTAAATTATAGAACGTACATGCGACATGCCAAAGTACAGCTTCATTGAACTCACTTCTTTCTAAGATAGTACGATCACCTCGAGAGACGACTTACGAGTCCCCAAACCAAGTTCACAACTATATATATGACGATCTGAAAACACACAACTTTTATCCACCGACTTAAAATCATATTCGGACTCAATAACTTCAAAAATGCAATCATAAACAAATAAAACACACAACATGCACAAATCACCTCACCACTTTACATCAACCATCCAACCTGATATATCGAGATATACAACAATCATCCCATAAGAATTTACCACATAAAATCACGACCTCAAAAAGATCAGCTCGTTGAGGTCGCTCATCGTCCAAGAAGACATACCTTCAAGTCCCCAAGTCGAGTCCCCAGACCCATATCTGACGACCTAAAACCATACAGCCTTCCTTCTACAGCCTGAAGTTATAATCGGGCACAATAATACAAGAAAATATATGCTTTTGAAAATTCAAAACCATAAACCATTTACTCGACCTAAAACAGGTTGATCAAAAAATCATTCCATACCACAAATCATAATCATTTAGCTTTCCAAGATCCCATACCATAATCTATAATAGTCCATCAAAGCCCAATATTGCGTTAACCATAAAGGCACAGAAACCCATAAAACCATAAACCATAAAGACATTATCGACCTAAAACAGGTGGCTAGTAAACCATTGCACCCACAAATCACCATTAATCTACTAAAATCATCAGCCCATTCCATATAAACCATCATCAACCTAACAAAAGTGTTAGCCCATAACACACTCATAAAATATATGTCGAATCAAAAAAAAATCACATCAAATCACACATGACCCAGAAAAACTATTCAGTTCCCTAAGTTCGAATAAAACAGTTAGACCACACATAATACACTTATACCCATATAACAATAACATGGGACTGAAAACTACTCAGACCCCCATGTTTAATTAATGCAAGCAAAACAAAACAACCAAGCCACATCAACTCAATAAAGCTCGCCTATATAATCCCCCAAGTTAATGCAACCAAGTATTTCAAACATGTTAAATTAAATACCAAATAAACCTGACTCGCACATAGGTCGCACGAACTCGTAACCAATCACAATCATATTTCCTACCCTCACAAGACCATGAGATTAAAAAGAATAGTCGAACCATGACTTATACACAATCCAATAGAGCTAAACCAGCTCGCATATAAAACATACTAGCTCGTACAGACATAACCATCCATAATACCAGAACATAGTATCTCGTAAGTCAAACACATAAAATAACACAAATCTTAACCATAAAAAATCATCAAAATAGCTAGCCCAACTTTATTTATTGTAAAAAACACCAAACTTCCAAAACACAAACTTCATACGGGAGAAGTGCCCTCCGGCCCGGAGTTACCTTCTCCCGCCACAAGAACACAACTGTCCACAATAACAAACTCTCTACGCAAAAATTACAACCAGCCACACTTCTCCCATGAGATCGCAAGATTCCAAAAACAATCGAACCATAACCCATAAACAATGCAATTAACCAGCATTCAGAACATATAGCTCGCATAAAAACAACCATTCATAAGAACATAAGAAAAATATGTAAGTCAAGCATATCCTTTCCAATCACAAGTACAACATCACAACCACTTAACCATAGCGAATCAACAAAATAGCTCGCGCAACTTCATTCATTATATATCATTAAAATTACTCATCTTTCCCAAAACACAAACTTCATGCGGAGTTACCTCCTCCCGCCACAAAAACAAAACTTCTCAAAACGAACTTCCCAGAATGACTTTTCATCAAAAAACACAATTTCTCAAAGCGACCTCTTATCACAAAAAACAAAACTTCTCAATCCCCACTTTGTGCGGGAGAAGTGCCCTCCGGTCCAGAGTTACCTTCTCCCGCCATAAAAACACCACTTTCCACAATCACAAACTTCATCGCCGACCTAATAGAAGCTTCAGCCCACAATCCACAAAAATATTCACTAAGGGAGAGGTGCCCTCCGGTCCGGAGTTACCCTCTCCCCCCATCGCCGACCTCATAAAAGCGTCAGCCCACAATCCATAAAAATATTCACTAAGGGAGAGGTGCCCTCCGGTCCATAGTTACCCTCTCCCCCCATCGCCGACCTCATAAAAGCGTCGGGTTTTAACTATCATCGACCTAATGAGAGCGTCGGAATTGAACCATCGTCGACCTAATGAAAGCGTCAGAATTAAACCACCATCGACCTAATGAGAGCGTCGGAATTGAACCATCATCGACCTAATGAAAGCGTCGGGATTAAACCATCATCGACCTAATGGAAGCGTCGGAATTAAACCATCATCGACCTAATGAAAGCATCGGGATTAAACCATCATCGACCTAATGGAAGCGTCGGAATTAAACCATCATCGACCTAATGAAAGCGTCGGAATTTAAACATAAAACCCATATTGGATCATAAAGTCTAGATCGCACAAGATTGTCAAGATCGTGTAATGAGGTCATAGAGACCATACCGAGATCGCGAAGACCTTAACATGTTAATTATACATATTTTTCGTAAATCAGATCATAAAACCATTTAGATTGAATCACACACCATAACCATTTAAATCAATTATTTCCCCCATGCTCAACCACATAAAAATAAACAGGGCATAAATTAGAAACTGTCCCTTTCATGATATTTCAAAAAGCGTACCCGATATGTATTCATATTGGCGCATTCACTTCTCCTTGAATATCCAACTACGCGACCTTTTTGTTTTTAGGTAGCATAATTCCCTGATCTCCTTTTTGTCAATGTTTGGACACGCGACCTGATACATGGCCTTAAACATTGGCGACCTCTTCGCATTGGGTTACCCATCTCCGAATTACATACCGGGCAACCCACAAATTAACCCTAAGTTAATACGACCTAAACAAGCCCTGCACCCACATTCGTTAGCATAATCATAGAAAATATCATCCGAATATAAAAACCATACTCGCGCCAATAACATTTTAATCAAACATCTTTCAAACCAAAAATCTCCATTTCCCACAACCACAAATATCATATCACCATCGAGCCATATAGGATCAAACAAAACTGACACAAGTATTTCTAGCACACATATACCAACTTTAAAGATTAAGCTGCTTTAATCGGTAATGAATTAGAGAACAAACTATACACCACTGAAAATCCTTACGAGTCTAGTCTCCAATACAAAAATCGGATCTCAAAACGGATAATCCAACAGTGAGTTATGACCATTTTACTGAAGTGTGGCATTGCATAATTTTCATACGGGAATTTGAAAAGATGGGCAACTCTTAGTGTGTTCATAACCATAGAGAATTAAAATAAGTCCTCCTCAACCAAATGTTAAACCACATGTATATCCCCACAAAATAAAATCACATAAATCCAATTAGCACTCTCCACGCATAATTAATATCCCATCATTCATTCTATCAAAACCGTGAAAGAATTTCAAAACCAAATCTATCCAACCCCATGGATAATTAATATTTTATATAATCACATAAATCATACGTTTATCTCTATTAAATCAAATAAACCATAAGTCTATCCTCATGTAAATCAAGTCAATAAACAAGTATTCCATATAACAACCACATCAATCAACCAAACCATACCATCCTCATTTAAACACATCTAAAACAGAATAAATACTTATCTCGATTTTTGATGATTTTGTGGCGTTTGATTCTTACGCGACATCCTCGCCTCAGATTTCGGGGCGCAAAGTAAATCAACCCTCGAAACCAACATTAATACAAAACCACATACAATAACAATAATCCATATAAATAAAATAAACCATCTAAATTAACTGATATTAGACCAAATAATTATAGAAGAATTAGAGCCCCATCAGACGAAATCAATCAAGAGGTTCTATAAATCACATATATAAACACCATCATACGTCATTGACCGCTCATCGTTGAAGCGTCAAAAATATTATTTATAAAAGTCCTCGACTTTCCTCTACTAACTAGTAGCAGCGGCAAGCAAGGGTCGATCCCGCGAGGAGTGTGGATTAATTTGTGATTATTCGTATTTAAGTAAAATAACAAATGGGGGGTAGAGATAATAAACTAACTAACGAGAAATAAATAACTAAATAAACAAAGAAAATAATTAAAACAAATAAACGAAACAAATAAGAAAATAAGAAGTAATAATAAAATAACTTTCCAGTCCTAGTCAGTTTCCACCCTCGTTCAATGCATTTAACCAATTGCAATATAAAGTCCACTCTTCATATGAAACTAAAAACCCTAAGTAACAATAAGCTCTGCTACTCGAATTTGCCCTTACCGTTTACTCAATTAAAATAAGCTCTTTAATTGATTCTAATTATTGAATAACCTAGAATAAGCTCTCTAGATTTAACCCAACAACAGCATTAAGAACCAAGAAAATAGGTTAATCTAAGCAATAAACACATAAGCTCGGTTTATTTAACTTATGTTGTGTTACCCCAATGATACGCGACCATTATTTGCTTCATAGAAATCGAAACTACAACAATTACACGGGAAGCAGTTCTCTTTCTAGCAAGTGACAACCAAAACCCTAATCTAGGTGGCTAATCCAAACCAAGAATTCAGCAATCATGTCATGAAATAAGCAATCATGATATGTAAACAAGATAACACAAGCAATCTCATATGAAGAACGAAAGAAATACGCATAAATTAATTAAAACATAATCTCACGAGGGTTTCAACATCCCTAGGAGTAGATAAAACAATCACTCTCTAATGGAGTTCATAGAATAATAAAGAAGAAAAATAAATAAGAAGAACATAATTCTAGATAAGAAAGGGATAAGAGAGCTTAGATCTTGAATCTTGAGTCTTCAATCTTTAAGCTCTTGATAGATGGTTGAATTGGGTGTTTTTGACTCCTTTTGGTGTCTTGGAACCCTAAGATTAATGTACAGGACGTTTTTGAAGGATTATGGGGGGTATTTATAGGTGTAGATGTCTCGGAAAATAAGTTTCCTTGTAAAAATAGGTTTTCCGCCCCTTCTATGTCGGTTAAGCACTTTCCATAACTGTGTCCTGCACTTTCTATACCGGTTTCCTCGCAGAAATAGGACTCCCAGCGCCAGGCTGGGCGGGCGCTTGCGGCATGGGCGAGTCAAGGTCGGCAGTGCTCGTCAGGCTGGCAGGCTCGCTGGATACTATAACGGTTCTTGACTGGCAGTGATGTTAGCTGTTTCCTGCTTTCTATAACGGTTGATCCTAGCAATAACCCATCTAGAAAGTTAAGAATCGTCCTTTCTTTGCCAATTCACTCGTTTTGTCTCTCGTTTCCTCGTGCAACTCTCATGCATTCTTCAACTCACCAATTTAGCACCTGATTACTGCAAAATAGATCAAAAACACACAATTGGTGCTCGACTACTCATAATAATAAATATGCGAGAAATAAATATATATAAGAATATTAAGCGCATAAAAATATAAGAATTAAACCATTAAATAAAGCACAATTTCTCGCCTATCAAATTCCCCCAAACTTAAATCTTGCTTGTCCTAAAGCAACATATAGAACTTAAGCACAAAATAAATATAAGATAAGTAAGTCACTCGAATTGATCAAATGAACCCATCCGAACTCTAGACACCATTATATTTCCAGAAATCGCAAGCGTTTCATGTGTTGACTCAAGTGACCCCAGCAGTTAGGCAACCCCTTTTCATATACGCCACGTCAATGTACTATGGTGCCCCCTCGCTTATCGTTGGTTCGACTCTATCCATCGTTGGTAGCGATCAAATATCTCGTCCTCCCATTTATTTATATTCTTTTTAATTTTTTTAAATTGAGGCCCGCAGCTCCGCACTACCGTTCTTGACTTGARTTGATAATGATTCGGCGCTGGATAGGAGGATCGTCTTGATTTGGTATTTGAATTGTTGAGTTCACCTCCGCCATGTTTGAGATGTTGGTTGAATTGCGCCACTTGAGTAAGTGCATAGAATTTGTTGAGCTACTAGCATCTTCGTAGAATTTTTCCCTTAGAATTGTAAGCGAATTGCACTTAATACACGGATAGGCAGCTGTTTCGGCACCTCAATTCTTTTTCTCATTCTTTTTTTTTTCATTTTCAATTTTCAACTAACACCATGCCGGTATACTCCAACCGGACTTTATTTGACTTCTGTTTTGACTAACGAGATATCATCACACAACCGCCAACTTCAAGGCCCCACACAACTCATATTGAGTACGGCAACCACAAGGACATATCAACAACGCAACAATCTAGAATTGACGCCCCACATATGAATCACAAAAGCACTAACATGCGTACCATTGACCTCTAAATCAAATGACGACTAAAAATTTAACCGAAACATAATTCATCAAAGCAATTCAAACAAGTACTTTTAACTATTTTAATTTAACTCCCGGAAATTAATTGCAAAAATTTAAAAAATTTCAAAAATTCAGCCCATATGCAATATAAACCATTAAAAATTCAGCCCATATGCAATATAAACCATTAAAAATTCAGCCCATATGCAATATAAACCATTAATTCTCACTCCCCCAAACTTAAACTTTAGCTTGTCCTCAAGTGAACACAAAGCAAGAACAAGCAAATAATAATTCATAAGGGAAGAGTAATGCAAAAGAAATCACCGGGGTAGACATCGAGGAGGTTCTCGGTTCCAAACGATCTTTTCCGAAAATATGCCCAATCGTCCAAATCAACCAAGATTAGGGGTAAACATCGAGGGGGTTCTCGGTTCCAAACGATCTTTTCCGAAAATATGCCCAATCGTCCAAATCAACCAAGCTTAGTATCCCTTTAACTGCAAAAATAAAAATAAAAATAGAAATAATGTAAACATTGGGTTGCCTCCCAACAAGCGCCTTTTCTTAACGTCATCGGCTTGACGTGCTACCCCTCAATTCCATGGGGGTTTTGGTTGAGGTCTCAAAGTACACGGAGTCCCTATGACCTCATCCTCCTCAAATCTCACTCTTTTCAACGTCGGATGCTTAACCGGATCTTTTCGACTTGGTAGTGATTTCTCATAGGATTTAGCAAAAACAGTGTCGTCTATCACCACGTATGGAAGGTCATCGGTCGCCACCTTCACGAAAACTTCATCCTCGTACACCGCATCCTCCGTTGGGTTCTTAACTGGGTCCTTCCGATTTTGTGCTGGCTTCTCATTAAAATTGGTAAATGTAGTTTCGTCCACCATCTCAAATGGAGGGATCGTAGTCACCACCTTCTCTAAATCTTCATCCCGCACAGGCATCTCGTCATCCTCCTTCATCACTTGGTACTCGGTCCATGATGGCAATGGCTTTGGCTCGGCTTCGTCTTCGATCGGATAAACGATGGAATCATTCGTAGGCTCGACTTCGATAGGAGAAACGAGGGAATTAGGAACATCATTTGTAAGCTCAGGCAGACTATGGTCAACATGTATCTACCTTGTTTTGTCTTCCTCTCTCTCGTATTCATCCTCTAACTCAGGCGCTAGAACCTCCGGAGCTTCGAATTCCTCCACATCTTGCGGCATAATGGCACTAACGCTTCCCATACTCACCTCAGGCTCAAACGGCGATCGTTCCTCTAACTGTACGTCCAACTGGCTTACATGGTCCGCAATTGGACTCACTTGAGCTTCTAGATTTCCTAAACTGGATTGCATGTTGTGTTCATCGTGCTGCCACCCATCTATTTTCTGTTGGAGCTTCAAGATGTTCATCTCTATGTCTTTTACCATCTCTATGAGATCTGGGGACACTGTTTGTGTTTGTGGGCGGTTATCATATTGATTCGAAAAGTCTTGTGCCCTTTGAAAATTTGGAGGGTCCCCCCATCTTGGCTCGTAAGGATAAGGGCCATACTCTCTTTGCCGGTTTCGATTTGCTTCAATCCTAGCTCATAGCGTTAGACAATCATCGGTAACATGATCAAATGTTTGACATAATCTGCATGGTCGAACCGAAGGGATCCTTTCCATAGTCTGCTTAGCCTTCATTGCTTTCACCAAATCTTCTAGCGATGGTCCGGAATTTTGTTCAACAAATGGCTCGGGATAGTATTGTGGATATTGATAATTGAAGCGCGATCCGTCATGCCCAAAAGGTTGTCTCTCCATTCCGTACCTAGCATCATAAGCATAAAATTGGTGAGAGTACGCTGCCATTCCAAAATAATATTTTTTTTAATTTTTGATTTTTTTAAATTAATTTCGAAAATAAATATTTCAATTAATTTCGAAAATAATATTTTTTTAATTAAACGAAATTTAAAAACTAAAATTAAAAAAATTAAAATACGTCAAATCAAAATTTAATACGCGCCACTCCCCGGCAACGGCGCCAAAATTTGACCGCTCG
Organism: Phtheirospermum japonicum; assembly: GCA_014905375.1. Classification (NCBI taxonomy): domain Eukaryota; kingdom Viridiplantae; phylum Streptophyta; class Magnoliopsida; order Lamiales; family Orobanchaceae; genus Phtheirospermum; species Phtheirospermum japonicum. The sequence continues at coordinate 1,904,732 of BMAC01000007.1, read as the reverse complement.
TCGTTGAAGCGTCAAAAATATTATTTATAAAAGTCCTCGACTTTCCTCTACTAACTAGTAGCAGCGGCAAGCAAGGGTCGATCCCGAGAGGAGTGTGGATTAATTTGTGATTATTCGTATTTAAATAAAATAACAAATGGGGGGTATAGATAATAAACTAACTAACGAGAATTAAATAACTAAATAAACAAAGAAAATAATTAAAACAAATAAACGAAACAAATAAGAAAATAAGAAGTAATAATAAAATAACTTTCCAGTCCTAGTTCAGTTTTCACCCTCGTTCAATGCATTTAACCAATTGCAATATAAAATCCACTCATCATATGAAACTAAAAACCCTAAGTAACAATAAGCTCTGCTACTCGAATTTGCCCTTACCGTTTACTCAATTAAAATAGGCTCTTTAATTGATTCTAATTATTGAATAACCTAGAATAAACTCTCTAGATTTAACCCAACAACAGCATTAAGAACCAGGCAAATAGGTTAATCTAAGCAATAAACACATAAACTCGGTTTATTTAACTTATGTTGTGTTACCCCAAATGATACGCGACCATTATTTGCTTCATAGAAATCAAAACTACAACAATTACACGGGAAGCAGTTCTCTTTCTAGCAAGTGACAACCAAATCCCTAATCTAGGTGGTCAATCCAAACCAAGAATTCAGCAATCATGTCATGAAATAAGCAATCATGATATGTAAACAAGATAACACAAGCAATCTCATATGAAGAACGAAAGAAATACGCATAAATTAATTAAAACATAATRTCACGAGGGTTTCAACATCCCTAGGASTAGATAAAACAATCACTCTCTAATGGAGTTCATAMAATAATAAAMAAGAAAAATAAATAAMAAGAACATAATTCTAGATAAGAAAGGGATAAGAGAGCTTAGATCTTGAATCTTGAGTRTTCAATCTTRAAGCTCTTGATYGATGGTTGAATTGGGTGTTTTTGACTCCTTTTGGTGTCTTGGAACCCTAGGATTAATGTACAAGATGTTTTTGAAGGATTATGGGGGGTATTTATAGGTGTAGATGTCTTGGAAAARAAGTTTCCTTGTAAAATTAGGTTTTCCGCCCCTTCTATGTCGGTTAAGCACTTTCCATAACTGTGTCCTGCACTTTCTATACCGGTTTCCTCGCAGAAATAGGACTCCCAGCGCCAGGCTGGGCGGGCGCGTGCGGCATGGGCGAGTCAGGGTCGGCAGTGCTCGCCAGGCTGGCAGGCTCGCTGTATACTATAACGGTTCTTGATTGGCAGTGATGTTAGCTGTTTCCTGCTTTCTATAACGGTTGATCCCAGCGATAACCTATCTAAAAAGTTCAGAATCGTCCTTTCTTTGCCAATTCGCTCGTTTTGTCTCTCGTTTCCTCGTGCAACTCTCATGCATTCTTCAACTCACCAATTTAGCACCTAATTACTGCAAAATAGATCAAAAACACACAATTGGTGCTCGACTACTCATAATAATAAATATGCGAGAAATAAATATATATATATAAGAATATTAAGCACATAAAAATATAAGAATTAAACCATTAAATAAAGCACAGTTTCTCGCCTATCAGTCATTATATATAAAAAGAAATCAACATCCAAATCTCATGCGAAAATAAATTTAGGGATCAATACATCAAACATCTACTACACCAAACTTATATATATTAAACCCCAAATAATAGTAACACCGAAAAGGTAACTCCCTCACTAAATAGCATAATACCAAATAATCAATATCACATACCAAATAGTCCATATCACACGTCTCTAAAATTAAGCAGATGATATCTCAACAGGTAATAAACCATTGATCCAAAAACTTTATTACAAATGCTCCACTCATCACAACATGCGCGCGTGATCCATAAATCTCATCATGACAAAACTTAGAAAGATATTATTTATACGAAGAACCCATGTGAGAATTTGTGGCTTGCATGAAATTGTTTGAACCACTGTAATTATAATCTCTTCCATACAATTTATTTTTCAAGATTCTTAATTAACACATAGTAAATATATCAGCTCTACGATATCTTACCAATTCCAATAAACCCTCCGATATACCAACAATTGGACAAAATAACTTGATACGCACAAGTACAGTACACACGTAAATTTTTTTTCTCTTTTTAAACCAACACATATCCACATATCCCATTAAGATATTCAATTAAGCCATAAAGAACCACCTAATCAGATGCCAATTCTCGATAATAAATCAAATAATCCGATTTACCATAACTAACCATATAGATCATATAATCAATCAACCAAACCATCATTCTTTAAACACATATAAAAGGACATAAATACTTATCTCAATTTTTATTGCGTTCGGTTGATACGCGACCTCATCGTCTTAGACTCCGAGCAACAAAGTAAATCGATCTTGAATATTTTGACACGCGACCTCCCCGCGTTTGTTTATATTGACAATTCCCGGGTTATATTCCAGGCATATAGGGTAACCCTTAAAAACCAAGATTAAAAATAATACAAACTAAACAAATAGACCTCACGTCTTTCACTCAAGGACTCGATGTCTCTCTTTCCCACAGACGGCGCCAATTTGATAAGTCCAAAAAATTGAACTACCAAATAAAGGAGGCACTAACCTCAAAAGAGATCAGCGACCTGAAAATACTTGCAAATGCGTCACAGCGACCTCTCAAGCCCTCCATGAATATCCTGGCGACCTCGCTGGTCCTGCAAAATAACGCCTCGAACGGGTCGGATTTCGAGCCCGTTAAGGCTCTCCGACACTTAAGTTAATAAGCGAAGAACACTTCAACACTTCTCCTCTCAATAAACAATAATACGATAAAGCGATATCGACTTAGAAAATAATGAGAGGTATGCACCCCTTTTATAGATACCAGAGAAGTCCTCCCCAAGTAAGGGTTACCTTCTCCTACCACAATTCCATAAATACAACAACTGTCTTAGAATTAGGATTCCTCCAATATGCTAAGTTCCCATAAATAATAAACCTCTCACTAAATTAATAGAATAGGTTTGGGCCTGTTATTCTTTCCATACAGTTCATCGGGACCCCATAAACCACACACATTAAGCCCACGGGCTTTATCATTCATAAATCCTACAACCGAACTCAAGTACACAGCCCAAACCATAAGAGATCACGACCTTATATGAGAACTCATCCCCATACTACAGGTCGCTACTCTACACAAACCAGCTCGCTCACTTATTAAGGACACAATACAGCTCGCCCATCTTTCAGGAGGAACACCCTCTCCTAAAAATGAGGTCGCTTACCACAAATAATCTCATTCATCACACATTGATCCGCATCAAAGACCAAGATTGTTCAACATGTTTTACAACTCTTCAAACATTATAGAATCATCAACGCATCTTATAACCAAAGACATTTGCTCTTCGTTACTAACATACGGAGTTTAATCAAGTATCACAGAAAAGAATTTAGCTTCTTTAATCTTTTTAAGAATAAGACTCTTGATTTCAGAAGCTATCAAGATTATCAATTCATTTTGAAATTTAGAGATAAGATAATGATGACGACCTTACTTTCAAGATGATTCTTCATAATGGGATCCCATTCAGCAATCATCTCAATCGTAGACATAAAATTCCCATTGCTATTTTCATATACTTTCGCATTACTACCACAAAATGCCAAGTTTTGCTTGGCCAAGAATTTCACAACTGAAATTAATCGAATAAAATCAACCTCCAATGAACTTTTTCTTTCTTGACTTGATCTTTGATAACGTGATCAATTATTCTGCCTTTCTCTAGTCAGATACATAACTCAATCTAACTAGTGTAGTTCTTGACATGCTCAATACTTTTCCATGCTCTTTAAGTCTACTGCCAATATGCCCCCAATAACAATATCCCTCATTAGCTAACTGACTTGGTTGAGGCGCCATTTTAAACAACTTGCAACAAAAAACAAAATGCTTTGCCAAGTGCTTTTGAATACACCAACCAATCTCTTTTATATTTTTAGCCATTAGTAAAAAACGGGTGTATAATTCTGAAGAAAAACTTCTCTTTGCTCCATCTTGGGACCTTTTCCTATTAACACATCTCTTATCGGACCCTTCTCCACTAATTGATCATTCTGCTTATGATCTAAGTTCTCTCAATTTCTTGGTGAAAGTATGAATGTCCTAAAGAGAATCAAATTTAAAAATATTATACTTGATCACAATTATTATATATATCGTCATATATATGGCATTGCATTTATTGAATTATTGTTTTGATTGTTTGTGATTATTCATATAAATGTTCCCGTGGAGTTAATGGTGTCATTGATATGATTAGATGTCATTGATAAAACATTACTCTTAAAATAGCCACGACTAACGATTATCAAGATTGGGATATTGATAATATAATATATGTCGGCATGTGGTCTGCATAACATTTTAGAGAATGCAGTAAGTCTCACGACTGCGAATAATAGTTATTCGTGATGAACATGGATACTTTGGAGAGTATTGGTAAACCCTATTGATAAGTTATTTATTGTATGTCTATAAACTTATCAGTGTATAAAGCGTGTGATAATCCTTCGACTTGAGGTCAATACGCACCTTATTTGCTGAGTGGTGTACTTTGACCATGACCAACGCTTGCACTCCTTTTGGGGTAGATACGGCTTGTGTTGGGTGCACCATGATGTAAATGAATGTGGTAGTTGAGCCAAGAAAGAATTTATTTCACGATTGGAATTTCGAGAGTGATCACTCATAATCTCTATATTAGGTCGACTAAAGTCATTGGCCAATGCAAGAGACATGTTCAATATATTAATTGAAGTATTGTCTAGTTGTCGACTAATAAAGATGAGATAAATTGATTAAGCCATTGAGATAGACACTTGAATAAATCTTAAGTTTAATCAAGTGATTCGCAATGAAAGAAATTTCACCAAAACTTTGTATAAAAGTTATAATTCGCTGAGTTCAAGTGAATGTTCTTTATATATTGAGTTCGTCCAACTAAGCCGTTTAGGAGTTTTGTTTGGATCATCATTGGATTGATGTCATATATAAATGCCTATAGAATCACACTATATGCGATTAGTTTTCCGATTAAAGAGTGTATCAAGAAAGTATTAAATATTCAATTTAGAATTGTAATATTTAATTGTTAATAATTATGATATTAATTTCTGTTTGATAGAAATTATTTAATTAAACTAAATTGGATTTGGATTTAATTATTTATGTTATATTAATAAAGGTACTTGGGCTAAAATTATTTTGGGCACATGTCTTGGATAGTCCAACCCTTTTTATGATTAGAGCTCTCTTATGTACCTAGTATAAATACAACATAAAATCATAAGTTGAAAACAATGAAAATACGATGAAAAACAAGAGAGTTTTTAAAAAACATAAATCCTAATTTTGAGATTGGGAGTTCTTGAGCCTTCGTGGGACTCGTACCTGAATTTACGGTAAGGGTTTCATACTTTTATTTCGTTTATTTATTATATAAATATATTCGTTTTTTGGATCTAAATTTTTAAAACTTTTGCTGTTGTGTTCGTCTCTACGAATTTCAACAGTGGTATCAGAGCCCGGGGCTGTGTCAACGATTATGTTTATAATTTTATAATATTAATCATCGATTGATTATAGTTTAATTGATTTTAATTTGATTTTAGGAATAATTAAAATAGTTTTAATTAATCAGTTTTTATTTTAGTTTAATTTGATTAAACTAGAATCAGTTTTCGAAACTGAAAGTGAAAGGTTTTGTTTATTTAATTAGATTAAATTACTATTATTTAAAAAAAATAAAAATTGGAAAAACTGGAAACTGAGCCTTACCTGCGTTGAGCTGCCAAAACTTGCTGGCTGGGCCCACCCGCCTTGGAGACACCGATGGCCGAAGCGACCTCCTGCTGAGCAGACGACGTTCTCCAAATGACGGGTAGCACGGCGACTGGGTGACGAAGGGGCCGAGCTTTGGCCGCTGCACCCCAGCTCTTCAGGGCCGGTTCCGGCCTTCTCCAGCGAGGTTTTCCGGCGGGCCCCTAGGTCCGTTAGATTCGTCTCGTCAAAGGCTACGGTATGGTGCCGGCGGTTTTGACCGACGAAGGCCGAATCAAAAGCCCTAAATTCGATTTAGGGCTTGGTAGAAGTTTTGAGAATTTGATATAACTTTGGGCCTAATTGTAATTTTGGAGATTTATGAAAGTCACAGAATTACCCTTAGTTTTTAGAAAACTACGAGACAGCCCGAAACCTTTCAGAAATTGCGTTTTAACCCCAAAAACTTTTCAGAAAACTGTTTTAAGTCCAAATAGCATTCCTGTAATTACTAAGATTTTCGAAGATTACAGAAAGAACCCTGAAACTTTCAGAAAATCTTAAGGGGCTGTTTGGCTATGCTGAAAATTCTGAAATTTGTATTTTTACTAAAAATCTTTTAAAATTGTCTTGAAAATTAATTTTAAATTTAGAATTTAATCAATTTCTAAGTTAGAGCTTTTTTAAAAATTATTTATAAATAAGAATTAAATTTGGAATTTAATAATTTCTAAATTTAAACCTTTTAAAATTTATTTAGAAATAAGAATTAAATTTGAAATTTAATGATTTCTAAATTTTAAACCTTTTAAAATAATTTAGAAATCGAATTAAATTTGGAATTTAATTTTTCTAAATTTAAATGATTAACCCATGATTATTATTATATTATTGTATTATTTTATAATGTAAATTAAATTAAAATTTTGAATTTTAATTTTAATTATGGAATTGTTCTTCTACTTGCAATAATTGTCTATGTGTTCGTAGATTACTTTTTAGCATAGAGTCCGCATATATTGTCTGGTAGGCGGCGCCCATTATTTGTCGGACCGTTTGCTTACAAACTCTGGGTAGGCGGCGCCCAATATTTGTCGGACCGTTTGCTTATAAATTATGGGTAGGCGGCGCCCAATAATTGTTTACTATTCATTTGGATCTTGTTAATTGTTAAACCCCGATAAATGTTCCCCAAATAAAATATGAGTCTCATCTTGGATGAACGCGCTGTCCATTATAATTGGGTGAGGACAAAACCTTTTTCGTCCATGAGTATTTTCACCCTAGTGCTTGCTCCGGTCGACGAGGTCAAGACTCGCTCATAGGTGCATATGTTTGCGAACGTGTAATGGGGTTGACTCACTTGGTTCTTTCTTGTCGCCCTAGCGTCGGAATCAACTAAGGGCGTAAGATCAGATTAGATTCGATCGACCAAGAGTTATAATTGTCTATAATTGGTTTGGACACCTACCAGTTGTGCTATTGTGGTCATCAGCCCTAGCAGAGGCTGCAATAATATGAATATGGATCTTGGCTCACTATGATCATATTTGATATGAGTCTGTATTCTACCGTGGGGTCGTAGAATATGTTAAAATAGTGGGAGCTAATTATTAAAGTCCTTATTAATTAGTTAATAAGTGTGATCATAGGAATTAGAATTAGAGTTTTAATTCCCACTCTATTTATTTTCTCCAGAATAGTTAAGATGTCGAATTTATCATTGAAATGTTTGGTTGAAACGAACAAGTTGACTGGACCAAACTTTATGGATTGGTTGTGCAATCTGCGTTTAGTTCTGAGACAGGAAAAGATTGAGTATGTATTGGACACACCTGTTCCTAAGATTCCTGATAAAACTTCTCCTGAATATGCCAAGTTTGACATGGTTATTCATGGGAAATATGAGGATGATGCAACTTCGGCACAGTGTGTAATGCTAACTGCGATGACAACAGAATTACAGAGGCAGCATGAACACATGGCCCCTTACGAAATATTGGAGCATTTGAAGAGTCTCTATGCTTCGCAAGCTCAAACTATGGAGTATGAGCTGCTAAGAGATCTCTTTAAGTGCAAGCTTCATGATGGGGGTAAGGTGTCTGAGCATGTCTTGAAGATGATAGGGTTTATTGAGAGGTTTGCTTCGATTGGAACGAACCTACCTGAGAATGTCTCAGTCAACTTGATCATGAATTCGCTTCCTAGTTCATTTGAAAACTTCATTGTGAATTATAATATGAACAACACGAAAGCGAAGCTTCCCGGGTTTCATAACATGCTTAAGACATATGAGTCTTTCACCTCAAAGGGCAAAGTTGTACTCATGGTGAGTACATATGCTAGATCTAACCTGAAAGGTAAGAAAAAGCAGAAAATGAAAACTAAGGCTGGGCCTAAGCCTACAGCTTTGAAGCCAAAAGGAGGTGCTCGTAAGAAGCCAATATTGGCTAAATATGTATGCTTATATTGCAAAGAAAAGGGACATTGGAAGAGAGACTGTGAGAAGTGGAAAACATTAGATGTTTCCGGATTCTCAAGTATGTTTGTCATTGAGATAAATATGTCTATTAATAACTCTCACTGCTGGGTATTTGATACCGAATGTGGCTCACACATTTGTAATAATGTGCAGGGGCTAAGTGACAGCAGGATAGTTAGACCGGGGGAAGTCTGCCTGCGCGTGGGAAATGGAGCAAAGGTTGCTTTCGAGCGTGTAGGGACTTATAAATTAGATTTACCCTTGGGTTATAGAATAAATTTATATAATTGTTATTTTGTTAAATCGATTACGAAGAATATGTTCTTGATTGTAGTTGTGACATTCTCAATGTGCAAAACAAACGTATAAAGTTAAGTAATATGAATAATCCCACCTACTTATGGCATTGTAGGCTTGGTCACATGAATGAAATAAGAATCGCAAGGTTAAGAAAGTTAGACTACTTAACACCATTTGATTTTGAGTCTTATGGATAATGCAAATCTTGTCTCAAAGGAAAAATGACCAGCAAGCTATTTTTTGGGAAAGGCATACAAGCAAAAGAGGTGTTTGAGCTGGTTCATACTGATGTATGCGGACCTTTTCATACTCAATCTAGAGGTGGTTATTCATACTTCGTTACTTTTACTGATGACTTCTCTAGGTTTGGACATGTGTATCTTTTGAAGTACAAGTCAGAGGCTTTTGAGAAGTTTAAGGAGTATAAGTTAGAAGTTGAGAAACAAGTTGAAAAGAGTATTAAGACTCTTCAATCGGATCGAGGAGGAGAATACTTGAGTAAAGATTTTCTCGATTACTTAAAACTTCATGGAGTCCAATCGCAATGGACGCCTCCTGGAACACCACAAATGAATGGTGTTTCTGAAAGGAGAAATCGAACCTTATTAGATATGGTTAGATCCATGATGAGTTTCTCAAGTCGTCCAACATACCTATGGGGTATGCTTTACTGAACTCAATCTATGTTTTGAATAGAGTTCCATCAAAGTCAGTAAATGAAACTCCATATGAGTTATGGCATGGCAAGAAGCCATCACTTACGCACATGCGAACCTGGGGTTGCCCTGCATATGTAAAGAAGATGCTTACTGACAAGTTGGAATCTAAAAGTGAGAAATATTATTTTATGTGGTATCCTAAGAAACACGAAGATACTATTTCTATCTTTCTGGAGAACATAAGATCATTGTTTCTAGGCAAGCTACTTTCCTTGAGGAAGACTATGTCTACAAGAAAAGAAGTCGAAATAAGGTAGAACTTGAAAAAATTCAAGAACCACAAAGTGACATGGAGGTTGAAAACTTGTCTAATGACCTAGACAAAAATTCAGTGGGAGCTTCTGGTCATTCCTATGGTGAAGATTTGTCACTTAGAGAACAATCTTTAGCCAGTGGGAGCATTGATAGAATTGGTGCAGTAATGCAAAATTTATTATCGCAACTAATGGAAGACCAAGCAATGGTTGCACAACTCCCTCCTCAGGAAGTTCATGTTGATGACACTTCTGAGGAGTCTCAAAATGCTGGACCGTCCAGCATAGAAGAACCGTCTCATGATCAGAACACTCAAATCACTCAAACGCATGATAACCAACTTCGTAAGTCTACTAGGATTCATAGGCGACCGGAAAGACTAAACCTCCTTGTAGAGGGTCAATGTGACGTGGAAATTCCGAACGATGATGAACCTAGAACTTACACTGAGGCTATGTTAGACATTGACTCAAATAGGTGGCTTGAAGCCATGAAATCAGAAATGGACTCGATGTACACAAATCAAGTTTGGAACTTGGTTGACTTGCCAGTTGGGGTTAGACCCATTGGATGAAAATGGGTCTTCAAGAAGAAGATCGATGCAAATGGTAAGGTACAAACCTACAAGGCTAGGTTAGTAGAAAAAGGTTATATTCAACGAGAAGGAATTGACTATGATGAAACCTTTTCTCCAGTTGCAAAAATCAAGTCCATTAGGATTTTACTTGCTATAGCTGCATACTATGATTACCATATTTGGCAGATGGATGTTAAAACCGCTCTCCTTAATGGTGAATTGACTGAGGAAGTGTATATGATACAACCAGAGGGTTTTACCTCTGAATCGAAACCCAAAGCGGTATGCAAGCTACAAAAGTCTATTTATGGACTTAAACAAGCCTCTAGAAGTTGGAACATTTATTTTGATAAAGCAATCAAATCATTTGATTTTGTCAGAAACAAAGAAGATCCATGCGTTTATAGTAAACGAACTGGAGGGAGTATTGTTTTTATTATTATATATGTTGATGACATATTGATAATTGGAAATGATACCCTTTTCATGCAATCAGTAAAGGATTGGTTATCCAGCACCTTCATGATGAAGGACTTGGGTGAAGCCTGCTATATTCTTGGAATTAGGATCTATCGGGATAGACCTAATAGAACATTGGGGCTATCATAGTCCATGTACACATATAAAGTGCTAAGACGATTCTCTATGGAAAATTCCAACAGGGGGTATATTCCAATGGGTCATGGTCTCAAGTTATCAAAGAAGGATGGTCCTTCTACTGATAAGGAACTTAAGCGCATGAAAAGAATCCCATACGCTTCGGCAATAGGATCAATCATGTACGCCATAATTTGCACAAGGCCAGATGTGGCCTATGCACTTAGCATGACTGGCAGATTTCAGCAAAATTTTGGGGAAGAACACTGGAAAACAGTCAAGAGTATTCTTAAGTATCTTAGAAGATTTAAAGAATATTTCTTAATCTATGGTGGACAAAAGGAACTTGCAGTTACTGCGTACACTGATGCTAGTTTCTAAATAGACCATGATAATCTTAAGTCATATTTGACCTTCATTTCAATGATAGGGTAGTAAGTTGGAATAGTTCCAAGCAAACTACTGCCGCTGATTCGGTAAAATGAAGCTGAGTACATTGCTGCATAAGAGGCAGCTAAAGAAGCTGTCTCGATAAACAAATTATTAAGGAATTAGGGGTAGTTCCTAGCACCAATATCGTTGTATTGTGACAACGTTGGTGCTATTGCGCTAGCAAGGAACAGTGATCCACGAACAGTAACAATCATGTACTAAGACACTACCACTTGATCAAGGAGATAGTGGAGATAGGAAAAATTAAAATAGAGTGTGCTCAAAGTCATCATGTTCTGGGTAACATGATGAGCATTTCGTAAACCTGAATATTGGATATATAGGTGATTGGCTCTAGGCCAAGTGGGAGATTGAAAGTATGAATGTCCTAGAGACAATCAGATTTATAGACATTATACTTGATCACAATTATTATATATATCGTCATATATATGGCATTGCATTTATTGAATTATTATTTTGATTGTTTGTGATTATTCATATAAATGTTCCCGTGGAGTTAATGTTGTCATTGATATGATGAGATGTCATTGATAAAACATTACTCTTAAAATAGCCACGACTAACGATTATCAAGATTGGGATATTGATAATATAATATATGTCGGCATATGGTCTGCATCACATTTTAGAGAATGCAGTAAGTCTCATGACTGCGAATAATAGTTATTCTTGATGGACACATGGATACTTTAGAGAGTATTGGTAAACCCTACTGATAAGTTATTTATTGTATGTCTATAAACTTATCAGTGTATAAAGCGTGTGATAATCCTTCGACTTGAGGTCAATACGCACCTTATTTGCTGAGTGGTGTACTTTGACCATGACCAACGCTTGCACTCCTTTTGGGGTAGATACGGCTTGTGTTGGGTGCACCATGATGTAAATGAAGGTGGTAGTTGAGCCAAGAAAGAATTTATTCCTCGATTGGAATTTCGAGAGAGATCACTCATAATCTCTATATTAGGTCGACTAAAGTCATTGGCCAATGCAAGAGACATGTTCAATATAGTAATTGAAGTATTGTCTAGTTGTCGACTAATAAAGATGAGATAAATTGATTAAGCCATTGAGATAGACACTTGGATAAATCTTAAGCTTAATCGAGTGATTCGGAATGAAAGGAATTTCACCAAAACTTTGTATAAAGGTTATAATTCGCTGAGTTCAAGTGAATGTTCTTTATATATTGAGTTCGTCCAACTAAGCCGTCTAGGAGTTTTGTTTGGATCATCATTGGATTGATGTCATATATAAAGGCCTATAGGGTCACACTATATGCGATTAGTTTTCCGATTAAAGAGTGTATCAAGAAAGTATTAAATATTCAATTTAGAATTGTAATATTTAATTGTTAATAATTATGATATTAATTTATGTTTGATAGAAATTATTTAATTAAACTAAATTGGATTTGGATTTAATTATCTATGTTATATTAATAAAGGTACTTAGGCTAAAATTATTTTGGGCCCATGTCTTGGATAGTCCAACCCTTTTATGATTAGGGTTCTCTTATGTACCTAGTATAAATATAACATAGACAAATTATTTTGGGCCCATGTCTTGGATAGTCCAACCCTTTTATGATTAGGGTTCTCTTATGTACCTAGTATAAATATAACATAGACTCATAAGTTGAAAACAATGAAAATACGATGAAAAACAAGAGAGTTTTTAGAAAACATAAATCCTAATCTTGAGATTGGGAATTCTTGAGCCTTCGTGGGATTTCCTAGCTTTTTTCACGATAGTAATACACTGGAGTTGGATCTTGCAGTCGGATAATTAATCGCGTGGATACCATCGTATTGAACTCGTACCTGAATTTACTGTAAGGGTTTCATGCTTTTATTTCGTTTATTTGTTATATAAATATATTCGTTCACAGGATAGATTTGTTGGATCTAGATTTTTAAAACTTCCGCTGTACGAGCATGGTGTTCGTCTCTACGAGTTCCAACACTTGGATCAAATATGTCGAGTGGACTTGATGAATTTGGCTCTTCACTATTAAATATATCATCATCACTTTCACAATGAATAATATCATCTCCATCACCATCAACATGAGGCTGATGGACATTGGCATCATTTTCAAGGCCTTCATGATTGATATTTTCAACATTATTCAAGTTTAAATCATCAACACTTTGATTGTCTTTCGATTCTTTCTCTCCTTCATCTGCATCATTTACAAATATCAAACCACCATGAGTCATCGTCATCATTTTGTTCTTCATTGGCTAGCTTCGATTGATGGATTTGTCGGCTTCACAATGAATTTATCTAATGCCCCCTTTTGAGACTCAATGAACTCATCTGCTTGTCTTCTTTTCTTACACTTTTCATATCCCGATTGCTAATTTCAGGTAAGAGGCATTTGGAATACTCTATTGATACAAAGAAAAAAAAGTTTATTGTAATCACAAGAAATATAATAAAAATTGAAACCCTAAGGAATAAAAGGATAAATATAAATATAATTCTTGTCAGTGGTGGCTGGTTACAATCTAATTATCAAACAACTAAATTTAAATATATGTTAGATTCTTAGAGAAATTGAGGAACCACAAGTAAAATTGAATATGAAAATCAAAAGATAATAAAAGTAAAATTATAAGGAAAATAGAATAGATATTTATTAAAAAATTATGTTGGATGTGATCGGTAAAAGTAAAACAATTAAAGTTAAATAAATTTTAAAATTAATAATACCTGGAGTCAGAGATCTACACTAGTCTGTTCTCTGCTTTTGAAATGCGTTTTGTTGTTGTTGTTTTATTTTTTTTTTTCTTGTGTGTGTGCGCGTCGTGTTGTTTTGAACTTGTGTTGTTTTATCACCTTTATTGTTTAATTTGTTTCCTTTAAGAAAAAAGTCCGCTACTTTTGAACTAGTTCTTTGCTTTTGAACTGTGTTTTGTTGGGTTTTTTGTTTTCTTTTGTTTTTCGTACTCATGACATGTTGAAAATAATGGAGAGAAACTCCAACCGCTGCGCCAAGCGATGGTTTTGTTAATATAAATATAATAAACACACACACACATGCGCGCGCGCGCGCGCGCGCACACACACACACACACACATATATATATATATAAAGGTCAGGACTCATTCCAGATTAACGGGTCTCTCCCGTTAGTCCAATCCATGACCCGAATCCAATTTAATTCATATATTTAAATTGATTTTTTTTCAGAAAATTTGGATTATTTCTCCATCCCCACGACATCCATTGCGAGAAATTTGTATCTTCTCCATTGGCGCTTCTCCGCCCCAACCCATCTCCATAGGCGCATCTCCGTCTCCCACCACCGTCGACGCATCTCTCATCTCCAACCATCTCTATCAACACCCAGCAGAAATTTTGGTCCGTCTCTTTCCACCATACACAATTTCTCCATCTTCATCGGCCGTTTCTCTTCGCCGCCGCCGTCAGCCTTCAATTACTATAGAAAAATCGTCGTCGTCAGCCTCACGTCATGAAAAAATCATAGTACCAGGTAAACAACTTCTTCAACAATCAATTTGATTTTGACCTAATTGTATCAATTTGGTTTCGACCTAATTCTAAATTTTTTTGTAATTGTTCGCAAGTTTTGGACAATTTTACAAACTAGAGAAGGAAATTGAAGACGAGATGGGTGATTTGGGACTATACATGGGCGAGAAATCTAATGCGAAGGTAATATAGTATTGGTCTTAGAACTATGATGTATTGGTCTTCTGACTGCATGGTACTTGATTTTGTTATTTTGTTAAGTCGAAATATTCACAGTAAAAAATCAGTGGTCTTGTCTAAAACTATGAGTTATTATTCCATTATTGTATTGGTTTTGGGAATGTGATGTATTGGTTTTTTGGTGAGATGTATTGTTATTCTGGTTGCATGATATTTATTTTTTTGGGGATTAATTTTGTTATTCAATTCAGGTGTTGTGATAATTAAGGATTTTAGTGATGAAGAAGGTGGAAGTAACATTGATAATGAATCGATAAATAATATCTTGTTGAATGATGAAGGTATGAAATTATCCTGATTGCATGATATTATTTCTAAATTAATATTTGTTTTACATTTTATAATTTCCATTTAGGTGATACTACAAATTTATGTGGTTCTCTTATTGGTGTTAAGAGGAAGAATTTCGAAGACATCTATGAGTTGTATTGTGCCCATGCACGTCAAGTTGGTTTTAGTGTTCGAAAAACAACAATAAGGGCGAATGATGATAAGATAATAATTGAAAAGAACTATGTGTGTTCGTCTCAAGGAACTAAGCGATCGAGCACCTCCAGTTTGACAAAACAGAATCATATAACAAGAACCGATTGTAAAGCGTCGTTGAGAGCAAGATTAAATAAGTAGGGTGTCTTTGAAGTTCTTGATCACAACACAGTGCACAATCACATCAAATAGATCAAGTCAAGCAAAGGAGTTTGGTTCTAAGACTCCCAATCCTCGATTATTTTAGCATAATGGTAGTCGTTGAAATATTTATATTTATAGATGTATTCACATTAACTGGATTAGAAATTGATACTTTGATACTGTGATATTTATTTGCTTCTTTCTTAATACTTTATGGCATTTTCTAATTGTATTTGATAAGTGTATCGGTTTTTCTATTCAAGCGTATTGATTTTTCTATTCAAGCGTATTGGTTTTTCTATTCAAGCGTATTGGTTTATATATTTGCAGTGTGTTCGGAAAATAAAAATACAAGGCATAAAAAAATACAAACACATCTTATTGCAAAAACAAAATCTTAAACTTATAATACATAAACAACTACTTAATTATAGGGAAGCTTTTGTGATTGCATAACAAAAACTATACATTTATTGCAAAAATTCAATACATTATGGTACATAAACCAATACATTATTTTAAAAAAACTAATACAAAATATTTTGTCAAAGGATTTACAAAAACTGGGGACTAAAGTTTCCACCAATCACCAAAAAAATAAAACAAGTACAAAAAATACTTACTACTAGACACAAATCACAGTTCATAACTTTTATGATTGCATAACAAAAACCGTACATTTATTACAAGAACTCAATACATTATAGTACATAAACCAATATATTGCTTTACAAAAATCAATACAAAATATTTTTTCAAAGAATTTACAAAAAATGGGGACTAGAATTTCCACCAATTACCCAAAAAAAAAATACAAAAAGTACTTATTGCTAGACAAAAATCATAGTTCATAACTTTTGTGATTACATAACAAAAAACGTACATTTATTACAAAAAATTCAATACATTATAGCACATAAACCAATACATTGTTTTACAAAACCCAATATAACACCGATCGCAATGAAGTGTCATTCTTCTAAACACACTTACACCACCAAATACAAGAGAAATAAAATACTAGCAGGACATACAAGTTTATCTTAAAAATAACTGTAGAAAGAAATCTGAGTTGATCCATATATATGAAAGAACAAGCTCATGCAGTGATAGCTTCGTAGCCTTCTTCACTTCCACCCTTACTGCTGAAAATGAAAATTACGAGCAGTCCAGCTCCAAACAGAGCAATACCGTAATATAATTTGGATATCATCGTAATTTCATGAGCTTCAACCGGAGAATGCAACACCATGTTTAGTTTTGAAGAAGAATCAGAAATCAAGAGGTAAAAGAGCCCCATGACTCTAGTATGCGTCTTTGAACTACTATAATTAGAGGTTTGCGTAAGCATCTCCCCAGCAGAAATCTTGAGGGAGCCAGGCGAAATCACTTTTTACTTTTTACTCGGTGCTATAGATCTTTTTGTTCCACCTAAAAATAGAATTTTTTACAAACACTTGATCAATATTTAATCACAAACTCATGTTTTTCCACCCATGTTTCTATAAACTCAACAATCTACAATATAATTATTCACCGTATTTGTATTTGAAATGTCATCAAGGGTGGGAAGTCCGTGATGCACTATATACTCCTCGTAGACCACGCCAACTTTAACCGTTCGATCTCCCTGTAAATAAAAGATTTAACATTAATTTACCTTACAATGAAAAGACCAAAAATAACTTAATTACATTCTAGTCGCCAACTTGCCTGCACACAATAACCAAGCTGCATATCCAAGCCCCAAGCATGGATCAAGTCGTTCTGCAGAGCATATCGAATAAGAATGAATGATCAGTTGAGACAAAGTCTTTACTTCATATTTTTAGGATAAAAAGAAGATATAATTCCTGATTATTCAGAACTAGTGCTAAAGGCCTAAAGGAACATAAATAAAGACACGAGATCATCAAATTAGAGAAACTAAATTACAATAAAACAAGGTTTCAGTAATTAAACTAATATATATATATATAGTGCTGATCCATCAGAGTCAAGTGTCATAAACAGGTCAAAAGTAGTGTCTTTAGACTTATAATAATCTGCCGAGATATAAATTATGAAGCCAAGTTTATAATTATTTTGTTTGCTAGACGAAAAACTGAAAAATAAAATCAGCACCCAAGACTTTTTTTTCTTTCACCACCAGCCCATCTCAACTCTTTCACTGTGAAAATTCCTAAAAATATTTACAATTAAGAGAACTTAATATATATTGCACATGCCCAAACCTCGAATTATAGCGATAAGAACCAACGTGTCCTTTCTTCTTTTTTTTTCCTTTTGAACCTAAAACTAACCTATAGGAGTTATGGGACTCGATTTGCAAATGATACATAAATGAGGTTTATATGTGACTTACATTATTCATGTTATAGCCGGAATTCATTGGAAAAGAAAAGCGATGATTAGTTGGTAATGCAAGATGACCTTCTGGAGCTACCTCCTAATAACATTACAAACGTAAAATACGATGTGAAGCAGAATAATCTCACAATATATTTCAGAGTGATTATTATTAGGTCTATATATACTCACTTCTTGATTTATGCTCTGCAATTTATTCATCATCTGAAATTGGGCGAGACCCAGTGGCCCACGGGAACCAGCCAGAGCCACCCCACATTGAATCGCTAACGTCGTTCGTCGAGCCACCACCGTGCGGTCAATCGAAGGAGAAGGGTCCGACCAATTTTTGAAATTAGAGTAGAAAATCAACCGCGCCTGGGGGTGGGCGTCGCCGTCTGTCGCTGCTGGTAGTTGCCGGGAACCGCCGCTGCTACGGGTTGCTTCCGCCGATAATCGAAGAAGTGCTGCACGGATCGCCGATTTCTAGAAGTTGGAGACGAAAGAAGGAAGAACAAGGAGAAACTTGTGGGATTTGGTCAAAAATGAAGGACAAAAAATTTGGAGAAATTAGATATAATTAGAAAAATTACAATAATGCCATCGGGTCGGGTATGAATCGGGTTATGGGTTGGCCTAACGGGAGAGACCTGTTAATATGGACTTACGCAAGTCTTTGCAATATATATATTATACAAAAGGGGGCCTGTGCGGTGGCACTGCCTTAACCGCCCTGGTTTCATCGCCTTGTAAATATTATCGTTCATGCACACCCTCTATCTTTTTTATCTATCAATTGCACGTTTTGCACAAATGTAATTAGTATATTATGTTTCATTCAGGATTTTTAAAGATATTTCAGGATTTTAAAATTCTGAGGTATTTAATTAAAATATTTTAAAAGTTTTGAGGTATTTAATTGAGATTTTTAATAACATTTTGAAAGTTCATATAATTCCCAAGTTATTCATTTGAGATATTTTAAATTCTTAAATTGTGATGAGGTATTCAATGTAACAATTACTTTTTGGAGTCGTAATTTGACTGGATTCCTTTGGACTTCTTTTAGGGAAATTATGTATACCAAATCCCACCATACAACTTTTTTAAATTCCCAAAAATATGTAAAATATCTATAAAAATGAAAGAAAGTCCATATAAATCTTATACTTAAACAAATCATAAATATTTTCTACAAGTTCCTAATGAATGCACCCCTAAGTTGTGACTATAAGTTTTTACTATTCTATCTATTAAAAGGTTAAAACTTGATATAAATAAGTAGTGAGTTTTTTTAGATAAACAGTGAGTTATGCATAATAAAGCTCATATAAAGTTAAGCAAAACTAGAATAATTAACTAGACAAACTAGGTTTTGTATATAAATCACAGCAGTCAATACAATATAGCATTGTAAGTAATTTTTTATCCCCAAAATAAATTAGTGTGTAACAAATTAATACTACATATAAGCACTCTGAACAATAGAGAGTAGCATTGTATTCTTCATATAGTAGCAATATTCAACCAAAAACTTCAATAGCCATCAAACATTCGCCTAAACCATAATCTCATAAATAAAATACATAACATAAACTGCAAAGTAATAAAAAAAATAAAAATAAAGTTCAATTCTACTATAAGCAATATATTATGTTAATGAACTTATATGTATTGCTAATGAAACAGACATGTAATTCTATTAACACCATCAAGCCACCAAAATACCAAACGTAGTCAAACCATAAACTCGCCGACATTGGTAAGAAATGGCAGCGAGTTTAATTTAAAGGTTTCTCTAATCCGTAATATTATGAAACCAAACTCGAGATTTGAAATGATTGAGAGAATATTAAGAAAATGAGAAATGATGATAAAGAGAAAGCAATCACATCGCACTGATGAAGATATTTCATATGGAAAGAAAAAATCATAAAAACCGGATTGGTAGTTGTTTATAAAACTCTATTAACAAAAATACTGAAAGAAAAGTAGCGAGCTCATGCCTAGCTTATACAATCAAAGGCGAGCTATTAAAAACTTTATATAAGTAAAGGCAAGTTGAGCAAAATGAACAATATATTTTCAGTACTCATGCAACATCAATGAAATACACAACTATTTATAGCAACATAACAGACTAAGGTTTCCCTAAATCCTGTGGTCAGGAAAGCCACAGTATATCTGACAACAGCTAGTAATGCTACAGTACAATTTGACAGTTGTAGCAGATAGGACTGTACTGATCTAGGGCTGACATCACTTATCGTGACGTAGGCTCCATGTAGACCTTTCGAGTTGAGACCTGCCAAGTCGGCACTCACTCGACCTGAACCTATCAGGTTGCCACTCATGCAACCTGAGATTATTAGGTTGCCAAATAGGTCTGTGGCCATGCGATCTGAATCCATCAGGTCGCTGTGATTTTTTTGGTTGTTTAACACGGCCCCTCAATTCGAACGATCTCTTGGGCATGATTCCCAATCTGTCTCTAAGCTTGGTGAAGAATTGCTCGCTTAAAGGTTTTGTTAGAATATCAGCTATCTGTTCTGAAGAAGGAACATGTTGCATTGCCAGCTGTTGTGAAACAATCTTGTCTCTAACAAAATGAAGATCAATTTCAATGTGTTTAGTTCTTGCATGTATGATTGGATTTGAGGCCAGAGCAATGGTGCTCAAATTATCTACCCAAATGGTAGGCATGCGAACTGATCCAACTTTCAATTCCTTCAGCAGATACCTTATCCATGTCATTTCTACCGCGGTGTTAGCTAAACTCCTGTACTCTACCTCAGTGTTTGATCTAGACACAAAACCTTGCTTCTTCAAACTCCATGACACAAGATTATTTTCAAGATAAACACAGGAACCACTTATAGACTTCCTATCATCAAGGTCGGCAGCACAATCAGGGTCAAAAAATCCAGTTAAATTGAAATTTAGAGCTCTCGTTATTCTCAATCCATGATCAATGGTGCCTGCTAAATATCTCAGAACTCGTTTTAGTGCTCTCCAGCTTGTGTTTAAAGGATTAGCCATGAACTGACTAACTTTGTTAACACTGAAGGAAATCTCAAGTCTCGTAATGGTGACATATTGTAGACCTCCAACTAGACTTTTATAAAGAGTGGGATTCATGCCTGTGCTGCTCCCCTTGAATCTGGACAGGTTATTGGAAGTAATTATCGGAGTAGGAATTAGATGACAGCATATTAGCTCGCTTGAGAAGCTCTCTTATGTATTGTCCTTGACTCAGATGCATTTCATCAGCGGATGTCGTAAAATGAATTCCCAAAATCTGTCTAACATTGCCCATCTCTTTAAGAAATAAATCCTTTTTCAAATTGGTAACAACTGAAGCGACCTCATTCTCATTACTCCTTGTAATCAGTATATCGTCTACATAGATGAGAAGATAAATTCTTTACCCATTCTTCAACCTGTAAAAAAGAGAAGCATCATCTTTTGAACCTGTGAATACAAGACCATGAAGTATTCCTTGAATCTTGCCAAACCATGTTTTAGAGGCTTGTTTAAGCCCATAAATAGCCTTGGTGAGTCTGCAGACAAGCTGTTTATCTTTCTGTTGTTCGAAGCTGGGAGGTTATTTCATATAAATCACTTCCTATAAATCTCCATGCAGGAATGCATTATTAATATCAAGATGTTTAACATCCCATCCACAAGAAACAGCAATGCTTAACATTATCCTTATTGTTTTTGGCTAGACAACTGAGGATTTTCAGAGAAATCAAAACCAGCTCTCTGAGAAAAACCTTGAGCAACCAATCTTGCTTTGTGTCTAGAAACTGAACCATCGGTGTTTCTCTTAGTCTTAAACGCCCACTCTGCAACCAATTATATGTCTCCCCTCAGGTGTTAGAACCAAAGTACAAGCGTGATTTTTAAACAGTGCAGTGTATTCATCATACATAGCCTGTTTCCAAGCTCCAATCTTAAGAGCTTGATGAGCAGTCAATGGTTTATCATCCTCATTTATGACTTCTGCAGAGAGTATTTTGGGATTGTGTATACCAGCTTTAGACCTGATCAGCATAGGATGTAAATACTGAGGTTGACATGGTGAAGGAGGCCAGAGTGATCATTAGAAAGGGCTAGCAGTTAAACAACATAGGGAACCGTAGTGTTAGATCTTTGAGGTGTGTTGGGTTGAGAATGACGAGGTGATTGATGTGAAGGAGGAGTTTGATCAGGCAATCTGACTGGAGATGTGGAAGCATTATTCAGAGGTGTTGATGGTGTGGTTGTTTGAGAAGGCGAGATGGGAACGGTATGATATTAAGGTGGTGATAAGATAGATGGAAAAGGGTATAAGGTGAAGTGTGGAGAGTTGGCGACCTATTTAGACTTGCATGGAAACTCATGCTCACTAAACACAATATTTTTGGAGATTATTACCTTCCCAGAAGGTAACAGAACTTTGTATCCTTTGTATTGAGTGTTATAACGAAGAAAAGTACTTGGAACCGACCTTTATTAGAGTTTGTGGGAATTATATGGTCCGATATGAGGATATCAGAGGCAACCAAAAACTTTAAGAAAGTTGTAATCAGGTCACTAATTGAAGAGACACTCAAGAAGAGTTTTATAAAGATTTGTTTTACAAGGAATTATGTTGATAATGTAAGCAGAAGTGGTGAAGTCATCATCCCAAAACCTGAGAGATAGGTTTGAGTGTGAAAGTAAAGACAGACCCATCTCAACAAGATGTTTGTGTTTTCTTTCAAACACATCATTTTATTCTGGTGTATAAGGACACGATATCCTGTGATTTATACCATAATATTGAGAAGTCCTAGAAAAAGGTTTGTACTCAGTGCCACCATATGATTGAAAGTTTTTTATTTTACAGTTTAGTTGGTTTTCAACAAAGTTCTTAAAATGGAAAAAGGCATTCGAAACCTATGATTTGGATTTCAGGAGATAAATCCATGTAAACCTACTGAAATGATCATTGAAGTTAACATAGTAAAGGAAACCATTTGATGATTTGATGGGTACTGGTCCCCGTAGGTCGGAGTGAATGAGTTCAAGAGGTTGAGAGCTAGTAAACTGGGAGTTTTGAAAGGGAAGTTTGGACTTTTTGCTAACATACAAGAGGAACATAAAGATAAATTTTTATTATTGTTGTTATAAGAAATGTTACAGCTTTTCAATGCCTTATCTATTACATCATGACAAGAGTGACCTAATCTTGTATGCCATAAATCAGAAATATGCTCTTTATTCTGAAGACTGGAAACAAGACAAGTTTGAGCAGGTCACATGATGAAGGGTGTGCAGGTGGAGGTTGATAAGTGGCTGGCTTGGTGTTATGGAGGTTAAATGGTAGAGTCCATCTTTAATTATCCCTCTGAGCAAGATGGCCTTGGTGGTTTGATCCTTAATAAGATAACAAGAAGGATGAAATTCAAAAAAGACATTATTATCAGAGGTAAATTGGAGACACTTAATAGGTTTTTAGTGATTGAGGGAACATGAAGTAGACTTTTGAGTAAAAGAGTTCTAGAACTGAGAGGAGCTTTGAGAAAAGAGTTACCAATGTGATTAATGGTTACTCCAACTCCATTTCCCATTTGGATCTTGTTCCCTCCAGCATATTCTGAGGCCATATTCAAATTTGTGAGGTCATTTGTCACATGCGCAGTTGCTCCAGAGTCAGGCAGCCAAAGAGTATCCGACTCATAGTCTGAATGTGAGCTCATGCTACCACCATTTCCAAAGTGGTGCCATATGGAGTGAAGAATTTCTGACTGACTGCTGGTTGGATTGGGTGTTGATGTAAGAGTTATCATTCATATACCAGCACTTGTCTGTTGTGTGTCCAGTGATATAGCAGATCTGACTGACAACCTTGTCTCCTCCATTTGTTCTTCCTCCGCGACCTCTTTGGTATCTGCCTCTTCTACCACCTCTGAAGTTATTCCTTCCTCCGCGACTTCTTGAGCTTCCTCTGCCTTGTTGATAGTTATTGTTGTTGTTGACCTTTGCAGTATTGACCTGTGTAGCAGCATTGACTGAGGGCTGGGACCCTTCTGTATTAACGTATGAAACATTATTGTTCTTGGTTTCCAATCTGGCTTCATAGCTGAGCAAAAGGGCATGCAGTTCAGCTATTGTGTAAGGCTGAGGTATGGATGTAACATTAACCATCATTGAGCCATACTCACTTCCCAATCCAGCTAAAATGTGCAAGATCAGATCTTTTTCAGAGATCTTGTTCCCTGCAGAAGCCAAACATCACAGCAAGACTTCATCTTTCCCAAATACTCTTTCATGGACAAGGCATTCTTCCTTAAGGACTGCAACATTATCTTATACTGCATTATCTTGACTTGCGACTGCATGGCAAAGTTGTTCTCGAGAGCAAACCATATTTCTTCAAATGTATTGAAACCGAAAGTTAAATGAGAATGCTTTCACTTAAAGAAGACAGGATCTATGAGGCTAAGATCTGATCTTGCCTTTCCCATGTAGAAAGAGGGGGTTTGTCCGATTTCTCCTTCATCAATTATAAACTGTGGTGGAGCGATAAATTCTTTCTTGATGAATGCTTCAAGACCATAGCCCTTTATGGTCGTCAAGGCTTGTTGTCTCCAGATCAAGTAATTATTTCCATCTAATTTGGTTGAAATGAGCTAACTTTGAGGATAAACGATTGGAGGTAGAGGTTTGGGTTGAGGAGGAAGAGTTGTTGTGAATCTTTTGTTATAGAAAAACAGAGTCAGGCCCTCAAACCTGCTCTGATACCATGAAAGAAAAGTAGCGAGCTCATGGCGAGCTTATACAATCAAAAGCAAGATATTAAAAGCTTTATATAAGTAAAGGCGAGTTGAGGAGAAAGGACTATATATTTTCATGCCCTCAAACTTGCTCTGATACTATGAAAAAAAGGTAGCGAGCTCATGGCGAGCTTATACAATCAAAATCGAGCTACTAAAAGCTTTATATAAGTAGTGGCGAGCTGAGGAGAATGAACTTTATATTTTCAGTAGTCTTTTTCATGGTAACCAAATATAAATAAAAATCGAACACATCGCTCTCAAGTTTCACCGATTTAATGAAGTTTTACAAAAGAAAATTAAAACTCATTTAAAAAACTTAAGAATATTGAAGGAGATAATATTTACTTAAGAAGATCAATCAATAGTAAATTCAATGAAAAATGTATTGACAACAACTTTCAAAACTGAGAACAAACAAATTTAAAAAAACATTTTGAAATTTCAAAAACAAATATGAATACTGAATTTGAAAGGAAAAATATGAATACCAACTTTCATTATTTTAAACAAATCGGATTAAAAAAATAAAACACATGAAAAAAAAAACTTTCATTTGTTAGAAAAATGATGAGAACTGATCCAAACTTTTGTGCACCCCCTTTTTAATTAATTAATTTAAAAGCACGTAAGTTTGCTCGCAAGAGTACGAGGTACTTGTAGGGTGATAAGTTTGACTCGAGTCGTATCTCTCGAGGAAACAACTGTTCAGTCTTTCGTATGTTTTTCTCAATTTACGAACTAAAGTAAAATACATGTACAATTGGGGTTTTAAAAGATATTGAGTTGATCATTATAWAKTAAAGCAATAATTAAACTAAGGCTAATTAAACTAATTRTTCTAACTAGATTATCAACTACGAGCAATAATTTAAACTACTTGAACTTAAGAACTAAGAATTAATAGCAACTAATCTAACAGCATGAATATAATAACTYCCATTGAGAAATAGCATCATACGAATCTAAGAACAAATAACTAAGCATAAATCAAGATGAATAAATAAACTAGATTAAACCAATATCCAATATCAAGCATAAAACGATTAAGCTAATTAAACTATTCCTAGCATTAACTAAGAAATTAACTAAGCAATTAACTACGAAATTAACTACGAAATTATATAAGAGTTTAGAGTACTTATTGGAACTAATGAAAGCAGTAAAAAGCTCCAGCTATTCCGGAGTTGCACGTCGATCTTGGGCGAAGATTGAATCCCGAATGCGAATTCGATGTCTTTGACGCGTTGTTCTTCGATCCTTGATCTCCGTCTTCAAATCTCATTATGAGATGTGGGATTGTTGTTATTGTAAGCTAAGGAACCCTAAGTAGTCGTGTGTATCTCTAAAAATCCGAAATATGGAGGGTCTA
This sequence comes from Phtheirospermum japonicum, assembly GCA_014905375.1. Taxonomy (NCBI): domain Eukaryota; kingdom Viridiplantae; phylum Streptophyta; class Magnoliopsida; order Lamiales; family Orobanchaceae; genus Phtheirospermum; species Phtheirospermum japonicum. The sequence goes on along the minus strand of BMAC01000007.1, from coordinate 1,878,615 downwards.
TATAGATATTGCAAGTCTTGGCGCACAAGAAATCTTAAAATCCGAATTCCGGGTTGTCGCGTCGACGGTGCGTCGACTGACGCGTGCCGGTGCCCGGCGTCGCTGCTGCCTGGGTGTGCGCATCGGCTGGGCGGGTGCGTCGACTGACGCGGGCTTGCATCGATTCTTCAGAAAGTTGCGTCGACGCTGCGTCAACTGACGCTCCTTCGGTCAACACTTCAGAATGTTGCGTCGACGTTGCGTCGACTGACGCCCTTTCAGTCGACGCTTCAGAACATAGTGTCGGCAGGGCGTCGACCCTGTGTCGACTGACGCGGATCATGGCTCGCGTCGATGGAGCGTCGACGGTCGCGTCAGTCGACGCGACAGAGCATCTGTCTCCATCTCTCGATCTTTTGCTACTCGTTTCACCGGAAAGCTCGTTCTCCTATTCTTGAACATCGAACTTCGTCTATTACGCGTTGAACTCTTCCAGTTACTTAGTTGTAAGGTGAAAAATAACAAAATATCACCTATTTGCATCAATTACGATTAAAATACGGTAAAATAAGTTGGAACTATAAAAATACAGAATTAAGTTTAAATCATCCAACTTATACCAAAAACAAATAGAAAAACGAACTAAAAAACTAATAAAAATAAGGACAAATCTACTCTAATCAACTACCCCACGCTTTATTGGTTTGTTCGTCCTCGAACAAACGATAATTTCAAAGTATAACTAGAATGAAAATCAGTTCAAGCAAAGAGTCGTGCTATGCTACATACATAATTTTGAAATTATAGGTACAAGCTACGCAACGTCAAACACTTGGCCATTATTACATCGTCGCTTCAAAATAAAATCATGCATCCTTACGAAGGATAATATATAAGTATACGCTCAAAAGCACTCAAGTACTTTCTGCATGGGACGTGTATACACTCAAATCATACAATTACATGCACAATAAATAAGCACTGAAAATCAATCTCTTTTCAATCGCAAATTAAGTGTGTTGTCACTACTAAGAATCAGAAAAGGTCTTCGCGGGTTGTAATGTAAGGCTCTTTGGACGGGTATGGAATATATAAGTCGTGTGGCTAAATAACTCACCCAACCTAATCTAATCAAGAAGCAAATTGCTCCACCT